>VWZG01008876.1:0-89150 GCA_013396735.1 Grallaria varia
GGCTCAGCCAGACTCACCACAATATGATTAAGTTTGGCTGTGATTGCCATCAGGGAGCACTGCAAGGAGAAATCCTGATGTTGGCATGGCAAGTCCAGCATGCCAGTGTGGAAAGTCTGATCTCCTAGCTGATTACCTGCTTCCCCAGCCTAGAAGTGTGCTTAGGGGAGGCAACTCCTATCATCTGCTACCTCTGTCTTGGGATAGATAGAAATTCTCACTTCTTCCTCTCTCTAGCAAGTACCTCCTTTAAGCATCCTGCTCCTTACGTGCTTTTGGGAGAATAAAAGCTTCCTTCCCAAAAAAACATGCTGTACAGTGGGGTCACCACCTGTCAGCCCCTTGACCAGAGGAAATCACACAGTCAGTAGGACCTCAATTCTCAGCTAAAATGCCATGTGTCAGATGCACAATGCTCCAGCCCTCAACACTGATGAACCTCCTGAAGTGCTCTCTTCCAGCAAAGTTGTAAAGCCTGGCTGAAGCTGAGTAGATCCTTAAAACACTTCTGGTAGGCCCACGTGTATTAGAATCATGACAGCAATATGGAAAGGATTGCATGTGGCCATGGCATTTTATGAAATGTTCTTGCAGACCAGATCGTGGAATCTTCAGTTCCCTTCTGATCCTGCCTATCTCAAGATTACGTTGTAAATTGGATCCATCTGTTGTCAGAACTGTTTAAGATCCAAAACTTTCTTACTGAATTTAATGGCAAGCCTTCCTTTGACTTTACTCTTGCAAACTGTACACAAATGAGACTTTTCATCCGGCATGAGGAGGGAATGTAAGCATGGAGCTTAATTTTCCCGGGCTCTTGTTGAGCTTAAAAAAAAGTGCCAAGATTAGGAGTAGAGGGGGTTTGGCCTGAGGTGTGTTATATTTTTAAAAAGCTCTGCATTCTTAAGAACTCAAGTGGGCCAATTTGGAGCAGGAAGTACAAAAGCAAGTATATTTAATTAACACAGATTTGAAGAGGCTCATGACCTCTTCATAAAGCTGTTCTTATTTTTTACATTGTTAATTTTAAAGCTCTGAAATACTGTATGGATTAAATCCAGTCTTGTTTTCAAGGATTCTTTCTTTCTCTTCGCTTTCCCTTGTTTCCTAAGCTGGTCTTCTGCCATGTCCTCAAACGCAAATTCACATGTGGAAATTCTGCAGTCCCAGTGAATCCCAGTGAAAACAGGTGGCAAACCTCCAGAGGTCTCAGGGATTACATACCTTTTCTTTCCCACAGAATGCGGCATATTGTATAGCTGAAGGAACAGGGAGTCACTTCAGATGGTGCTTGTATGGTGTATTCACATGGAAGATGTTCTTGATGAGGACCATTGATAATTTCTGTTTAATTAAAGAACAGAAGCAGTAACTGCAAAGCCAATAAGCATGAGGCCAAAATTAGGAGGTATATCCTTTTGTGTCAAGGTTTTTTCATATAAATACAAAATTTCTGGCTTCAGAAAGGAGGACAGAAGAATTAGTTTATAATGCACAGATAAATAAATAGGAGCACCTTTCCTGTTTAACATTATATTCTCTTGTTGATATTTTAAATCCATCATAATCTAGTCACATCATTTTAATCCAAAATTCCTTGCACTGGCTACTAGCCAGCATCCTTGCTTATGAAGGTTACAGATATTTTAATAACTTGGCACCAACTCTTTCAGAACAGTGCCATGTATAAAAAGAGCCAATGAAAAATTTAGCAGGCATCTTAGCAACCTTATTAAGATTTAAAGGATACTTGACTATTTGCAATAGCAGAGCAGTTGAGATGTTCATGGTAACCTGACTGATCATCCAAAGGAAGAAGCACAAAATCATAGGAAAGTATTGTGATGATTTGGAGAATGAGAGCTCTGGATGAATGAGAGTGACATCCAAGATCAGGCCACTTTTGTCTACCTATCCTATAGGGGTAATATTTCCCTTACTGTATTTTGATATGATCTTCTCTATATTATATAATTATATTATTATAATATTAAAACTATATATAATGAGCATATACTGTTTGTTATATCTAGTAGTATAAAAGAGTCAGCCCTGATAATATTTCCTAGCTTATTACTGCCTAGTTCTTGTCTAATTTTAGAGAAGCACAAAAAGATTTGCACTTCCTCCTCCCTGCCAAGCATGCCTGGCTCAACACCAAGTGGAAGGTATCTGTAGCCAGTGTGTTAGAAGCCGTGACAGTGGAGCATGTAGACAGGTTTCAGGCACTTTGGGCTGACAATGTGTTATTTGGGGGAAAAAAAAAGGACAGATGGGAGCAATAGCATCACTTTCAGCGTATCCTAGACTATGCTTGTAGCTCCTGATGGCAGCTTGAAGATGAGACAGTGACTTTTAGACTGTTGTTGACCCATTGAAAGAGGGCCAGATTTTCACAGGACATGTCAAGGTTTTTTTCTTATGAATATAAGCCAGAACCCAAGATCTGGCCCATTAACTCCCTGTCTTTTAAATTTATGAGCTCTAAGTGAAGATAAGGATGTAGTGTGCACTGCAGCACGAAGTACCAGTGTAGCAGTTTTTCAGAGAATGTGCAGTGTGAACAATACCATTTTTAATACCAGTGAGAGTTATTAGGCTATTGATGCAGAACAAGATCAGGGCAAAAGTGTGACTGGTGGCTTGAACAGCTTCTGGTCCTAACTCCAGGTAATTCTCATCCCATGACTTCCACTATTGATTTGTTTGAAAGTACTGCAGAAATACGAGTAAGTAGGAGCAGGATCAACATCAGTCCGGAAAACTGCTGGAAGGTGAAAGTTGCAAAGGCAGTTTTACAGAGCCTGCTGCTCTCTTTCAGTCATTTGTTTAAGTAAACATTGCTAATATAGGTAATCACTTTTTGCTAATAAGGAAAGCTCATCTTAATACTATTCTGGTTTTGTGGGATACTACCTTAAATGTAACTTATTTGACCACTTACTTAATTCAGCTGTTGCTCTGTGATGCCTCAGTGTCATGACCAAATTGAAAACTTGTTTTACTATTAAGTGCTAGTTTGCTTTTTTCCTTCTAGGCTGTTTCATTGTCTTGAGCCTCATCACTGCTCCCTTACACCACTGGGTCGGTGAGGAGCAACTGTAGTAAAATCACTGGATTCAATCTGGTGTAGCAGAGGGTAGAACTGAACACACTGGCCCTAGCTCCTGCCTTCCTCCAATTAAGTTATTTAACATTTGTAAACTTTGGCACTAGCTCATTGCACAAGGATTATGCAGGAAACAGAGCCAGAGCAGGGAATTTATTTGTATTTTCTAAAAGTCAGGTTACCAGCTATATCTTCATCTGCTTTTCAGTAACTTGCATATGCTGCTTAATCTCTTACCTGAGCATGACAAGCTTGACCTCAGTGCAACTCCATTGCTGGTGTATTTCTGAACAGCCAATTCCTTCCTCTCCCAGCAATAACTTCAGGTGTGCAATATTTGCTTTCCCTATGAATCTATCAGTGATTCTTCACGTTTGACAGTGAATGGGCTGCTGCCATTATTAAGTCTCTTTGTTTTTTGTCTTAGATCATACCACTCATAAGAATTTCTGCAACAATAACAGACAGGATAAAGATTTAATGAACTGATATTGTCAGTGTTCTGTGTTCTGGTAGCTTATGTTTAATGTAACAATCCCACTAACAACAAGTGAGCTTTCCTGTTAAGTGTTTGGAGAGGCTTAAGTATCTCACCGTTCGTGAAAGCCCATTTTCACTGAAATGTTCTGTTGCTACAGAGGGTGGATTAGCTGAAGGAACTGACTCATGCATTTCTTGGCTTTTGATAATTACCTAGCTTACCCTGAATAAGGGATGCTGAGGAACAAAGAAAAGAGGCAGTCCTTCAGTTTTACCAATTCTCCGAATTTATCCCAAAGCCTTCAGTGCAGCAGCATGAAACTACTAATGTGGCTTTAACTTCTGGTGCTAGAATTTGCAGGTGATAATCTATGTTCAGTCAAGGAAAAAATGTAAGTCCAGATATTCCCTCGGGAAGATGTAGATCTTGCATTACACACTGAAGCATTACACACTGTTTGTTGTTTAGGAAAACTGCTCATACAGGACTGGGAAGTCTTCCCTCTGTGTTTTCTGTTGTTGGGTCAAGTACTCCTCTTGATCCCAGGCCTCTGGATTGAAGGATGGGGTTGGAGCATTACAGCCTCAACAGATATCATCCTGCTTTGTTTCAGGGCTGGAATCTCTTGTTATTGTCGGTTCAGCGCTCACCCTTGATGGACTCGCAACTTAGTGCTTACAAACTGAATGCTACCGACTGCATTCTTCCAGTCTGCTGTGAAACCCCATTAGTGTCTTGAAGCCTGGCTGTTCCCCATATAGGGCTTTTTTCCTGGCCTAGTGAATTCCAGGGAACAATATAGGGTTCCTGGAGCAAAAATACTCAGCCTTTCCCTTGCACAGCAGATAGAATTCTTAAGACTTTGTGGATTATGTAGCAGTGCCGTCTCAGTTACGGACAGGCACAAAGGGCATTATCATACTTGAGGCTACTTTACAGTAACCTCTATCAATTAAAATAAAAAGTGAAAAGATTATGCTGTAGAGCCTTAATAACCACTCAGCATATTTGATAATGTCACTGCTGTCGGTATCATATTCACCACAATGTTTAATAGTTGAACAGATGCAGCTCACTAGAGCACCACATGGAATGCAGCAGCAGGGAGTCCCATTTGACAAGTTGGATTTGTTTTATTTCCTTCCCAGAGAGCCTTCCCCAATATCCCAAATTTCTGTAGTGTTTTGATTTGCTAGTCAGCAAACAGGAAAGGGCAAGGGAATTCTCTATCACTTGTTTTCAAAGGAAGAGGGTGTTTCACTTTTTAGTGGAAGTACTGTGAAATTCCTAATAAAGCTAACATAAGGCATGTCTTAATGTCAAATTTTTCACCCTTGATCCGAAATGGGTTGGGTTGTTGCAGGTAGAATGTATCTATATGCATGAGTTTCTTGTAGGATAGCAACTGTGCTGTTTTTTGGACATGCCTCCAAGTTTGAGGATTTTTATTTTCTTTTAATGGCAAGATTTTTTGTATGCACCTGCAAGTCACTTTGCACAGTGAGCATTAACTCTTGTCTGTAATAGTGTCATGGGATACTGTGGTTGGCTGGTGTCTCTAGATTTGCTCTCCATGGAACAATTTCCACTCTTCTAATTGCTTGTCTGAAAAAACATCTGAGTATGTACTCTGAGGCTAAAGTAAGGTGGCCATGCTGTTAATATATTCTTAAAAATCAGTGGGCAATACAGAGGAGATAATGAAACCTTGGCTATATTATTTGGGTATTTATTTCCAGGAAAAATGCAATAAAGATGGGAACATGACTGAAAGTGCTGCAAGAATTGTGTTATTCATCCCGTATTACCCGGTCCATAAATAAACACAGAAACTCCCTTGGTTGTATTTCCTATTACTTATTAATGTGGTTATATACTTAAAGACAGGTGCTGCCAAGGGCTAAATGGGCAGTGTCTTCCCCAGAGATAAAAACTTGTCACAAGTTTCTGCTCAGCTGAGATGCTCCTTTGGAAGATATTGAAGACTTCTGGGTTTCTATCCCTAATCTACTTTCTGAATATTTTGCTGGCTATTTACACTGGCAATCTTAAGGCATTGATTTTCTTTTCTTCCCTCTTGCTTTTCACTGCATATTCAAACTCAAAAAAACCACCGGCATGTCTCCTTGTCACAGCTGTAGTGTGGTACATGATGACACCAAGCTGTGCTAGTGTGGGAGGAGGGGAGACAGGGGTTGCAAGCGCTGTGGAGAACTGATTAAAATTCAAAATGAGCTTGATAAAGTGGAGAAATAATCTGAAATCAGGAAGATGAATTTCTACAAAGGAAAGCACCAATTCCTGTACCTTAAGATGGAAAAATCAAATGCACAGCTATAAAATGAGGAATAATTGTGGCCTAGAAGTAGTTCCACAGAAAAGATTGAGAAGCTACAACTGATTGCAATTTGCTGCAGACACAGACAGGCATCAGTCTGGAATGCATTGACAACACACGGGGTGGTAGAGGAGGCAAAGTTTGTTGTCCGTACAGTACTGATGGGATGTTGGCTGAAGAATGATGTCCAGTTTTGGGTGCTTGGTGTTTGAAAAGGAAGTAAGCAAAGTAGGCAGCTACTAAAAGAATCAGCAACATACTCTGGTTTATTGAATACCTAATTCCCAAGAAAACAAAACAAAGAAGTGAGCTCTGGTTTGTTTATAAAAGAAAAGACAAGGAGTGACTGGCCATGAAATCATCTCCTAGTACATACAGGTTGTTAATAATCATGACTGGCTGCTTTGTTTTGGCTGTCTGTCAGGATACGGTAAGAAATAGCTGGTTTATTTTGCAACAATACCATCGGGTATTGGAAAAAAATTCCTGACTTTGCATGATGCCTAGCAGTGGATCTGGCTCCATGGGCGGGCCCTGTTAATTTATGCTTTCAAGATCAGACTGTGTTCCCATTGGTAATGGGAATGCCATGGAGACTTCTGCTGTGTGTTTTTTGCTAAAACTAGCCTAGATGGACTTGCTGTTGCCAGCAAGTGATGGATGTAGCAAGCTTTTTTTAAGCTGTACCCTCCCATTTATGGTGCAGTTTTTAACTGGAAGGCTTAGGTCCAGGAGTGATTTATGATGAATGCTTAGATGTAAGCACAGTGAGATTGGCTGTTTTCATTCCGAAAGACACAGAAAAGGGAGGGAGTAAGTTGCTGCTCAGAATTTTCTTTCAATATCCACTGGTCTTAGTGTCAGCAGCAGATTCCATGACTGCGCGCAGCAGCACAAGGTAGAACCTGCCCTCCCCTCTGCCATATCAACATTCCCTCTTGTTCAACACTTAGCAAACTGCTGTGCTGCTTTATGCAGGAAACAAACTTGAATGTATATGGATGAGAATTGCTCTCCAGCCCAGCAAAGGCCCGTTGGTGTGTTCTTCACTGACTACTGGCATGTGCCTCCTCTTCTGCTTGTGGGGAAGGTGGTGGTGATGTAACTAACTTTGCCTCCTCGCCCACCTCTCAAATGTTAGCAAGTGTTTGCTTTGGTTGATGTGTGGGAGTAGTGAGGTAATTTGAACCATCCTGGTGTAAATCCAAAATAACCCAAATGGGCTAAATAGATTGCTGAGCAAAACACATTTGGCTATATTGCAAGAATAATGTGCAATTGGGGTGAATTTATTTCTCATCTTTTTGAGCTATTTGGCCAGTTCAGTGGTTTCAGACATAGCTGCACTGCTCTGTGAAATGTTTTTTAAAGTTTCTCATCACAATAGTGCATGAAGATTATCTGAAAGGTAATAATCATTCACAAATCATGGAAGATAAGCTTTCCTGTTTCATTTCTAGAACAAACTGTCTGGTTTCTCAACATTACTGACTTCTTGTGATGTGGCTTTCTAATAATGTTAACAGAATGTTGATTTAAAAAATTCATTTAGCCGTTAACACTGTGGCAACTTCAGGCTTATATCATAAAAGCTTGGTATACTTTAAGCATGAAAGGGGTTTTATCTTTTTATCTCTGACTAAATCTCGCTTCTCTGTACAAGCCTTTACCAGTGGACTGTGTTCTGGGGTTTCCTCTGAAGCAAATGCAGGGTATTGCCCTGAGCACTGGCCATGCTGCATCTGCAGGCATTTGACCTGAATTAACCCCACTTAGGTTTTAGTTATTGCTTTGCAGTGACACTTGATAGTGGTCTGCTTGGATGTGAATCAGCAGCATTGCTCATGTTCTGCTGTCAAATGTGCAGTAGGGAACAAGCAAGCGTTTCCCTCTGTGCCCAAGAGGGCAAACCTCCCCTGCTTGTGTCACCCCATCCTTTAATCACCCTTTCTAACCTCCTTCTGCCCAAGTTATGTCATGCAGCTTCCCCAGTGGTTTTGCACTTTTGCAGTCTCAAAGGTAGGTCCTGGATGTGCTTCATTGCCCCAAAATAGAGAAGTCATTCAGGCTGATAATGTATGTCCTTTTGAGTTGAAAGAAAAACTATGAATAAATTTGTTGCTGCGTCTGTGTCAGGATTGTCACTTTATCTGTCTTGTAATGGAGATGTTGTTCCGTATTTCTAATTATGATACTCATCTTCACTATCCCCTGACACAGGTGTAGTATCAGGATACTCGTGCATGACATTTATTACTTTTGACCCTCAGAGGCACCAGTCACAAGCACTTCTGATTTACTGGCAAACGTAATTGGTTCCTTAAAATCCTTCCTTTTCTCACTGAAAATATTTGAGAGTTTCATACTGTGTTTTTCCTCTAGTGTACAGTAACAGGTTTTGCCTGAATCATATTCTCCTACACACATACTACTGATAAAATGATTATCGCAAACATTCCATACATTGTTAATAATTTTTTGAAATTACAGCCAAGATTGATTTCTATATCAGAAGTTCTCACATGCAAGCTTATCCTTTAGAAAGCTCACTGACTTTGAATATTTTGTAATTGTTTTTTAAGGGTCAGCCTGCAAGAGAGTTCCTGATCACAAGGAAATTACTTAACCTGTGCTGAGTTGGAGGGTGTAGAAAAAACAAAGTATATTCATAAGGTCACTGGAGGTGATGAATCCATCGTGCTCTGCTGTGCTTCCTTGTGGGCCTGCCTGGTTCTGAGTGATAATAAGTGATGGTATCCAAAGGAAAAAACAGTACTTCTCCTTTTGGTCCTATTGGGGAGATAATGGCAGGACTTTGACTCTTAAGGCTGATTTTTAGGAAGTTTGGAGGCTTTTTTCTACTTTTCATCTGGCTTTTTTATAAATGTCCCTGGTGGGGCACTTATATTTGGGGTTTCTTTTCCCCTCTGCTTTAAGCACATACACCAGTCTCAGGAAAAAACTTCATGGGTTTTCAAACTTCTGTTATTTTGATCTAACATACATTCAAACTACCAAACCTAAACCGTGTAGACACAAATCAAGGGTTATCCATTTAATAACTGTCTCTGCATTTCTGTTCACTGCTGGGAACTGGGTGCAGCAGGAGAAAGACCACTGGTCTGATCTAGAAAGCAGTGCTGTATAAGTTCAAAAATTACTTTTTTCCAGTCTCATTTCTCAGTGGAAACCAGAATGTGGAAAATTTTCAGGATTGTGATAGAATGTACAAGACAGAATGCAAAGGGACTCTTTGCTCAGCACCACTAATCAACTTCAGTGGGACTGGAAGAAACCTGAACTCAGATTGTTTCCCTTCTAATTCAGGCTGGGACCTGATCCCGACTCTCAAGCCGCAGCTTCAGGACGTTAATGTCAACTTTTGACTCGCCTTTGTGACTGAATTATTGTTTCATTTGGTGCTTATAAAAACATGAAATGTTTATTTTTGTTGCTGTATCTCAGGGAGGACATAGTTTTCAAAACTTTCTTTCTTTTTTATTAATTATAGTGGAAAGAAATTATTTTCTACTCAATTTTGGTGAAAGCACATCTTCTCTATATTGATGACAAAATAGTTGTCTTTTATGGTCATTATAATTCTGATTGCAGTTGCTTGTTGTTGCTAAATTCAGGATCCAACAACTTCCTGAAGGATTTTAATCAAAATTCAGGTTGGACACTTAGTTTATATCTCATTAAAATAAACAAAAAGGATTCCTAACTGTTATTTCTAGAATTGTTTAGAAACGCATGAGGCAAGAAACTTGTAGAGCACTGCAAGAGTTGCACAGCATTAGGAACACATTAAAAGAAAAATGTCACTATGCACCAGCTCTTAACAGGAAATATGGCATATCCACACTTCCTAGAACCCAACGTACATTTCCAAAGGCCAAAACCTTTTCTAAATCTCTCAATACCACAGAGTTTATCAGTCTTCTTAGCACAACTGAATGTGTCTCTAGATGTGGACTAGGGGCATGATGATTAAGCACTGTAGTGATGAAAAAGACAGAGCAATTAGGTGACACATTCTCTTATGTGTTGTAGTGGGTATTTTCCTAGCTGTAAAAGAGGTTTGTGTGATTTTTATTATCAGTTCTAGCCACCTGAGATACTTTAAATCTGGATTCTGTATCCTAGTTGCTTGATTTATTAACACCCTCAGGAAAACATAGGCAACATAATGATTCTCTATATCAATCTCTTGTTATAAAACTTCAAAAAGATTCAGTAATTGTAACCAAAAATTAATACATTAGAATGAAAGATGCTTTTAAAAGACTGTTTAATAGTTTAAAAATAAATAACCTTTTAAAAGCCTGCTGCAACTCCCCATTTTGTTTCCTGCTAAAAATGAATCCCTGCTCTAAGTATTCTAAGGCTCTCAAGTTAGAGAGCTAAGTTGTGGAGTTAGTTTTCTATTGGCTATCATGCAGTTAAGAGGATATTTCTGATAGCATAAGTGTAAATGGGGAAGACTCACATCACTGTTCAGGCAGGATATTTTGGTCTCTTTTTCCTCACCTCGCATCCTCTGAGTGATGGAAAATAAATGAGTATGGGTTGCAACTGCAGAGTTCCTTAATGGCTAGTATTAAATATGTTTCTCGAAAATTCAAAATATTCTTATGAAGACTGTGAATTAATTTGCTTCATTTGATTTCTTCTCATTTCCAGTATATTTCTAGAGCAGCAGATATTCAGTGCATAATAGAAACCTGTGATACCGAGCTTGCATGCCTGTGGTTTTTGAGCTTTCAAGAAATGTAAACTATTCTGTTTCAGATTTCAGACATAACTTTTATTTTTGGGGTTTTTTTCCCATCATAACAGGGGAAAAAAAAAAGTGGTTGTAGCAGTAGAGATAGGTAATGCAGAGGATCCCCTGGCCAAAATGCATCTCCTTAATTTTGGTGGCTAATCTTAATGTTAAAGGAAAATAACAAGCTAGAGAAGTTTCTTTGGTATTGCATCACTGCTCTGTTCTCTTTTTAAACAAAAATTTTAAATCTTAGCCATTTTCTTACATTCTCTTTGATTATGAAATTAGGCTTTTAAAATAATGACAGAAATGCGATTGTAAGAAATCACTGAATAACTTAGAAATGTTTAATGCCTTTTTTCCTTTTTCCTTTTTTTTCTTCATAAGGCACAAAATTATGTGTTTGTTCTTTTTTCTGTTGTTATTCTAGACCTGTAGGATAGAATCTAATTTCAACTGCTTTAGTTAAAATACATTTAGAAAACATAGCTTATGCCAAAAGCAGATATCTGAGGTTTGTTATGCTGGCATGAAAATGGATAAGATGTGGATTCCATTTTATATGCTTCTCATGTTGGTCCTCTTGGTCATATTTTCAATCTTTTCAGCAAGATCATGAACAGTAGGTACTTATGTTTTATTAAGTAGTGGTGGTATTTTAAAGAATGCAGTGTAAATACGTTCTCTGATAATGGAAAGAAAAATCGTTTTTCAAGACTGCAAGAAGGGGAATGAGCAGTGAAAATATGCCTAACCACCATCTAGGTAACAAATGCAGCAGAAAAGTTTGTCTCTCTGCAGAAAAGCAGTTCTTCAACGAGAGTTATAACCCCTGTGTGACTTTGAGGATCATGTGAGAAAACAAAGTTCAAGGGTACAGAGTTTCACGTTTTATTTGCATATACAAATTTAAAGCCCTATTTAGATCACCCCTTTAAACAAAGCTTTTGTGGATGCTTCAGTGGTGCAGAAAGAACCAAATGGGTGAACTGGTTTTAAGATTTGCCCTGTGATTCTCATTGAAAAGCATAAATTAATTTTTAATTCACACCTGTGGCTTCTGCACAAAAAAATATCCTGAGGAAAAGGTGTCAGACTTGATTGCTAGAAAATCTGTTGTAACTGCATTATGTATCAAAATCATTATATTGGATGACAATGTCTATTATTTTCACAAGGTCCATTCATTTTAATTATAATTTACCACTCAAGTATACCATTCTCTTCATGTTAATCTTCAACTTATTCTCGTTTTTGCTTTAATAGCTATTTATGAGTCATAGAAAGTACACCTAATTAATACCTCTGCACATTGCTACAATTAAACATTAATCAGATTTGATTTTTGGAGTAATGTGCTACCAGTCTTCTAATCTTCTAAGTTACAACCTGATAAAAATTTTATTACCCTAGTTACAAAGTTCTCAATGGGGAAGGGATTTCCATTTAGTGCATTTAATGCATAATGGTGTCTTCTATACAAATTTTACACTCTTTTTAATTCTCTCTAGATAAATTGTTTAGCAAATCAGAAACTGACAGAATAAACTGACATTCTAGAAGTAAGTTTTTTAAAAAATACTCAGTTGTGACCTTGTCTGAAGGATCTAACTGAAGCACTGGGTGATGATTTTTATCACCATGGAATGAGAGCATTTAGTCAATGTATTTCCTACTTCCCTTTCAGTTTAGAAGAGAAAGTCAGTAGATATGAGCATGAAACAATGCACGAACTTTCAAAAAGCCACCTTAACAGGGAGTTTCATGCAGTTGGTATAAGCATAGGAGCCTGCTTGGTTTCATCTTTTTTTTTTACTTACTTTTTAACTCTTGTTGGAGAAAAAAACCCCGACCCACGTTGTTTCCCAGCATATCAAAATGACCAAATGACTGTCCTGTTGTTCAGTGGTTGCTGTCAGGTTTCTCCCTGGGTCTGTGTGCTCCTCCACCCTTGATCGCTGCTACACAATGCCCTGTTCAACCCCCTGCCCCAGCTCCGAGACTCGGCTGCTGGAAAGTCAAGGGATATATGACAAGAAGTGGACAGGTGAAGAATTAACTTTATCACATCCCTGAAACTTATCTCTGGCTCTATTAACTTGCTTCCAATGGTGAAAAATCCTTTTTGAACCCTCAGAAGTTCAGAGAAACAAGATGGAATGAGCTCTGTGTCATAGGTTAGCTCTCCCAGATCATCTGCAGCTTAGAGGTATTTCTTACTTTTTTTTTTCCTCAGAGAGTTAAGCCCCTTCTCTTCATTCAATAGAGAAACAAAAGATAATTTGATCTAGGCAAGGGCACAGCAAAGACAGTAGATAACATGTTAGAATAGCTTTGGATTGTAACTGGAGAGATTCCAACTTTTATTTTGATTCTTATCAGGTTTAATTAACACTGTTTCTTACTCAAGCTTATTGCACTGCCAGGGCTAATTTGTTTAATGCTCTACTCCATGCAATGAGTTTGTAAGGGGAGCATCCAGTTTTGAATTTGTTTTGTTGAAGTAATTGTTACAAATCCAGAAACTTTTGAATATTCAATCAGTTGTATTTTTTAATCCTGTTATCAAAATTTTGGGACTGATACTTCTGGGAGAAAATAAAAAGAGTTATGAAGCTGTCTCTGCAAACTGAAAATGTTTCTGGGTCAGAATAAACAGGAGCATAACTGACAGCCTGTTCAAAGGATGGGTCGTATTTTGTCCGTTGTGCAAAAAGGATTAAGTTTCTTGGTCCCCTCATGGAAGATCTGAAGTCAGAAGGAATTGGTAAGGTCTGCAATATGGTGCAAAGGAGGGGTTTGATACTCTTGTCCTAACAGTCTGGAGCTGGAGCTCTGCTCCATCAGGGTTTTGTGGAACTCAGAGAAGTTTAAGTGAGTGTGCAGAAAGTGATGGATCCCGAGGTGCTGCCTGTGAATGCCTTTGCTCCTTCACCCCGGCAGAGGAAAGGCTCCTTCAGGAGTTCTGTGCTCATGAGCTGAGCGGCGTGGGCTCATCTCTTTTGGGGAACAGTGCTGTGCATGTTCAGCAGCGTGAAATACATCATGGGCTGCAGCGTGCTGCGGTCAGGAAGGGACAGCTCGTCCATGGAAAGCTGCCACCACTGCCTAGTCTGATCTTTGGTGTCGTGTGAACAACTTGTGGTGTTGCTGTGAACATCACACAGGCTGTGGACTGAGAAAAGTAGACAAAGACATGAAATGTCCCTGTGGGAAGTATGATGTCCTGTGAGTCCATAGGGAGGATGCTGAACAGGAGTTATGCTGTTGTCCAGAACATACAGTGTAGTGTAAGAGAAGAAAGTGTCCCAATTTCTGTGTTCTGCAGTCATTGAAAATTATGTCAGTTGTCATGTGCTTTGCTTTTTTTCCCTTAAATTGTACACACTGAGGACTCATCTTTTTAAGAGGTAGCTACCAACGGTTCCCTTCTGCTACATCTCTGTAGAAATATTCATGGTTATATGATTATTTATGTCAAGCTTCAGTGTCTCTCTATTTTTACTCTTCAGGTCCTACATCACTCAGAGATTCTATCTCTGCTGTGCTTGCCATCAAACGTCTTCTAAGCTCTTTTTGTGAAAAGTTGTTTCTGTTTTCTATTTTTCCAAGACTTTAATAAAGGCTAAATACCTGGTACTTTGGTGAGATCACCAAGAGAGTCTCCTGAAAGGTTCAATCATAAGGTTTTAGGATGTTTTTAAGTGGAAAAAGATAACATTCAGAAATTAAGAATAATTTTTAAAAAATCAAGCCAGTCATTTGTCCTATACCTTCAGAGACAGAGCTCTGAATTAACTTTCCTCCAGATCCCTCTCCCAGAACTATTTCTAGTCTTGACATCTGGTTATTTCAAATAGCCGTGCGCACAGGGTAAGGCTTCCCAGAAGTAAAAATTTAGTGTTATATTAGCAGATAGGGAACAGGCTCATGCACTGTTCGGAGGCTCTCTGCTACGACAGTAATAGGAAAAAAAGGGATTTCTCTTTGGAAAGTGTTGAGTACATGCCCTGGCATGGAGACTTCAGCACTCCAGCACTCTGGTCTTGAATTCTTTAGCATGTTTTCTTGGAAAAACAGCCAACATCTGGTATTTACCCAAAAATAAAGCAAGAACTGGCAACTTAATTTTTTAATGGGTGTTTCTTTGTGGCAGTTCCTAAATTGAAAGCATTGGCGTGCTTTTCTTTCTCAATATAGAGTTTATTGCCCCAATCAGCATTAACAGCCTAAAGTGATGTTTCTTTTTAATTCATCCAAACTGCTACCAAAAAAGATATATTTCAAACAGCCTTGTAAAAACAAAACAAAACAGAAATGGACAAGGTAAAATTCTCTTCTCTATGTGAGCTACCTGAAGGACTCAGGAACCCTTTTTGCCCCCAGTTCTTAAAAAAAGAAATAGGTTCATTTGCTGAGTTTTCTCAGACTTTTGAACCGTTCCATGGCAATTTTTGGTGGCATTTTAATGGCCAAGTATTCCAAGCTTGCATTTTGGATCTACTAGGAATGCTGATGATCTTTAGACATACTTTTTAAAATGCACTTTAAATGAGACTAAAACTTGTAGAACATTAATTGAAAATATTATTAGTAGCAGGAAAAAATGAAGGGATTTTTGTCAGTTACTGCTGTTGTGTCATTTTAGAGCAATTGGTCAAGTGCAGTCATAAATAGGAAGCTGATGTTGCTTTTACACTTACACATATGATTTTTTCAAGGATCTGCCCTAAGCTGAGATTTGTTTTTGCAATGCAAGTGTTTAGCTTTGCTTTCCTATTTTCAGCACTGATTTCACTTGGGTGATGTGTAAATCAAAGAATATATTTGGGGTTTTTGAGGGGGGTTGTTTGATTTAAGGTTTTTTTGGTTTGTTGGGATTTATTTTATCTCATCCCCTCGTATCAGAGCTTGACCCATTTATGTCTATGTATGTATGCATTTATATGTAGTACCTTGCCATGTTACATGGACTCAAATAGCTTTCTAGGCTGTTACTGTCATATGTGAGAAACTAAGGCACAGGGGGACTATTTTGTCCATCAGACATTGATGTAAAGTAGGATAGAAAGGTTATTGTTTTGCCTGATTTATAGCCTGATGTGTAAGACAGACCCCAAGCAGAAATGCTGACCTCTCCAGATAAAGCCAGTAATATAACAGTTTCATTATTCATTTAAATGTCTCTAGGGCAGTAACCTCTTTTTTATTATTATTATTACTTTAAATTAATTTTTGGAATTAAGCCTGTGTTTTTGTGTTTGTCTCTCAGTTCTGAGCCTTGGGCAAGATGTAGGGCTGGGCAGAAGATGACCACCACAATGCATCTTGATAACCATGACAGTTTTCTCTTGGCCAAGATAAAATACGGCTGCTCTACCTGGATAGTAAATGAGAAAGATGAAACAGTGTGATGTTTGCTTATGCCTCTAGCAGTAAGGTTTATATTTTTTCCCCTTGTTTTCTAGTTTCTTGTCCAGAAATGGCCTTTTATTATTGTGGTACTTTGAAAGGCCCATTATGGTTGTTGAAGGCTTTGGATTTTCAAGGAAAAAAGTTTGATTTCTGAAGAAAACAGGTTTCTGCAATCCTCATGTTCATCAATCAGTCCTAGTTTTCTCCAATGGCATTGGAACCTTGTTTTAGAAAAATTTGGTAGAAACCTAAGGTATCAAAGGTACTAAATTATTTCCTTTTTTTCTTTTTTTTTTTTTTTTTTTTTTTTTTTTTTTTTTCTTTTTTTTTTTTGTCTTCTTTTGGTGAAAATCAGCAGTTCAGTAATGGAGGGAGACCTGTAAATCTCCCACTGGGAGAAAGGTAAGGCAGACTCAGATACTATCTGTTCTTTTTAGCCGTAGCTGAATGGTCAATCAGCTGTGGAACATTCTGGCCAGCTTGTGAGTAACTTCAACATGTGGAAGAAATTGACTGTCTTTTATTGACATGGGAAGACATAAGAAGATAATAGGAGAAACAAGAAAAGTAAATGTTTTGGGAGGCTGTGGGGATCTTCAGAGGGAACTATTGACATGGAAGGGAAAGAGAAGCATCAGATAGGAATCAGTAGAAAAACGGCTTAGTTAATTATGCTTACAGAATAGTTTGTTGAAGATTCCCATGAAAGAGAAATGATAAGCCAAGAGCAACTCTCCATGTTTTTTGAAGTTTAACAACAATTGTACACCAGTTTGTTACCCAAATTCAGCTGCACAAACCAGTTGTTACCCAGCAGCTCTGCTGCATCTTTCCTAGTTTTTGTTGAGGACCATACCTAGCCTGACTTGTAACAAGCTAGCAGGTAATTTTGAAAATGGGTTTAATTAGTTTATAAATGGACTAAGACAGCTATCACTGTAATATGTGATAACCAAAAATAAACAAACAAAAAACCAAAACAAAAACCTGATGAAATTTAATGCCAGACAGCCAAAGCTTGTAGTATTAAAATTAGTACTAGGAGTTGTCATTCAAAAGAATATTTAATAAAAGTTTATTTTACCAGGAGGAAGGAATGGCATCAGCCTCATGTCATTGCCGAAGCGAATAAAAGCCTCTGGTGCCTTTTGAATTTTGGGATATATGAAGCCAAAAGGAAAGTATTTTGAAATAGGTTAAAATAGCGTTTAAAATTCAATGGGTTTTATAGCTTGTCCTCAATTCTTAAGTACCTTGAGTTATATCTACATAAGATTGTAATAGCTTGAATGAAGGTAAAAGTACACAGTACTACAAGTAGTGCTCCGATGCAAAATTTACAGTATTCTCATTGCTTTGTTGGGCCAAGACTATGTAAACCATAGGAATACTAATATGTTGGAAAGCTATATTGTACAGCAGGGGGGGAAATTAATGAGGCAGATTCAGTATGATTTCAGGCATCTGACTAAACTAGTTTATAGCTGCAGATAGTATACAAGTTATGTATGAACTTCGAGCTAAAAATAATAGTTCACATAGTTATCCAGTGTGGGGGGCCAGGGGAAAATATTGCCATGATATACATTAGTAGAGACTGAAATATTAGCAGAAAAGCTTCTAGAATATACGCTTTATTGATGCCTATTTTTGTTGCTAAACCAAAATATTTATGGCGTTATGTAATGAGCAGATTATCATTCATAAAATATACAGTCATAAAAATGAGAAATAGTGGGATTATTAGCGGCTTTCAGCAGTGGAGAGGCTGTTTCTTAATGGTTTCCTCTTTCTCTAGTCATTATCACTGCAGCTGTGAATTATAGTATTACATTTTATTGGATTCACTAGAAGAATCTGTCCAGATAAAAAATAATAATTAAAAAAAAAACAAAACAAAGGAGAAAATAATAATAAGAGTGCTTCCTTTTAAACTGCCCTAGTAATTATGATTGCATTTCTGACAGAGATACCCAGAATTTAGTCTGGAATTTTGACTCTAACACATAACAGCATTGGTAATATATTGAAGAGAAGTTTATACTCACATAAACTGTTTTTGTAATCATTAATTTTGTAGAAACAAATCCTTACTATCTGTACGCATAAGTAAACATTGTATATGAGCACTTGCTGAAGTCAGCCCATGCTGTGAGTGAACCTTTTACATTAGTAAGCATTTTGAGGGAATTCTTGATAAAATGGGCACACTTGGTCAAATAGATGTGCATGAAACATCATTGTCACAGTTATTTTATTTCTGTATCCATTATTGGCTTTGGAATCTGTTTTTGTTAGGATCTTTAGAAATCATCCCCAGTGCCAAAACTAAAATAAGTAAACATAACCCAGCATATAGCAACTGCAAACTGAAACTGCTTTCACGTAGACAAATGATTCATTCATCGCTGGTTCTTCATAAAATCAGTTGTAAAAAGACAAAGGCTGCAAATCATGTTGTATGAAAAGGTTAGAAAGGTACAAGGTGAAACTAAACATAGAGATAAGGCATATATTTTCCAGAAAGCCTCATGAGTGGCTGAGGTCATACTCTCTTTTCCAAAGTCCCCTGCAGGGATCCAAAGCCTATTAAGTTGTCAAATGTTAACTGACTGGAATTAGTCAGTTTTATTTGTTTATTTATTGGTCTTTGAAAATCTTACTTTTATGTTCCAGAGGCTGTTGATATTGAAGAGATTTATGATCACAACAGCTCCAGTCACTCTTCCTAAATAACTTCAGTATTTTGAAAGTTATAGTTTGAGTTATATGAATTAAAACAATAACATATATTTGCATATAATGAGTAATAAGAATCTGACAGTATTAACAAAAATGAGAGAGCATAATGTGTGCAAACTAAGAGACATGTACGGCTGTTTGTATCTATGAAAAAGTGAATCTAGAAACAGTTATTGTAGGCTGCTATATGATCGACCCAGGTTAGCTGACTTTTGTGGGCATTTCAGCAAAAGTGTTTTGTGAATAAACATTTCAAGGTCATGTTAAATATTTTGGAAAGTGCTATATGCTCAGTGAACAATTTGGAGGAATGGCAGATGCTTTTTAGAAAAATGAAGGAGGCTCATGCTCGGTTTTTATGTGGAGTACAGTGGTAAGGCTGATGAGAGTGAGACCAGGGTCCGTGGAAGGAGGGCATGAATTCTAGTGGAGGCAGAAGTATGTAATGATCTGGCCAGACCTGGAGGGTCACTACAGCTGTATGTCTTTTTGGTTAGGTGATTAATTAATACATCTGGTTTTGCCTGTCTCTATTTGTGTTGCATCTTATTTTCAGTGAAAGAGAGATATATTTATTTATGGATTTGAAAACTTTAGTGTTCCTGGTGATTTGAAGATGGATTGAAACACTGGTATACTTCAAACTTACCTGAATTAGGCACTAGGAAACTTAAAGCTGATGTTTTAAGGTCTGCAACCTGTTTGTATCAGATTGTATTTATTTTCATGCTATGTGCTTTCTTACTTGGCTTAAAGTCGAAATCAAAGCATAGATGGCCAACAAACTAATCTATAATAGCTTGGTTAGTCACACAACTCACTGTAGCCCTCTGTCCTTTGCTAAACCACAGGTGCTCTTTTCTATGTAACATTTTTAAGGGTTTTGTTGGTGGTTTTTTCTTTTTTTTGTAAGCCAAGCAGAAGGAAGGGGGCTAAAATGCAATTGTTCTAGAATTTTATCAATAGGATTTCTGTGCTGACTTGCTGAAGTCAAAATTTATCTGGGGAATTCCCAGGTTTTGTCAACACTTGCAGTTTCGTTTGCTCAAACAGAGGGTGCTGTTTCTGGTTGGTGCTAGGGAGGGAACAGATGTGTGTCCTGTTGAATAGCCAGTGGACTCAGGCAGTCACACAGCAGACAGGCTCAAGTTTTCCTTCTGTCTTACTCAGGGAGATGATCCAAATTCTTCCATGTTCCCTGTGCACATCCTCATTGTCAAGCTAATGGCATTTCAGGCTTTTTTCAGAATTATTACTGTTTTATCTAATTATTCAGCTTTTAAGTTGATCAGGATCTGAAAGTTTCTTCACTGAACAGGGATATTTCTTCTCTGGCTTTCTCTGCTGCCACTAATTCATGCTTTAGTTCTTACTTATCTGACAGCTTTAAAACCCGAGCTATTTTTAAAATTTAGGGAGTTAAATGTTTTATTGCAGTTCTAAATTTGTATGGATAGGTGTTGGAAATGGAGATTTACAAGGGTGGTGCTAAGAGACTTCTAACCATTAACATGCAGACAGACAATGCCTGGACACTGATGGCATCTTTGTTCTATCAGTGTTGCTCTTCCCGTGGTGTGGATTTTGGGGGTGGGAGGCGGTGTGTGTCTGTGCGCCTGTAAGCTAATAAGGGGTTAGGTAGGTGCAGAGCAGCTGTGGTAGCAGCATGTCTCTTTATTTATTGATGAGAAACCTCAGGAGGAAATGGTGTGGAATAGAAAATCAGCTCAGCTGAAGTCAGTGTCAGGTTGCAGGAGGTTCTATGTTTTGTGATATACGCTGTGGTGAGACCCAACAGGATCTGATTCACCTCCGCCTCTGCAAGGTCACGGGCTCTGGCAGATTTAGTAGGAATTCCCCAATTCCCAGACACATGGGCTTGTCCAAATTTAAGTTGTAGTGGCAGGTTTGATTTAGAATTCAGATTTACACTCCTCATCGAGTGCAAACCAGTGGGAATTTGGCTGGAGTGGAGCTGTGTTCAATCTTAGTGCGTAGTCCCCATTTGATGTATGGGCTACATCTGAATTAGCAAGTATTGCAGCTGAGGAAAGGCAGATCTGTAGAGAGGAATGGTTGGTGCCGGGGGCCTGAACCAACATGGCACATATTTCAGCAGATTTTTCTTCAGGCTGGCATTACTCTGGTTCAGGGAACTACTGAATGTCCATTGGTGACAAAAGCATTCCTGGAGGGCAGTGTAGCTTTGTCCCAAAGATACCCTGTTTATGAATGCCTAGACATCATGTTTTGCCTCCCATCTCAGCCAAAATGGGAACAAAAAGATGATTTGCTTCAGTAGACGGGCCCTGATGTAAGGTAAGCAGCTGTACTCAGGCCCTCCAGGGACTCCATGAGTTCTGCTGGCTGCTTAGCTGGGCAGGCAGGGCGCTTGCTTTTTGGAAATGATGTCCTGTAGTTTTCTAGGGCAGAAACTAATTTTGACAAGGAATAACCCAAAGAAGTGGATATCAAGTCCTTTCCTGGTTCTGGCACACGTGTGGTGGAAGAAATTTTCCTTTATTAGCACAACTGTATGGACTCCACCAAAGAATTCAGCTCTGTTCCCTTGATTAACATCACTTTTACTAAATCAAGGCTGAGTCTCCAAAATACTTGTATCAGCATAAGGCAAATCTGTTGTGTAAATTTTTTTGACCAGTGGCAACTTATTTTCCGGCATATTTTGTGTCAGGATTCTTGACAGGTGGTCAAAATGAGGCTATGGTTAACATATGTCTTGCTATATTTTGCAGGTACTGTGGTAATGTGTGTGTGTTTAACTCCTACAAAGATCAAGTGACATTAATGCTTCACAAGTTTCAGCTACTGGATTAAATTTAAAGTCGTATTCAGGCAAAAATTATTCCTACAGGCACAGAAGACCAGTGGTATGTGAGACAAAGTTGAGCATTTTCCAGAATTTAGAGATGTATTTGTACACTTTGGAGCAGCACAGAGAGAACACATGAGGAGTCTAATAAGCCTTTTTCTGAACATGACATCATTGCTGATAGCAAATGGGAAACGATGTTCTAAAAATGAAAATTAACTGTAACAAACAAGTAGTAAGAAGGGCTACAATAATTGGTATTTACTAATGAAACTCTGTATTTTGTTCATATTATGAGCAGTCAAGAATCATGCATAATTCAGGAGTGCAATTGCTAGCAGTAGGCTCACATAAGATCATTTAAATTTGTTCTTCTGGACATGAGAAGTTGATCTTTGAAGCGATCCCTGATGAGGTTCTGCTTGGTCCCGTCAGCATCTTGGGAGGACAGTGTTCTATTTTCCCTCTTGCATCAGTGAATATTTATGGGATGTAAAATAGGAATAACTTTAATTATGTATGGAGAAGGAAATACATGCAGTCCTGAGCAAGATACTTCATTGTAAAATCTGCCTGGAACTCTGACAGGTAGGATGCTTATGCACTGATTTAAAAACTAAGTTTTGTTGTCTGCTGTGGATATGTGTGAACATATTGGTTTATATTCATCTATTTGAAATTTTTTTTTGTTTTGTATTGATTTTATTTTTAAAATTCTTGCTGATTTTCATACTGATGACTATGTTGCTGTTCCTTTTGTTGTAATGCCAAGAGAGAGGCCTACAGCAGTTTCAAGTTGAAAGAGCTAAGTGGCAACAACTATGGGAGAAAGGGAGTATCATCATTCTTATTTTCATGTGGATGATCAGATCTTGCTTGGTATTACACAAAGCCTACACAACAAAACATAGAAACAAACTTACCTGTTCTCGTTTTTAAAGTCAAGCCCTGTCCAGTAGACCAATCTTCTTCATAAAGAAAATAATTAGAGATGTTATTCCCCACATGAGCTTATGTTCACAATTGTTTCACCCATGCTGTCCTAAAAAGGTAGAAATTATTTCCTCCATTTGGTTCTTTGTCTGGAATATTTCTCAAATATTTCTTCAGTCTATGGAACTTCAGAGATTCTTTATTTTTGCTTTTCTGTTACATTATAACAAAAAATGTTTGACAGTTTGTTTTTTGGTTTTTTTTAATATGAATGAAGTGCTATGTGCCAATTACCGGCAGGTTTTTAGGTGCACATAAAAATTAGCAGCTGGCAAGTTAAGTGAATTGTAGGATTAGGGCCAGGGTGTATTAAAACCATTCAATAAAAAATTGGTGAAAAAAACCTGTTGAAAATTTTCTCAAAAGTATGTAATTTGATCTGAATTTATCAGGAGAGTTACAGTAGCAAAACCTACTTTGAAAGGAATAACTAGCTTGTATTAAATAACAAGTCTTGCAGATTTGTTTTGGAGATGAAAAATAATAATCAGTTTGGGATTATTATTATTACTTTTTTATTCAGTAGAAATTTTTCACATGTTGTTACTCGGTATGTCAGTGTACCGTGGGTGTTGAAGAGTGAGGGCTGTGCAAGCATGTGCAGCAGATGTACAGTATGTGGGGAAAAACTGACTCCACAGTGAGTCAACAAACACAACCTACTTTATCTACAGACAAAATGCCTGCACCCAAGATGTGCAGTGGAAAGAAGCTGTGCTGAACAAATTATTGTCATCATTTAATGATGTATTCCACAAAAGCTTCAAAATATTGGCATGATGCATCCTTCTGTGGTCATCCTTCTGCTTCACTGAAATAGGATGAGTCGATATATTTTTAGAAGGAAATATGTCAGAAAAGTTGGGAAATATAGTGGAGTGAGTGGTCCATGGGCAGACAGTGTACTCATAGGTGGGGTTCCATTTTCCTCTTTGTGGGCCTCTGGTACAAAATGCAGCACCTCCGAATCTTTTTTTGTCTCTTTGTACTTCTGGTTTTGTGCTATTCATTGCAGCAGTATGCAAGTGTGTGCAAACATTCCCAAAATAAGCTAGAGCACACTCAAGGCTGGGAAGGACTTCATCTCAGTAGTTGTCATAGGATGCATGGCAGAGGCGTTTGTAGAACCTTCCTTGGCACATGCCCAGTAAAACGTTACCTCCGAAAATCTGTTACTGCTTTCATACATTGTTTTCATTAAATGGTGATTTTAAAAACCCATAGAAACTATGGTATAATTATTTAGAAATCTATTGATCTGTGATATGATACTGCTCCCAGGAATCAGGGAAACTGAGAGAAAGTCTGGAGGAAGTGGAGCTCTTGGGCAGGACTGAAGCAGAAAGAAACCTAATTCCACAAAAGTCATCGTTGTGATGAGCGTCCCTCATCCAGTTCCATTTGTAGTCTCCTGAACTGGGAACATACATAGGGAAAAGCTTGGGACAACCAGGGACAACCTCCTGTTTGGCCTCTGTGCATCTTGGCTGACATCTTTTGACTAAAGCAGGGGCATGTTGAGTAATATCTGCAGACTTTCTTGAGGAGCAGGGAAGATTTAGGCAAAAGACACACGTGCTAATTGCAGTGCTATAATTGATCTGTTTTTCCGTGGGATGCTGAAATCCAAAGTCAAAACACTCCCATAAAAAGGTAATAAACAGAGAAATTTTATTGTATTTTTATGGCCTCAGTCTGCCATCAGTAACTGAGCATCCACTTTTTTTCCTACTCCATGTAATTTGCATGATTAGTGAATTGAATCATTGTGTTTCTGGCGAGTGTTTTAGTCTTTGCTTTTTTGTATTTTTGGGAACTCTCAGCAGATAGGTGGTGAAAGCACAACTTAACTTACATCTGAGGCAGGAAGAACAAATCAAGCTACTTTTCTCATATTTTTTGATGTAATACAGCAAAGTATTGGAAGGTAAAGTGATCTGACACTTCTTGCAAACTGTAATATCATTTGACAGTCGTTCAGAGCAGGCAAGAAATCCTGTCCTCATTACTGTGCAGTGCAGTCTGAATATATCTGGAGATTTCTGTGCAATTTGAATACTTTTAAGATAGCAAACTAAAAATGAAATTATATGCAAATGAAATGTTTTAATAATTACACTGAAAATGCCAAATTCAGTATTTTCGGTAATGTTTCATATTTTATGAACTTTGACGCTTTAGTTGCTAACAAGGGAGTAATTTCAGACTTGCCATGCAAGAAATTTCTCTTTTATAACTAATAGTTGTAATAATATAGATGTAGTTTAATAACTAATGTGCTATTATGTGCAACTGAAACACTGAATGCGGTGTTCCTTTTGACATAAAAGGAACTTTTAGGCTACAAGGTATTTTGCCAGGCTAGAAAAATACTGCATGAATGCTTGGATCAGGTTTGCATTTATATGCTATTTTATACATACAATTATTTCTATGCACAGTAAAGTATATCAACAGCTTGGGCAGTTACTGATTAACATCCAACAACTAAAACTGTCTGTGAATTGAACAAATGGGAGTTTTTCCTTACATTAATAGGTGTGGGTTTATGGGTTTCTACCTTGAAGTGTAGATCCTAGGAGGAGCAAGGCCTAGAACCAGGATTTTGCACAGGATGGAGATAGTGAATTTCTGTTTGCTTGGTAAGATGTGCAGTTTCTCATGTCTATAAAGATCACTGTGAGAGATTACAAATTACCTAGGGGATTGTTAGTTGAAAAGCACTGTCCAAATATCAGTGAATTAACTTTCAAGACATGAAAATGGTAGAGCAGGAAATCTGTGGAAAAAGCAAGTCTTCTAGTAAGCAAGATTGCTTCCATGGAGCTGCATTCCTGAAGCAAAAAGGTATTGGATCATAGAATTGAGCAAACGAAAAAAGTCTCCAGACATTCTAAGAATCTGATCCAAAATTTAGTTTAACTCAAGATTTCTCCCAATCTTTTTATAATTTAGCTATTTCAGTAGTATTTATTTTTGTCTCAGGAAAGTGTTCTGAGAATTGTACTGTTTCCATTTAGTAGATTTCTCTGGCAATGGAGATGTGATGTGTGAGATGGTCTTCAGGTTTTGCTTCTATGCATGAGGGTCTGTATACTAAATGAAGGGTCTGGGTGCTTTTGAAAATCCTAATTTATTTGATGTAATAAACTTGAAGACAAAAGACCTGCTTAGGAAACTCAGTTTCCTTTAAACTGTTTCTACTTCCAGGTGCATCTCTTAAGGCTAGTAAATGTCCATGATTAAACATGAATAACATTGGCATGTTTCCAGATAAAAAGTACAGAATTTGGTTAAAAAAAAAAAATAAAAAATTAAAATCTCTTAGATTTTCGGCCTTTGGAATTTTGTCAGATAATAAGTGCAAGAAAAATCACAAATTCCACTAGCTTCTTTTAATTATTGTCCTTGCAGACAATATATTTTTCAGAAACTATATAAAGGCCTTATGATAAATTAAAAACTAAACCTGTGTAATTAAATGTTCTTAAAAGTGTTCATTCACAAGGAATAAAATGAACCATGTCAAAGACACCATGTGCTATTGCCAAACCTACTCTGAGAGAACAGCATGTGCACCCGTCAGGCTCAGCTGCAGATAAAGTCTGGGATTCTGCAGTTGTAACATCCATCCAGTATGCATTCATATCAATAGGAAACAACTACAATTCGGGATGACAAGTTCTTCTGGCCCACCATAATGCAGGCACACTATCATTTTATAATATATATCAACTCTGTATCTTATCCTCTTGTTCATTAAGACACTATGCAAGAAAACTGTTGAGAAATATCAGAACTATAGTAAAAATATATTGCACATGGAAAAAAGAAGAAAAAAGATTAAGACAAATAGCTCATATGGGAAAAGATATGTGAAGAAGCAGGAAATCTCTTCAGACTATTTATTTAACAAGTCCATAATCATAAAGTTGAAGACGATGATTTAAGGATTTGGATACTAGTCATGAAAGATGCTGTAAGATTCATTTTGCTTCACAAAGGATTATGTTTGCAAAGTTTTAAAGAATAGTAAGTTTATAATATGAAAAAAAATATGTCAAAAGAAAATAAAAAACTGGAACATCTTTTGAGATGTGTTGTGCAAACATGTCCCCATGCTTCGCCATTCTTCTGACATGTGAAGCTGTTAGATACGTGAGAGAGGACATCTCCTCCCTCCATTTTGGGAAAACCCAGCAATTGAGACTTCTTCAAAGTGTTGCAGTAGATTAGTACCTCTCAACTTCTAGAGTAGATCCTGGAGACCAGTTTCTTGAAATGTTTAGTTTAGTTTATATGATTTGATCACTGAGTCTTTTTTTTTTTCTTTTTGTTTTGTGAGGTCCTTATAGGCTATTTTTGAAGGCAACATGGATAGTTAATGGAAACAGAGTTGTTCTTGGTTCCCTTCTGCAGAAGCTTCAGATGAATGCATAACAAGCATAATGCCTAGAGTCTTCCATGTGTTTTCTTATTACCTGGACAGACATGGAAATGGGAAAAAAGTTATAGGCTCTAACAGAGACCACTGTGATGATTAGGAAAGAGAGGGCATCATTTGACCATTTAAACCATCTTTTGTAACGCATTCTTCTTGGCAAGAAAAGATTGTTGAAGACACAGAAGGAATAGGAAGTGTGTGATGGGAGCAAAAATTTCTCTTTTGTCCCATCAGAGAGATGGAATAACTCAGTCTTTTCCCCCTACAATTGTTTTTGAAGAAGCCCTCAAAGCAGGAGAGGCTCTTGCAAGCACTAGCAGGAGATCTGCTGCTTGGGGAGAGAGCTAGCAGAGTACAACATTGCTTATGACTTCTAGTGTTCCTTTACTTGGATCTGAGGTGTTTCAGATTCGTAGGTTGTCCTTCTGTAACACTCTTCTTGCTAAGCATCTACCAGTGAGCCAACATATCCGACTCTTCAGACATTGCAGCCTGGAAGATCACCTATAGGCCCTGAACTTTGACTTGTGTGTGACCATGGTATTGGCCGCTGCGGTTGTAGGCACATTGGTTAACTGCATAGGTGACGAAGGGCATCTTTAATCCAATAAAACGGTTATTGCTCTTCTGGATTACTCTATCCCTTTCACTTCATCGAGACATAGAGTTACGAACGAGTCTTGACAACCGCTGCAGCTCCATTCAGGGTAAAGCTATTAGTTTAGCCAGATCTCAACTTATAAGTCCATGTAAATGTAGTTTTAAAAATAAAATGCTGACACTACTCTGGCAGCATCAGTTTGTTACCATATTTTTAGGTTGAAGAATTTGAGCTTATTTTTCCTGATAATATTTAGGTTAAGATGCTACTGAGATCCAGAATTATTTTTTTTTATTTTTTTGAAAGGTAGTTTGTAGAACTGCAAAACAGATAGCCCATTAAATTTTCAACTCTCTGCAATCTAGCTTCACCAAAACTGAAATGCAATTAATTGTATCAAAGTTTGATGGAAATACAAGTGTTCTTTAAAATATTTATTTTTGAGTAGCTCTCTATTAATAAGATCTAGGTAAAGAATGTTCTTAAATAAATCTTGATAAAAGGCTTGTTTTTAATACAGTTTGAAAGTAAATAAACAAACAACAATAGCAGGAAAATCAACCACCAGCTGGCCTTCTGGCAAGCAAAAATTCAGTTTTTTCTGATTTCTGTTACAGTTGTCAGTAATGTTGACAGCTGCTAAATGTAAACTCTGGTAGTATAATAAATGTTTGCAATTAACATCTATGTTTCAGTTGCCAACTTTTAGTCTGTTGTGTCATATGAGAAGCAGATGCTCTTAAGAAATATTCAACCCTGTAGCAATAATTCTAATGATAAAAGTAATAGAAGTTTTGATCACCATTTTTATTTTTTATTCCTGTAGATATCTCTTTAAGGGATCACTTCTCAGCTGGAAATTGTAACTTCTAAAATTTTGCATCATTTTATTTAGAGTAAGTTTTTTATTAGAAATGAAGTGTTATATAAACAAGGTAAAAGCTTTGCCCTCTTTTGTATTTCACTGAGGAGTTCTCCTTTATAATTAGAAGATGAGGATAAAATGCTTCTTTATTCGAAATTTTTGGCAGAGCTCCCACTGCCTTCAGCAGTGCCAGGATTTCATGCTTAGTCGAATGATGTGTTTCACACAGAGCTCTATGTTTGGATATCATGGCTCTTCATAGACACCTTGGTGGTGGTGGTATTTACCTTCACGGGTTACTAACTTTTTTCTGTGTTTATGCAGATGAAACGGAGCATGCAAAAGTGGGAGCAGTTCATTCTGCCTTACATCTCATTAGGCACAAATGCTGTTTTCAGCAATATGAGTAGTGTGTTTTGTTTGTTATTTTTAATTGAAAAGCATGCTTTGTCCCACTTAAGAAAAAGGCACCTGTGGTTGTCCACTAGTCTGTCGCTCTGTCACTGATTAGTAATATAGGATTTTGGGGAAGATTTGGTCCTTTCTCCATCTCTTGACTTGTATTTTTTACAAGGGCTTTGCAGTTATGTTTTCATGACTGAAGTGACTGGTGTTATTAACCCTATTGTCTGCTCTGAGTGCATGCCATCAGATCATGTAAATGCACACATTGGCTCCATGAAAAGCAAATGATGTTTTTGCCTGATAGTTCCAGCCCCTCCAAAGGCTGGGATTATGAAGTGGGATCTCACTGCTCCAAGAGCCAGCGTCGGGAGGAGCAGACTGAACAGGCTGCACTGCTGTGATTCCAAGCTGCTCCTGGCTCAGATACAGCCGTGTAGGATGACTTTCTAAAGTCATTGCTTTGGAAGTTATGTAGCATTATAAAACATATAAAATTCCTTCTGTCAGTTTATCAGCATATATACATTATCAGGTGTGCTGCTGGACGGACTCCAATCCTGGCAGCACATGGCTACTGGAGTCAGCAGTGGTTGCCGTAGGACTGCAGTGCCTTCCTTTCCTATGCTCTTGGAGTTATGCCCTTTATGCCTCTTCAGAGCTACGCATAGCTCTGAAAATGATGTTTAGAGCCTCAGTCTGTAGACAATATGTGCTTTATCTGTCTTGTACAGGAAGTTGCTGTTGTTGTCATCCTATATATTTGCTATGAGGAAGTGTACTGATGGTTCATGAATGGTATATGAAGTCTCTGATAGAAATCCATGTGGGTCTCTTGTGTATAGAGACCATACAGCATTATCTGGTAGATAGTTACCATGTGTTGGATTTCCTTTTAAACTAAAAACATTGACATTTGGGGGCTAATTTGTTTTTCATCCATATATAAACCTTTATAGAAAATGGTCAAAAACATGGTTACTTTTGTTAATGTCTTCCCTTGCTCTAGGATCTCATACAGTGTTCCTGTTGTCTTTCCTTTTCCATGCTTTCATGATCTCTCATAGTTGGACGCAGTTAAGAGCTGTCAGCCAGGTGAGCAGCTGGAAGATATGGCAGCTGACTCTGTGTGCACACTCTTCCAAGGACTTGTCCATTGTGCATGTCATGCTTGCATCTTATCCAATCTATATCATCTTACCATTCTACCAGATCTTATATGACAGTTTTCTTGCCTACAGTGTGCCCTAAACACAGATGTAAATGCCAGAGGAGGTGGGAAGGAAGAGAAAAACATCCTTAGTGCAAGGGAAAGGAGGCCAGGTACTTTCTGAGGTTCATGTCCAAATCTGTCATATTCAGGAAATTCATTCTGTATTCACTGGTAGCACTGGGTTTTACTGACTGTACTTTGTGTGGGCATTTTCAGTAGCAAAAAGTGCCATCCAGTAGTTTAAAACAGTACCAGAGGGGAGCTGTTGCCTTACCAATGTCCTGTGTATGTGGGTATGCCAAGCATGGAGCAAGAGTCATAGAATGGTTTGGATTGGAAGGGACCTTAAAGATCATCTAATTCCACCCACCCTGCCGTGGGCAGAGACACCTTCCACTAGACCAGGTTGCTCAGAGCTCCGTCCAACCTAGTCTTGAACACTTCCAGGGATGGTGCATTCACAACTGCTATGGGCAATCTGTTCCAGTGTCTCACCACCCTCACTGCAAAGAACTTCCTCCTAATATCTAATCTAGATCTACTCTTAGTTTGAATCCATTCCCCCTTGTTCTGTTACTGCATGCTCTTGTAAAACGTTTCTCTCTGTCTTTCTTGTGGGCTCCCCTCCAGTACTGGAAGGCCACAATTAGAGCATCCTTAAACCTCTTTTCCAGCCTGGACGATCCCAGTTTTCTCAGCCTTTCCTCACAGGAGAGGTGCTCCATCCCTCTAGTCATCTTGGTGGCCCTCCTCTGGACTCATTGCAATGGGTCCATGTTTTCCTGTGCTGAGGACCCCGGAGCTGGATGCAACACTGCAGGTGGAGTCTCACCAGAGGGGAGCAGAGGGGCAGAATCACCTCCCTGAACCTGCTGCCCGCACCGCTTTTGATGCAGCCCAGAATATGGTTGCCTTTCTGGGCTGCGAGTGCACATCAGAACCCCATCTTCTTAGCAGGGCTGTTCTCAATCTCTTCATCCCCCAGCCTGGATTGATACCCGGGGCTGCCTCGACCCATGTACAGCACCTTGCACTTGTTCTTATTAAACCTCATGAGATTCCCATGGTCCCACTTCTTGAGCTTGTCCAGATCCCTCTGGATGGCATCCCAAGGTGTGTCAACAGCACCACTTAACTTGGTGTCATCTGCAAATATGCTGAGGGTGCACTTGATCCTTTCATCTCTGTCATGAATGAAGATATTTAATAACACTAGTCTGAAAATGGACCCTTGAGGGATACCATTTGTCACTGAAGTCTATTGGGACTCTGAGCCACTGACCACTGCCCTCTGGGTGTGACTGTCCAACCACTTTCTTTTCCATCTAGCAGTTCGTTTATCAAATCATTCACTTTCCAGTTTAGAGAGAAGAATGTTATGGGGGACTGTCAAAGTCTTTAGAGAAGTCCAAGTAAATGACCTCTGTAATCCTTCCCTTGTACACTGATGTTGTCACTCCATCATAGATTGGTCAAGCAGGACTTGCCCTTCGTGAAACTGTACTGGCTGTCTCGAATTGCCTGCCTCTCCTCCACACACCTTAGCATAACTTCTAGGAGGATCTGCTCCATGATCTTTCTAGGCACAAAGGTGAGGCAGAGTTCCCGAGGTCCTCCCTTCTACCATTTTTAAAGATGCGTACAATGTTTCCCCATTTCTAGTCACCTGGAACTTCAGCTGACTGCCACAACTTTTCAAATATCATGTAGCTTGGCTTGGCAGCTACGTCAGCCAATTCCCTCAGGACTCCGAGATGCATCTCATGGCGTACCATAGGGCTATGTCAATAATAGAGAGTTCAGTCCTCTGGGTTGTATTTGATATAAATATTTTTTCTGCACTGACTACAAGATTGTAATTATTCCCATAAAGGGATAATTAATAGTCTAAAAGAGTATCTGAGGACCTATGAGATGGCAGCCTTGACCTTCCAGTATTTCTAGGCAGCAGAGGTGTCTCAAGTGCTAGAAGGGAGTTAACTAACACTCTGATGAGGAGCTGTGAACTGGGGAAGTCAAGAGTAGATGGTGGATAATCCATTTAAGTCCTTGTCATTTAATAATATTGATAATAAACTAGCTGGGCTGCATCCATGCACACACACACTGCCTTCTCTGAGAGGTTACTGAGTACAGTTCTCAGTCCTGCTCTGAAGTGGGCAGGGTTGTACTCCACAGCATCCTCATGCACTGCAGTCATAATCCCACAGCTATGTCCCAAAGGACCTGAGAGGTTGCCCACCACTTCAGAGGGGTCTGCAGAACAGGGAATAGCTTGTTTTGATCAGGAGTTCATCATAAGTTCAGGATCTGGCTGTGTGTTCAGCCATGGAGCAGAAACATGGGTAATGCACTGAGCTGACTTCACACTACTGTAGTAGGCGCTTAATTAAAAAAAAAAAATTGTCTGTTTTCTTACATTTGATGTTTGTCAACATGGCTTGTATTCCTCTGAAATGGAATTCATTCTAAAATGAAGCTGAGAATACAAATAAAATAGATATTTAAGGTTGGTCTGAGACAAAATACTCTGAGCCTACTTTGTGATGTCCAGTTTTTACTGTTGGCAGGATCACAAGAACTGAAAATATCATTAATAAATGTGCTGAGCAAACTGGGAAGAGTTGCATTTTTAGTCTCTTATCTGAATTTTACAGCTTTTCCTTTTTTCAGAAGAACTTAATTATCTGTTTCTTATGTAAACATTTCTTTATGAACCTAAGGCACTATCTCAGTATTTCTTTGTTAAGGGATGAAGTCTAGAGTTACCTTGTGACAGATTCATAAAAGAGAAGTCCGAGTGAGGAGGGGAAAAAAATTATGGTTACTCATATGTTTCTAATTAATTCCCTCAGTATCATCTTTATAATGAAGAGCATGAACAAAATATGTGCATATCTTGCCCTTGATTTTAAAAAAATAAAAAAGAAAAGCTGGCAGAGAGTTTTCAACAAATTCAGGCTACAATGTAGGAGGTTGAAAAGGACTAATACAGCGCTTGCTTAACAAATAGTCTTATTTGTCCAAAACAAATAGAAAATTTTGGTGACCTTCTGTGTGGTGTGGAAAAAGCTGGAAAGAGATTGGGGAAACCTGTAAGGAGTATTGTAATGTAAAAATGTATTTATTTTGATTTATATCTTTTAGAAAAAAAAGGAAAATTGAAATCAGGATAAGTGATGGAGGGGGTCATGATTCCCTTTGTGGAGGGAAAAAATGTAAATAGTAGCAAAATACAGGAGTAACCTCTCTAATTTGATTTCATGGAACCTGTTAGCTTGAAGGAGAAGAGAATTTCATATGTTGCTCTGGACTTCAGTGAATCCTTATCTTTCTCAGTAAGGGAGTTACTTTCAGGATCAACTGTGTTTCAGTTAACAGCTATAACTTTCTAAGGAGCTTATTGTTTGGAGTATTTCTTAAAATTCCAACTTACAAGGTCATGCAAAAGATGAGACATTTACCTTTTAAAAAAGTAGTACAAACATAGTAGGGGATCTGAAATTGGAAAGCATTGGAAAGCACTCAAAAAGACTTGAGTTGAAGATATTTCTTTTACAATAATGTAAAAATTATAATTAGTATTGCATTTAAAAAGAATGTTTATGATATCTGCAGTATTGCTTTGCATGTAATAGACCTTTTAATCTAGGGAAATGTCTTTCAATTTACATTGCAATAAATAATTAGCTACGATTCGAGGGCTATTGGTATGGTTGCATCTGCAAGTAGAGATGGGCAAGATGTCTGCCTTGGCTGAATATCCTCCCTGTGGCACAAAGCGAGACGCAGTTCATTGTACTTTTGCAAAATGAACAGAAATGAAGTAGTTGGGATCTTCCACGTGTAGGTTGGGATGGCATAATGGGTAAATCACCTAAATACCTGTTGGACACATCTGCAAGCGTTATAGGAGTTAGCCGGCTGCACAAGTAAGTGCATAATAAGTTGTTCTTCTCAGGAGTGAGTTGCTGGGAGCTGATTAATTTTCCTCTCTGTGCCGTCTGGGAAGGGGGAATGACCTCCAGCAATTAGGATGCAGAACTCTGGGTGGACGTTTCTGGTAGGGATGCTTTTGTTACAAATCAATAAATCAAAACCCCAGGGAAAAGAGATCAAGCGGCTGCTGCTGCTGAAGTGTTATTTATCTTCTCCAGGAAATGAATTCTACCTGTTACCTTTCACAGGAACCACAGCACTTGTTTAACACTTGGTAACTGCTTATGTGCTTTCTTGAGTCGGAACTTTAATTTTTATGCATAGTGGGAAGAATAACGATTATAATTTCTATCTCCTTGAATTAATGAGGACTCATGATGCAGTTTGTGAGAACGTGTTAGAGAAATGCTCAGCTTCCATGTAGCAGACAGATTGCTATGAGAGTCAGTCAGTGTGTATTTTGAAGTTCTGTTTAGAACAAATAACTCTTACTTGTGCATAATCTTTCTTCATATTGACAGGCAAATGTCAAACTGTATAGAAACCTCAGGAAATTTTCAGGGCTGACATCATCTGTTTCAAGTCCTTATAAAGCAATGAGGAAAACAAGCTGATTTTGATATATGGAATTTCTGCAGGGGGAGGAATGGAAATTGTTATCACCTGAGCAGCTTGATAACTTTATTTGTCAGTAACGAAAGATGCTGAAGGTTAGAAAATTTGATGGGGATTGAATAAGGTGCTTGCCAGAATACAGAGTATGGCACATTCCAGCGATACGTTCTACAACATCTATACTTTTCTTGAACAAAACAAAGCAATCTACATAAACTCTTTAATAACAGATTATGAAGGGCTTAAGAAGTTATTAATAAATAATCACACATTTGGCTTTACAGGGATGTAGACTATGCAGAACGGATCATTGCTGTGGCTGGCCTTTTCATGTCCGTATGAGCTTCTGCAGCCAAGCATGACTTGGTGGAGGGGAAAGGTTTGATGGTGTGGTTTGGTGCTTACGAAGAATTCAGATTTACCACTGCTTATGGTGATAGGTGTTCTTTCTTTAGCAGCTACTGCTCTCAATTCAGCAAAATAACACTGATATCTGTGATAGACATTACCATGGAGTTTGGTGTTGGGCAAGACCTAGATGCTCAGCAAACTAGACCTTCTTATGATAAATGGTAAATGATTCCAGGTGGTGTTGAGCTTGGAACTCAGCTGGAGCCTGGACCGGTACCTACCACCTGTTACGACAATACTGATCCGCAGTACCTGGTAGCAGTTGGTTGGTAACACCAAGCTCCCACTGGCATTACAAGAAAAGTGCTGGAATGGCTTGTTTATAAGATCGTGGTTTATCACGTGTTTCCCCTTACTGTTACACTTTGAGGTCTATAACAGATCTGGGTGACAGACTGCTTTTTCATGGATTAAGCTGAAGCTTACAAGTCCTCAAACTGATCTCTCATCTGATTTGGGAAACTGCAATTTTCTATTTGATATGCCTTACTCTAGGAAAGGGGCCACTGGATACAGAGGTTCAGCACATAAATACAGGGATCTAATATCATGTGTACTCCACCCTTGACTGTCCTGCCTGGACTCCAGCTGGGGTTCCAGAAGCTTGCAGATGCCCCTGGATCCAGTGTCAAATCTGACAGACTCAGGCAGATGTCTCAGATGCCCAGTCTCTCTCAAAGGCATAATTTTAAGGTAATGAGTCATTCTTTAAGTAATAATAATAGGTACAACATTTCAAGGCAAAACAAAAATATTAATACACGGATAGTTTCTCCTATTTCACTGTGGTGTATGGAAGGGACAAGAAATTTATGCAAGGATTTCAGGTGGTTTTCTTTAGAAACATTTTCTCTTATTGAATTAAATGGATGATCTCCTATTAACTCCTATTAAGAAAGAACAGGATTTAACTGTAATTTATTAACAGAAAATAGCTTCTCTTGTAATAAATTTGATAGAAGTATTTGGCCAATGGTGCAGCTTTTCTAGATGAGATCAAAACCAGAATGACAATGAGTGAACATTTACCCAAAACATTGGTGTAATCTCCAAGCCATGGTAGCGAAGTGAAATAATTTCATTGTAAGAAATTTGTTTATTGTCATTCTGTTGCAAACAGCCTTCATTGTTGTTAACATCCATATACTTTGTATTGCATTAGTCTACATTAATTTTAATCATTTTTGCACTTGTGGGTAGTGCTTATGACTAATTTATAGATTATGTGGTGCCATATTGACTTAAATAGACTGTATTTTAATGCTATTATGAGCATTTTCTAGTAAAATAATTTAATTACATTGAAATTTAATGCTATTACAGTGGATAATTGCAGATCAAAAACATAATATACAAGAGCTACTTGGAAGGTGCACAAAATCAATTGGCTCAGCATTAAAGTTGTTCACTGAACCTCTTTTAAAAAGAGCACAGCCTGAGGAACCATATTGTGGTCTCTGCTCATCCAGTGATCAGATAACTTTTAAAAGGGCAGCCCACCTATATTCTTAATCCTGCTTCTCTTTGTCCCATCTTTTGTCTGACCTCCTCAAAGACAAAAAGACTTCAATCTCAAAAAGCAGTCAAGAGACACTGTCATTATAGTGCAGAAGAAGTATATATACATTGTTTGCCAGCAACTGGGAAGGAGTGAATTCCTGTCAAATTCAGTGGTAAAGCCAGAGCTTCATCTAGGTACCTTCATGCCAGAAACACATCCAGATCCCTGCAGTCCTTGTTATGTTTTTTTGTTCCAGTTTCTTTTGCATCAGTTTCTTGTTCAAGAGAGTTTTTTGTTATATTTTTAGTTTCCCTTGCATTATACCAAAAGAAGTAGTCATAGAGGGTGTGAAATGAATTTTCACTAAGAAAGCAAGTTAAGCTTGAACAGTTTCTATCTGGTTGCTTTAAAAAAGAGCAAGCCATAACTAAAGTGTCAGTGCGTTAGCCTTGGTTCTTTCTCTTTAACATCACGATAATAGAAGTAAAAATAACTTAATCAAAGCATGAGAGGAACAGTGCATTATCCAATAAAAAGGAACACCAGATCAATCTTGACTAGTGATTGGTAAGTTCCTCATACTGGTTTTCATGTCAATCTTACATATATGGAGAAATATTTCTGATTCATCTGTCCTGAGAATGTGTCCCTGTTACAGTGTGGTGAGTTTTGTTTCTCACATATTGGTATGATTCTCCAAGATTATGTATATTTACTGATAAGGTGATATTCTCATTGTCTAAGCTGCTGAATACCAGTGGCTATAAATTTGATATCTTGGGATTCCAAATTGAAAATAATATCCTGAAATACATTAACTCCTGTTATTTTTCTGACTTCGGGCACTCATGTGCACCCTGCTGAAAATACTCCTCCTTTACAAACCTCTCGTTACATACACCCTAAGGCACAGTTCAGAATAAAAGAGGCCTGGGCTAGTTCTGCCCAGTATTTCTCTGATCAAATGATTCTGGCAGCCATAACAAAACAGGGCAGCACAGAAAAACTGTCAACAACTTTATATCTGGACAAAGCAGTTAGGTGGGTAAACCAAAAGTGTTGGTGAACTGGGTAACTGGGTAGCTCATGGGCTCTAAAAATGAAGAAAGCCAAACGGCTGGCAGTGTATGCCAACCCTCCAAGTTGGACAACAATACATAGCTGAGGTGGTAGCAGGTATCCAACATCTTGCAGAAGACTGACCCGAGATGAAACCACTACATGTAAAATCCAGGCCACCAGCCTGGACTCAGACATGCTAAATACCTGGAGTTGGGTTCCTCCAACTCCATGATGTTGGTCACAAGCGGACTGAAAAGGCAGGAGCATTACTGGGTGGGAGAGGGTCTGAACAGAACATGCAAGTGTCATAACATTGAAATCTTAAGATAGAAGACACTCTATTCTTCCAGTATGCCCATCCCATTTAGTGAATATATCTTGGATTAGCCATCTAAGTAGTATGTAACTAAAAGGTTCTTGCAGACACCCCAGTACAAGTTTCTCTATAATACCCACAAATATCAAAACAGGGCAAGTTAACCAGATACAAGAGGTCTTTGGTACTCTTACTTTTCTACTTTTTTCTACTAGGAAACATTGGCAGCACAGACGCCTTTATATCGTGGGTTTTTTGTTGTTTTGGGGTTTTTTGTTTGTTTGTTTGGGGGGTTTTCTGAGACTATTCCCTGTACTACAGAAACCTGAGAACTTCTTCATGTTAAAATTCAAAGATGATTCTCTTTGAGCCATGAAAGGAGTCAGTTGGTATCTTAATGAAAGTAGCTACCAGAAGGTAAAGCAAGAATCACAGGCACTTCTGAACAGCCATTTATTGCACCATGACTGCAAGACAGTCATATATTTGTTTTTCATTACCCTGCTTAGCAGTTCTTTAAATGATTAAGAATATAATAATATTTGAAACCACTGTCATCTTCTGATCTGCTGTTTTGCTGTTTCTATTGACCTACCCACATGACACCAAGTTGGAGAAGAAAATTTTAAAGATCAGCTTCTGATGACATCTACAAGAGAGGTATCAGTTCTTTGAAAAAAAAGATCATCTATACTTGCCTTATCAAACCCTATTGCTAGAACGGACTGAGTTTCACCTTTTTTAGTCTATTTTAAAAAAAATAGTATAGAAGGGTATGGTGTACAAGTCTAGTATAATAAAAACCTTACAGTCAACATCTGTAATAAAAAAGAGGGTTGGTTGCATTCTTTTTTGTTTCTTCCTTTGATTATTTTTTATATTTAGCCTAGATTGGTTTTTCCATTATATCTTCTTTCAATTCACCAAAGTGCTGTCTTTATCTGAAGAGCAGATTTGGTAACGCACTTAAAATTTCTAATTTCTCTATTCAGTTATTTGCTCACAGGGTTGTTAACAATGGACATGCACAAAACAGATCACTCCCTCATTTGATCTTTCATGGATTATGCTTTGGGTGTGAAAGGAATAATTTTACTTTAACATAAAAAATGTTTTCTCTTTGATTAATATGAAAAGTTTATTTTTATGAATTCTGCTAAAGAAGTTATTTTTAAAAGCTGTTCTTTACCTCTGTGCTAATAGTTCTCTTATGAAGGAATTTGATTAGATTCTCATTACTTCATAAAACAAAACAAAATGCACTTTATTTTTCAAGAAAGGTATTTTTATCTCAGAAGAAAATTTTTGTAAGAAGACCTTCTGTAGTGGGAAAAATTTCTTCCACCCCTGTCTCCCAAACCAAGTACTTCTGATCAGTTTTGCCCAGTAGGAGAGCTCCTTCCTACAAGTTGATTCAGTGAATCTTCAATAAACCTGGTTCACTGCAAATTGGGTGGAAATGTCATCAGTAAGATTTACATGAAGTTTAAAGTGTCTAGAATTCCAGGCAAGTGCAGGTTCAGAAATGACTGCTGGTTTGACCCCAACACATCACTCTTGTTAACTTGAATATGCGTTATAGAATCATTATCCAAGACGTTCATGTTCAAAACATTTGCATTTTGGAGAGAATTTTCCTGACAGAGCAAATAATTGACTGATAAGTACTTAGGCTTTTGATTGTATTCATTGGTACTATAACCCCTCTGAACTTTCAGCAAGTCTGAAAGGCAGCAAAATGTTCATTAATAATTACATTGGTTCTGAAGGGAACTTTATAGGACTTTAAATGTTTTTATAAGTGGATCAATAATTAATTATTTTTCTAGGACGTGATCTAATGCTAATTGTTACAGATTTGGAGAATAAAGAAAGAAAATATAGGCCACATGAGGAGTTCATTAAAGGGCAAAAAGCCATATTTTGTATGGCTAAAACAGGGCTTACTGCTTAAGTTAATAATGAGACATGAAATGTTATCTGCTTTTATTCTTTACACTATCTTTGCTGTACTGTCCCCAAATTGAACTATGGTAAGGACTGTGTGCACACTGGATGACATACTGTAAAGACAGCAAATCTTTCTGGATTGATATCTCATTAACATTAACCTACCCCTATAAGACTGGGTACCAAAATGCCTGGGAGGAGGCATTGTCTGATTTCTGCCCTCCCTCAGGAGGAGCTTTTTTCCTGCAGACAGAGACTTCCCTGAAGTAACTTGTAGGTCCTTGTTGGCCATGGCAGGTGTCAGAAATGTCATAAAGTTTGTAAGGACTGAGAAGGTATTGGTTTTTTCCCTGTTCATCAGTATGTAGAGGACTTCATGGGATAAAAGAGGAACTGTGTTGCTGATAGTGCAGTGTCAGACTATCTGGGTATAGGTAAGCTGGCACTGGGGTGGGATGAGAGGTGGGCGGGCAGGACACCTGAGCAAGCAGGAGTCTGCTGCTTGCTTTGGAAGCAGCTGTAGCAGTGGCATTGCAGCAGCACATCAGTCACCCAAATAAATGCCTGAGGCTTGTATAGGTCATGTCAGAGATTACATGGATGTGACTTCATTGCTGCCAAAAGGTCAGTCAGAGCTGGCTTGACCCCACCTGTCTGTACTGATGGTGCTCCTCCAGACCACCACCCATCATGTGCCCCTTGGTAACTTGTGAGGAGGTTACTAGATCTTGCCACAGGCTTGTCATTTCAGTCAAAGAAGTAAAAATTCTTCACATTTCTGTTTCAGTTGCCATGCAGATACTTAAATATTGATTTTTAATGAGTTGTGTCAAAATAGATTGTGAATGAATCCTTCAGTCTGTGCTGTGTCACAGAGGGTGCTGTGGAAGTTAAGCTGCTTGTACACTTTGACAGTGACCCGTGTACATCAAAGCTGTGCTGAGAACCCTTTTTTTTTTTTTTTTTGACCTCTAAGCCAGTACTTCTCCTTCCATAGAGGAAAGATATTATTTTTACAATAGAAAAAGAAAAAAAACTTCACCCCTGGATGCAACATTTTACTTCGCTCTGATCAGCATTGGCAGCTGTTCATTTTCTGCGTGAGTGAATTCAGAAGAAGTAATTTACCTCACAAGTGATGAATGTTATATGGCACTTCCTTGTCTATATCATAGTAGTGTTTACTCTCAGCCTGACAAAAAACTTTTATTTATTTTTGGATCTGCTAGTAATATTTCATTGAACTAATTATTTATCATGTTTCTGAATTGGGTCAGAAAGCTGATCATCTAATAGAGACAGCAACTCTGTTGTGCCACACTCAGGTGAGTTCGTAAGGGAAAGAATAATGCCGGCAATGATGTCAGTGTTACCAGAGAAGGGGGTTTCAGATTCGAGCAGCAAGCATTACTAGATGACAAGTTGTCTTCTCTGAAACAGATTAACATTTATTGCACTGCAATTTATCCACTTGCCATCTTACTTCTGTTTTGGTTGTGCTCTCGATCCATAAGGAGATTTTTTTTGCTGATGTTTTTCTTCTTGGACTCAAGAGATAGAAATTAAACAGTAACTCGGAGAGAAAAATGAAGATTAGTGTTTATGTAAAAGTTAAGGAGAATACTGTTGCGGGGTGGTATTTGTTTGCTTGTTTTTAAGTTAAAATTTGCAAGACTGAATCTAACTATTTCAACATAATTTCATTTCGATTTCCATTTTCTGTAGGGTGCATAAGAGCTTGTCCTATGGATGTGAATGTTAGTTACAAAGCAGTAATGAGCACCGTCTCCAATAAATGTGCTACATGTAAATGGATTAAAAATTTTCATGTTCAGTTTTGTAGTTGCTAATACTCTGCTAATCTGTAATGCTTTAGAAGACAGTACATGCAAACACTGACTAATAGAGTCGGTGCTGTGAAGTCAGCACTCGATACTGCCACCACCACAAGGGGAAAAGTTGTGCTATCAGTAGCACAGAAGAGTAATAAAACTGTAAAATATCTCGGGTAAAGGGTGTCATCTTCATCTTATTTGCAGATGTTTGGTCCTGGTATCTAAACCTGAAGGATTTTAAGCAATGAAAACAGCCGTTTGTCAAGATGAGAGAATGCCTTACACAGTCACTACATGAGGGGCAATTTTTAGTATAAATGCGCACAACTTCACTCGTGACAGTAGATGCACATAAAATTTATTTCAGCTGAGAGTGTGTCTTTTCTTTTTACCCTCTGTCAAAGGAAAAGGGTTTCAGTCTGAAAGAATGCATAATGTAGCATTCAAGTGCAATGTTTTTCAGCCTCTGCTGGAAATTTAGGTTAAAAGCTGAATTTTGGAGAAGTTGCAGAGGCCTAAATTTTTGATTATTCCGAACTGTAAATCAAATGTGTATCTATGTTTGAACCAGCAAGGATGTAATAAAGCACATGACTTGGTATACTTCAGAATATATTTCTCCTGGAAAGGCAAAGAGCTAATCTGATAGATGGATGAGTTTAACAGAAGGGTTCTTGCCAGGTGTTGCTCAGCTGGTTTTGAAGCAGTTGCTCCAGGAAAACCACGTCCTATTGGCAAAGTTTGCTGCTTTTAGAACTACTTTTCTGGTTCCTGCTAAAAATCATTAACCTCAAGAACAAACTGTTCCAGCCTTAGTTTCCATGAATCTGTGCATTGTACCAGCAGAGTAACGCACTTAGATAGCATCAGGCTTCAGGCTTTTGGAGTTACATTAATTATGGTGTAGGTTTGGGAAAGCAAACAGGAGGCTTCCTGGTGCTTCTTCCATGCACAGAAATCCAATTAGTGCTGGCTTAAAGATTGCATTACTGGTTTTTTGGTTGGTTGGTTTTTGGTGAGTTTGTTTGTTCTTGTTTGGTTTTGTGGTTTCTTTCCTTTTTTTTCCTGGACTTTAACCTATTAATCCTTCCATGTGGGAAAAGCTAGCATGAATAAGCCTTAAAAAGCAAACAAACAAAAAGCAAGCAAACAAAAAACCTCAAAAGCAACCAAATTAAAAAGAAAATAAAATTAAAAAGACAGAAAAAAAAGAAATCTTTCATTTAGAGGCAAATAATAGAGGAACCAATGAGCATGATGACCAGGGACACTAGTTATGAGTGTAGACTCATGTAGTATGGGTTTTTGTGATGTTGATCCCATTAACAAGGTTAAAAGGACATTAAAAAGATAAGTAGGTTTTCAGTTACTTTTTCAGAGTATTCTCTCCCTTTTTGACACCCTATTAGATGGCAGAAGTGGGCAAAGTCATGCATTTTTAAGCACATGGGTGTTTGCAGGACATGCAAACAAGTGAGCTGTACTATCGATCTTGCTCCTGTTATCAGTCTGATTATTCCCAAAATAAGAACCAAACATTCTCAGGATTGCTGCATGCTTTCAATGATGCTTTCTCAGATATTTATGGTTAGACCTTATCAGGAAGATTTTGGGTTTGGATGGGGGAACAGCTTTCAGACTACTTGCTCCTGCAAAAATATCTTGCTTAGGCTGGTTAGCAGACTGAACAAGTATGTCTGGGTGTAAGTCAGCTCTTTCTGGGAGACAGAAGCCATTAGAACTCAATGCAGAGGGGGTACAGTCCTGTTTTATATTCTGAATATTTGACGTACTATTTTCTATTTGGGTTTTTTAGGTATCTCAGTGTTCTTCGTGTTTTTTCTTGTTGTTGTTGTTTTCCAACTCTTTCAGTACCTTTCACATACGATACTGGTATATCAGTCCCATATTTAAGTCACACACTGTTATGACATCGGAGTAGGCCTGAAAAGCTCATTATCCCCATTATACATGCCACTGCCTTCAATTTGGCTTACATCTTTGCTCCAAAGTAATTTGGATTTCTCATAAATGTTTCTTTAGTTTGTTGTAGTTAAGTTTATGCTGTTGGGCGTATTCCATAATCTTGTTGTCCATTTCAGAGCTCAATAATTCAAAAAGATGTATTTGACAATATTGATCATTGAAATGACTTGCTAGTAAGTAATCTTCTTTCTAAAAGGCAGCCATTAATTATGCCTTTTTTCTCTCTCTTAGGTTGTTATTAATTCAGAACTCATTATCTGTTTCTGTTTTGTCTCTGAATAATCTCTCATGAAAGGTCTTGACCAACATGAAATAAATTTTATAATAATCAATTCTGAATGTAGCGACAGGCTCCCACTTGTTTACCATTTAAGAATGCTGTGAAAGATTGCAAACTGTAAACCTTCTTTATAAAGCCAGTCCTCTGGTTTATTCAATCTGTACTTATCACACTTGTGCGTTATCCCAGCTATACTGATTGCTTTAGGGCTGATCATGCAGGTTGCTGGCTGGAGGTGCCTTAAAGACCTTTTGTGACTGTACTGGCGTTTCACCAGTGGTGGTGCTAAGGACAACTCTGTTCCTTGGCTTGGGAAGTATTTGAATCCCAAGTTCTTTGGTGGTGCAGTGAGATTTAATTTTACTTTTCTTTTAGAAAATGGATCATCTGGAAATAGCTTGCCTTACTCCTTACGATTAACAGCTTTTTTTTCTTGGCACTGTGCTCCTTTATAGTCTTCAGGCACTCAGCAAACTGTCTGGCCCTGGGCATTTAATTTCTCAAACTGTTGTGTAGATTTGTATCTCTGGCATGATGCTGTAATTTCCTTCTAAGTTTGGACAATCCTGTTATAAATAAAGTCATCTAAATTGTTCAACTCTTTATCATCTTGATGCCTTTTATTTCTGCCTTTAATAGCCGGTCTACAAAGAACTGATTTTCCTCTAGGCATTTCTTCTCCCGACACAGACCCAGACCCGGAGGCCATACACCAGCCTTGATGCTAAGCAATCACTTATGTTTCCTTTAATAAAATAATGAGACATTATTAATTAAATGAACAAAGAAATAAAGGAAGTGCTAGTATCCCGCTGCTTAGGCAGGGATGGGATCTTGATGGGGTTTGTCTGCTGTGAACTTGAGTCCAGATTGTTATCTACAGCTCCTTAAATAACATACGTCCAAGAATATCATTAATTGGTTAAGAAATCAGATCTTTCTCATCCTGTCATGCACCAGTAGACGTTTTCTCATCATATCATTGACTTATGCATAAGTCACCCTTGCCATATTTGGTGCCATGCCACATGTTATGGCACAGCTTTTGGCTAAATGGTAATAAATAGTTGGAGTCTGGTTATAATTGGCAAATACGGTTCCTTTTCCTGCTACCATAGGCATCTGATTCTTGCTAAATGATAAACTCTAAATGCTCAAGTCTGATGACATCAGCAGCAGTATTAGTGCCTAAACCTTTCAGAAAGTCTAGGGAAACAATTGCTGTTTGTTCTTTTGTATTTCTAGTAATTTTTACTATGCCAAAGCCTACACCAGAATTTGCTTATGCCTATTTGACCTTTTCTGTTCTTTTGTAGCAGGGAAGATGGGGTTAAACTCATCTTATGTATCTCACGGTCTTTGTGTGCATGTTCTTCGGTGGTCAATCCTTCTCTGTTATTCCTGGGATATGGTCTGGCTCAGTCAATCACAGGAGCACAAGTGAGGATGCTGAAAGAGACCCTGTCACCCAAGCCTGGGCAAGTTCTGCCCTGTCCACAGAGACATCAAAGGAGAACATCATCTCTACCTCTTTCTCCTTTTGTGGAGGTCTCTGAACTGGTGAGATAGCAGGAATACCCTTGATGTGCTGTTCATTAAAACACAAGAGCGGACGGGTTGTGAGATATCTTATCCTCACCACAAGAAGAAGATATGAAATAATTCTTAAGAGTCAGCGGAATGAATACTGACTTAAAAAGGGTTTTCATACATTCTGGGTGTCACATCATCCTTCCCCACTTGCCCAGCATTACTTTTAGCCTAGAGCTTTTGTCTGCCCTTTGTTTTCATTCCTGCCTTCTTTTATGAAACATCCATTTGTAATCAATTCTGTAATTATTACGCATGATTTTGATTTTTAGAGGATTTATTGTAGCCCTAGTTATTTTTATATCTTGCTTTGATCTCTTTTGTAGTTTTAGTTATGAGATTAATAAGCAGAAGCTTACATTGCTGGATATTTTATAGGTATTTATGGATGCTCTAGCTATATCTTCTCAGCTTAACTCCTTTTAACCAACCTCCTGAAAGCCTTAAATGTTTAAAATCGAGCCATTTGAAATTCATCACAGCTGCTTGTCCTTGATGATTGTTGTCTATTAATTCTTCATGCACAATTGCTCACTCATAGCAACTGCAATACAATACTTCTCTTACATATCTTGTAAAGAAAATGCTACAGTTTCTGCATATTGCACAAGATGTAATTGAGAACAGTTTTTCTTTCTTTTATGCTGCAGAGTTCTCATACAGAGTCAATATTTTTCTTTAAGGTGCCTTCCGCATGTTCTTTAAGTACCCAGTTCTGGAAAAAATGACATAAGAGAGGTTTCATAAGGTTTATTTTTCTATGTGAAGCTAATCTGTCAGCAGTATGTGCATAAGGTTTCCTGGAAAAGTTGCTGTTTGCCAAGTCAGTGGTATGTTTCCAGTAAGGTAAGGAATAAAGTCTCCTCAAACTGTCACTGAATGACAGGCTTTGCCTACTGTAGGCTGTGTGATGAACAGAGGGAGGTATTTTAGGCTGTGATTTTGTACATTGGCATGGTTGTGTACAAGAAGCTTCATAAGAGTAGCAGAGTATTCCTTTCCCATCTGGTATGTTCATTTTTTCATGGTAATAAATAAAAATGTGCTTTCAAAATGGGAAACGGTTGGAATTAAACCATGTCTAAATATTTTCAGATGTCAAAATACAGTTTTCAGACCTTGAATGAAAACTGCATCAATACTTATATATACAAGATAGTGGCTGTGTTTAACTTTGGCCATGAACTTAAACCTGACCAATTGTTGCCTTCTAACCTAACAGACTGAACGAAGAAAATATTTTTTCATTAATTCTTAAAATTCAGTCTTATATTCAGAATAGGTTCCTATAGTAACTGTTTAAATAACTGAAGTATTTACGTTTAAATAATTGGTAGTTTCATCTTTTACAAATTCTGGAAACAGTATCTGAAAATACATAAAAAAAAAAAAAAGAGATAATCCAAATTCTCTAGCAAGGAAAACCTGTGTGTCTAGCTATGCATTATTGATTGAGGCCTGTAAAACAAATATCTTATAAAGATTTGATTTGGTACGTGCAACTTACCAAGTAGCTGCTCTGCATTACACTGGTCCACCCTTGGCTTAGAAACACAGCACTGTCCTAATCAAATCTCTGCACTACTTCTGTTCTTGAGTTGGGCAATTGCAGACAAGGGCCAAGCAAAAGGCTTTGAAGCTGAGGATGTCTGTTTAATTAGCCTAAGATTCATTGCTTTTCCTCTTCTTAATTAAGCTAAGGTAATCATGAAATCTGTTTGACAACTGTACTCTAAAATGTTTCTCATCTATTTGATAAATGGGCAGGTAGAGGATAATTAGTTTCACTCTTTTTGCTAATTCTCAGACATGAAAGAAGAAAGGTAGAGATAATTTAGAAATCTCTTTTCTACAAAAAAAATTGTGGTAGCAACAAGAAAACTGTATAGAATGGAATTTGAAAGGTTCAACCAAACTCCCAGCCAAAGAGAAAATCCCCACAACCTAGCAAGATGTAAATTTCCCACACTTTTCTATCTTTGAGACGTTGGAATATTTTTACTGACTGAGGACTTCAGCTCCTCCCGGGTGTCAGCAAAGAGCCATTGAATGAGTTCTGTAGATGAGCAAACTCACAGTTTTCCAATTTTTGATTTTTGTTGGCATGAGGGTGTTACCTTAATATGATTATTATATGTGCATGGTATTAAATGTCACTATGTGGTGTTTAATATTTAGATATATGACTGAAGGAAAGTCAGGAAGATAAATCAAGCAAATTCCTTTCAAAGTGTTACGGGGACATCAATATTAAAGTGCAGCTTGTGCCTTGTTAACGAGGAGGCAATTCCTATGGGAGGGTCCCAATAGCCAGGCACTCTGCTGTACTTTTCATAATGCAAGATGGTGCAGGATCATGAACCATTAAAGTATAAACATACACCGATGTTAGTTTTCACATTCATATTTTTGCTACAGTGATGTAGTGTTGGACTAAACAAAGTAAATCGACAGTAAAATCTGTGTAAATGCTAACTGTAGTCATTGAACCTATAATTTCCTTGTGGAAGTCTCTATGAATTGCTTAAAGGTAGTAGGTGAGGAATAACAAGGGGAATTTAAAGACATTGTGACCTTTAATAGCTAAAAGAGTAACAGAAATTTAGTAGACTGTAAAAGATAAGCAGAATTAGAAAACTTAAAATATATAAATATTTCCAGTTGAATTTTGCCAGCCTGGTGAGTAGCATGAGCATTAGGCTTGTGCAAGATAAGTGGGCAGGATGTTTCTTATTGTGATTCATTTATAAAAGATAATAAATATTATATCAGCTGCCGGAGTCCTGCTTGTTTCTGTATCGCATCTTGCTGAATAAATGTTTTATTACAAAATAGATTTTGAGAAAAATAACCTTATCCCTTTTTTCACTCTGCTGGATTGACTATTCACCATATACTTACTGTGGTGTTGTGGGTCAGGTGGGGGATGCAGCTCTTAGTCGGTTATTCCAGTCTGGAGTTTTACAAGTCCTTTCTAATTCTGTAGTTGTAAACATATTATCTAAGAGAACACTTGCTGGGGTAGGAGAGAGGTGCACTGAACCTTAGGAATTCCAGACGTAGAGCAGAAACTCAGGTTAGATCTGAGACATGATAATGTGGTTCCTTCAGTTTTGCTCCAGCATTTTGCTGGGTCTGGATTGCTACCTTTCTCCATGCTGGGGATCAGGCTATGGTCATGGCCCAGCTGCAATGACAGGCTGGAAGGAACATCTGCCAAGGACTACTCCCTGCCTTGTGGTGTTAATGGCAATGAAAACTGCTGTTCTGTTGCTGATGTTGACTGTGATTTGGCCCCAGGTAAACAGATGCTGGCATGAATGTGTTCTGGAGACAGAACTATTGATAGACATTTCTTAGCATGGAAAAATGTCTGCCTAATGTGGGCTATTTGGAGCAAATTTTTTGGAGCACTTGCTTGTAATGTTCATTCAAATCTATCTACCCAGGCTATGTGCTCGTGTACATTTACAGTCTTTCTCACTTCAGCTTCTATGCCATATTTTCAATACATCAGTCACACTGAAATATCCAAAATAAATCATCTGGTGGGTCACTTCAAATATTTCAAAGATTCTCTTCTTTGTCTTGATCTTAGGGATCTGATATCACTAACTGTCTTTGAAAGATTATACTTTTTTGCTTTCACTTGTGTTTCAAAAACATCCAAGTGACCCTGGAATCCTGCTGGGGGAAAATGGCATTTTCCCAGCAAGCTACAGTGTTCCTAGGGGACCCACACAGGATACATTCTCTTTCATCTCATTCTTAAGAAATTTAGACCTATAATTTATAGAGCTAGTTTGAGGGTTTGTTTTGTCTTTTTTTTCCTTTTTATTTTCTCACAATGTATTTCTTGTTCTGAGGGAACAGAACATTGTCTCAAGTATTCCTGCTTCGACAAAACAAGCCTGTCTTTTCAAGGACAGATCATTAATTCTTGGTGCATCCTGTTAAATTTTGCATGCCGAATTATGGAACTCTCCAGCAGAGATGTTTTGGAATCCTTTTCTCAGCTACCTCTGTAGCCCTCAGGAATCATTTTCTTCCGTATGATTCATTTGTTGTTGCTGGGTTGTGGTTATTTTTTTGTTGTGGTGGTGGTTTTGTTTTTTCCTACTGCAGTATGTATTTTAATCAGTCTCATTTCTCTAGGGAATCGTAGCTCCCATTCGTCCCCAGGGTTAGCTACCTTGAAACCTTCAACAAACTTTCGGCTCCTAGAGTGGAGTGTTTCCTATTTGTGCTTAGTATTTCATTCCTGTAGGTCATCAGAGTCGTAACCTTGTGAGTGATTTCCTCTTCTCAATGACGAAACCAGAGGGTTATGAGGAGGGGAAGTTAACCAGTTTGAGATCTTGAACCGTGAGGTCATGCTGTAGAGTGTCTGATGTCATCCTTTTTAGTAATTGCCTTATAATTTCTGCAGAGAAGCATTGACAATAGAATAGAGAATAGTCAAGGACAGAGATTGAAGCAGCTGTTCCTGGGAAGTTCTGGACCATCTTCCTCTCATTCTGTTTTTAATTTTCTCTTTATGTGCAGAGTTAGGAGCGAGAACAGTTGTTTACATGTTTGAGATGTGCTTTTGTTCACAGTTCTTTAGTGAAACAACTGATTTGTGCTTTTAGGTTTTAATTTTCAAAGGAATCTGAGCACCTATGGTTCTCACTGCCTTTAGCTTGCAGTTGGAAGCACTGAACTTTAACCATCCAATTGTTTATGCCTTCTGTATAATTTCTTATGTATTCTATATTATTCTTTATTTATTTTACTATAATTAGTAAGGCGTACTGAATATTTTTAATGAACACTTTATTTTAACGTTTTTGAGGGGTTTTATTATATTTGCACAAAGTCAAATCTTTCTGCAAAGAATAAATGAAAAATTATGCTACTTGAATTATTTTTTATTGTGTTCAAAGATGCTTAGATTGCAGTTTAATCTGCACAAAGAGGAATTAAATTTAACAAGACTTGGAAAACTGTTTCATTTTGCTTCACTGTGAGTAGTCTGAACCTGTGCTCAGTGTATCTTTTCTTATTTATGCAAGTGGTCAGTGTTGGAAGCATTTGCTCATTTCTGATGTTAACTGAGTCTTGCCATGGATCTTAGAAAGTGATCCTTCTATGAAGTCTTAGTTCCTATAGATGTGTGCCTTAATGAGAATCTCAGCTGTTGTTTAAAGGCGGGTGTTTGTGTACCGCTGTCATTATGTTGGAAGCAAATTTGGAAACATTAGCCCTGCTGCCCAGAAAACTGCAAACAAATTTGCAAATCTATTTTTAATCCAGTCTGGTAATTGGGCTGTGTGGTTCATGATTTCTGAATGTTTGAGTTAGAATACTTCTGTCTTATAAACAGAGCCTAAATAGTGAGAGGTTTTTATTGCTGAATTTCTACTGTATAGAATTATAAAAGATGGCAGAGTCCAAAAGGAATCTTTGCTTATTAGTGTAATTTTGTATAATTCAACAACTGACTGAGGTTATGAATAAGTGTTAATTGCAGTGGCACTAGAAATACTAGAAAGGATGAAGGAGAAAGCAGTGGTTCACCCAGACTTACTCTTCTCCCTGGTTCCATAAACAGATGAAAATAGAAATTTGCTACTTGGATTGTATCGCTGATGCCTTGTTCCAGTGATGTATAATTGTGCTTTTTATTTCTTCAATCTGAATGGAAAGGTGGACATTTATAAAACTACTTGATGTTGTGGAACTACATTCTGAGTCGGTTGCCAAAGCTAGATGTCTAAATTAGTGTTTATCTTGCACACTGCCAGAATTTTACAGTCACTGCTCTTCGTCCCTCTCTAGTTTTCTGGACCTTGATAGTTCATACTTAAATTTTTAAAATAACGATATTATACCTGTAAAGGTTGCTTACACAGTGTGTAAATGAGTTAAATTACTCTAAAGATGTTGTTCTGAGATTCTTTTATTAGACACAATAAAATCCAAGTTTTCATTATTGTTTCTGTAGAATATGCAGCTGCACCAAAGAAAATGCAAGGTTCTATTCTGACCTAAGTAACTGCAATTGGCTCTAGACCTACCATTTCATGGGGGAACTGCATCTTAAGATTTTGCATACTTTACATGTATTAATTGTTCTTTTTTCATTACAGTGGTAAACTATTTTCTCAACTGTATTATGCTAAATTTTTTTTGTGTGAAGGGATTCACATTTATTGGGTGATAAAATTCTAAAATTTGCCTTGTGTATTTTATTGATCTGAATTTCTGCCTTTCCTCTCTTGGGCATCTTCAAAACCCAGGTCATTGGTGTTTGGAGAGCTCCTAAGATGCCTTTTCCCAGGTTGCCCCCACCATCTTTAAAATATTTATAATTTTCTGTCACTCTCCTTTCTTGCTATTGTATTTCTTTTAGACATTTTTTTCTGTTGACTGTTCATGGGTGAGACTCCCACCATTGTTTATACATAGACCTCTGGTGAACTCTTCTCAAATTTTCATTTCCTCTATTATTGGCCTTTTTTTCCCCCTTTAAATATAATGCCCAGAACCACAGCTCAAGGGCTATTTCACCTAGACTGGTATAGCAAAACATTTATGCTTTTGTTTTTATCGTGGATTCTCTTGGCAGCGCAAACAGCTAGGCATTTAAAAATAATTAAATGAAGGCTTGAGACTGCAGCTAATGACAAAGTTGCAGAATTTACATTTTTTTCTCATGCCTGTTTTTTCCCAACATCCTAGATTTTTGTTTCAAGTCTCGATTTGGAAGACTTCTGGCCACATGTAAAATATTCATTAACCAGAGTCACAAAGGTTCTGTTAAACACAACAGAGCTCTTCTGAAACTCGCTGGAGTTTTTTGTTTGTTTGTTTTGTATTAGTTTGGGGCTCAGTTTTGTTCCATTTTACTTTTTCCCCCACCCCTGCAAAAACCCAATCAGAACATTTTTCATTTTGCAGAAAAGGAGGCTAAACCTCCAGCTGCATCTTCTGCCAGCCAGTGCGTTGCAGGCAGTGCCACTGCTCAGGTTGTCCGGTCACGGTTTACCTTGAGCCCAGGTCCCAGACGTCCTGATGCCTCCTGCAGAGATGCTGCAGAGATGCAGCAGAGGGCTGTTAGAGCAAATCAGGAGAGCAGGATGAAAGATTGGTATCAGGTTCCCAGTGCTGGTGTCTTGTCTTCACCCAGGCTGTAAATACCCTGCCCTTATTTGCACTGTTTTGTATTGGCAGAGAGCAAGTGCAGGTTGGGGAAGAGGATCATAAGCTTGGGGGAAACCCGCTTCTTACCCACTGAACTGTCCTAAATTGCTGGTTGCCAAACTGGGCCCACAAAGGTTATTTCTCAAACTAAAGCCTCAGTTTGCTTTATTTTGTTTTAAACTACAGAACTACCTAGCATTAATAATGATTAGTGAAGTATTTAACTAGAGAGAGCAATAAATTTTCTTTTTGAAACACATATTGTATGTAGCATGGAAGGTGCATTTGCCTAGAGCTTAACAACACCAATAGAAATAACGTGGCTAATTAATGCCATCTCATAAAACTAGTGGCTGTGTTCTTTCCAAGTGTTCATTTGGTGGCAGGTACAGCATCTTTACTTTTAGTCACCTCGCTTTGAATTTTTTCTAAATCAGAAGTCCTGCCCAGAATTTCTGCTTTACTTTCTTCATCTGGCAATCCCAGGAAGCCTATTTGTCTTCAAACTAACCCAAAGCAGGACTAGGCAACTATGATTCACCCTGTATAATTTTATTCTTATTATTATTTCTGTATGTTGTATTTTAGTATCATTTCTCTTAGAAACTTTTTTTAATTCTAAAATGAGCATTTTCCGTTCTCAGTAATCATTAGGGTAGATCTGTTTTATGACCAAGCTTGCAAAACCTCATCTTGCAATTTGCATGCCTATGTCAGCACTTACGCAGTGCAGGCATCCAGAGAGAAGATATGGAAAGTTTTTCAAGGCACCTTATTTTGAAATTTCAGCATTTATGCAAGGATTCTTGCCCCTTGGGATGAGCTCTGTTAAATTCAATTGAGTTCCTGCAAAGCTAAGAATACACTTTCTTTCGCTGTGGGGCAAACAATGATGTTAAAGCTTCAGGCTTCTGGCTATACAGTTGCCAGAAGCAAAATTCCAGCTGAGTTCAGTGATATTATCCAACCCAAAGCCTAAAACTACTATTCAATTATCCACTGAATATCACCCAATATGCAGATGGAAAAAAAGTAGTAGTCATGAACTTGTAGCAAGAGAAGGAGTAAGGAGTAAGAATGGACTGTGTGCTTAAAAACTCAGGAGTTGCAAAGACAGGGAAACTGAGGGCTGTGTAGGCGGGTAAGGCATTTATGTGCCTGTAATGCTGCAGTGGTTTGGTTTTTGCAGATGTGCCAACCATTTGCCAACTGCAATTCCAGTCGGTGGAATTGCATTAAAGGACTTCTTCGTCTGAAACACCTGACGTAAAGCAGCTGCGAGAACTAGAATTCCCTGCTAGAACAATAGTGAATTAAGGAAAAAATCTGGATGGCATCATAACAGTGTTTAATTTGGTTAGAAAGGATCATTGCTGCTGTTTCTGTCAAATACTGATTAAGGACAATGTTGCCTTATCACAAGTCTTAACCACAAATAAACCCATGCAAAAAATATAGAATCATAGAATCATAGAATTGATTGGGTTGGAAAAGACCTCAGAGATCATCAGGTCCAACCCTTGGTCCAACTCCAGTCAGTTTACTAGATCATGGCACTCAGTGCCACGTCCAATCTCAGTTTAAAAACCTCCAGGGACGGTGAATCTACCACCTCTCTGGGCAGGCCATTCCAATGCCTGATTATTCTCTCTGTAAAGAATTTTTTTCTAATATCCAACTTAATTTTCCCCTGGCAGAGCTTAAGCCCGTGCCCCCTTGTCCTATTGCTGACTGCCTGGGAGAAGAGACCAACCCCCACCCAGCTATAACCTCCCTTCAGGTAGTTATAGAGAGCGATGGGGTCACCTCTAAGCCTCCTCTTCTCCAGAGTAAACAACCCCAGCTCCCTCAGCCTCTCCCCATAGGACTTGTGTTCTAGTCCCTTCACCAGCCTTGTTGCTCTTCTCTGGACCCGCTCCAGCACCTCAATATCTTTCCTGAACTGAGGGGCCCAGAACTGAACACAATACTCAAGGTGTGGCCTCACCAACGCAGAGTACAGGGGAAGGATCACTTCCCTGGTCCTGCTGGCCACGCTGTTTTTAATACAGGACAGAATACCATTGGCCTTCTTGGCCACCTGGGCACACTGCTGGCTCATATTGAGCTTCCTGTCAATTAGTACCCCCAGGTCCCTTTCTGCCTGGCTGCTCTCCAGCCACTCTGTCCCCAGCCTGTAGTGCTCCATGGGGTTATTGTGGCCAAAGTGCAGGACCCGGCACTTGGCCTTATTGAACTTCATCCCATTGGAATCAGCCCATCTCTCCAATCTATCCAGATCCCTCTGCAGAGCCCTCCTGCCCTCCAGCAGGTCAACTCTCCCTCCCAACTTGGTGTCATCAGCAAATTTGCTGATGATGGTCTCAATCCCCTCATCTAAATCATCAATAAAGATGTTAAACAGGACTGGACCCAACACTGACCCCTGGGGGACACCACTGGTGACCGGCCGCCAGCTGGATGCAGCCCCGTTCACCAGCACTCTCTGGGCCCGGCCCTCCAGCCAGATCTTAACCCAGCAGAGAGTACACTTGTAATCTATAGAAGATTTTGAGTGCTTTTAACCCCACCTTATAGACTCAGCTGAAGGGATACATTAGAGCTTTGCTTAGCTCCACTCTTCATGCAGTTTTATAGTTGTGGTGCGTTGCTAATACCCACTCTCTTCATAATTTCTTGACTAATCAAAACAAATTGTTTAAAATTAGATGACAATAAAATGCATGGAAAGACAAAGTCTTCCTCTTAACTGGGATAGTACAAAGATATTTCATCGTTGAGGCAGCTCAACCTGAGTTAATTGTTATAGGTTTCAAAAATTAGCTGAAGTATGCAGCTTAAAATTGTTCTTTTGAGAGCAATAGTTCTAACTTTAGCTTTAAAGAGAAGAATTAAATAGGCTTTTGGCACTAGCTTATAAGGAAACAGAGTTCAAAAGCTTCATGTAGGACATGCCCTTTTAAGAGACTGTTTTTTAAATTAATTAAAATGGACCTGACATTGTATTTTACACAGTGTCAGGGAAACAGGTAGCTTTGGTGCACCTTCCTGGTAATTGTAGTTCTTCTGACATTGAGGGACTTCATGTGAATAAGTTCTCTCAGAAGGGCTGTGCATGAAAAGTAGCTGGTGAAAAGTCTTCCACTGACTTCAGCAATTATTTGGAAAATTGGGACCCAAGAAGTATAGAATCAGGCTTCAAGATAGGTTTTCAGCCCGTGAAAGAGACTATCCCACTACCCTAATAAAACAAATTATTTAAATTATTTAAAACAGAGCGTTTTTCTGCTCCATGTAGCATCATCTCCATCTTGCCTTGCTTCTCTTCTGAAGAAGCCAATTTTAAGAAATATGAGTGGTTCAATTCTGTTCTGGTGACTCTCCTGCCTTGTAGTCTATAAGGTTAAGGAAATACAAAAGGGAAGGGACCAAGAGTCCATGGATCCCAACTAGTCTTTTCCCAAGTATAAAAAGCCTTCATTGCCTGAATAGTCCCATGTGTGGAAGGTGTATGGGCTTTTCACTTTTCCTGGGGAGCTTACAGTAGGATGGAGCTGAATTGTCATCAGTCCATATCTTGCTGGGTGCTAAAATATCCAACACAAGGGATCTCTGTCTTCTCTTCCTTATGCAGCTACCCTAAAAAGCAAGGTGGCACTTCAGTGGTGATTTTGGTTTGCCCATGGGATCAGTCTGGACCTGCTGGCCCCCTTCTAGGAGAAGTAGAGCAGAAATCTTGCTGGGCTTACATCCCCTCATCTCCACATTTCCAGCTCCCCAAGAGGGGTCCCAGCAAGGGGGCTGTGTCAGTATCACAGCCGTCTCAGGGTCCTCATTGGCTCTGGGCTCTTCTGTGGCTTTTTTGCCAGTCCCGCTTTATTTTTCTGGAAATTGGCTATGAAATGGGAGTTCCTCTGTGTGATGGTTCCGGGCAGTTCACTTTGACCCTCTGGACTGGGTATTGCACTTCTGTATTGTGGTGTTGCTGTTTAGCAGCTTCGTTCATTTCTTTAGAAGTTTATTATTAGCTGCACAACAATAGGGGAAGAAGCAAAACTGAGAGAAGCAAAGGGAAAGTTGCTGCTGAAAAGTTCCTGAATGCAGTGCTGTTGCAAAAGGGAGTTGTTTGCCTGCCAGTCATTTTTCATTTTGTTCCTCACAACTGAATGTCTTATTTTCATTTTGCTGAATATCTCAATAAAGTCACCTTTTGCCACCAGCATTTATCATCTGTATTTTCTTCCTTGCATCATGTTTAAATCTCTCTACCTAGATTTCGTTGTTCGGTATATATATTTATTTATTTACTTGTTTGCTTACAGCCTTATGCCATTAAGCAGCCTGCCACCAAACCAATAAATGGGTAAAGAAATAAATGTGTTGAAAGAAAGTCTTTGCTATGATTTATGCAGAAGCAGCTGACTCTTTCAGGTTCTTAAGAAGTGCATCACAGCTTTGAAAGTGACGGGTTTGAACAGTGAATTGAGTTTCCTTGATGGAGCTGACCTCCAGGAATCGCTTCCTTTCAACTGCAAGAATAAAAACTTCACCTAGTTTCAAAGTTTGTCTCTTTCTTTTAGTTTTCTTTTCTTTTCTTAAACTGCTCTTGAAAATGTTAGAAGGCTGGGACCTTAGACAAGGTGTTTTTATACTATTTTGCCTTTTTGCTGTTTCTTATTCTCTGGCTTTGATGGATTTGCTAAGGAGCTGGAACTACCCAAGCTCACTCACTCGATGAATCACTTTGCGGTTTTGGATTTTGAGCTTTATTCTGCTCTGTCTCTAATAATTCCTTTCAGAAATGAAGAATATGGTAGTAAAGATGCCTCAAAAACTTGGTTCTTAAATTTCTTGTGTAATAAAGTATGTGTAAAGCTGTAGTGAGGTTCAGCCTGAATGAGCAGTGACCCAAAGATGCTTCGCAACTCTGAGCTGTGCCTTTCACAAAACAGATTATAAGGAGAAGTGGGAAAATAACATTGAGGGCTACTTCATTTCCACTTGCTTCTTTCATTCTATTCATGAGAAAATAGCCCTCTACTTCACTCTATTTATCAAACTTTTGGGCAATTTGGAGACAACATAAATAAATGGGAATTGCCATAAGTAGATCATCATTCAGCCATTATGTGGTTACAAAATGAGTAGGAGCCAAGAAAGTATTCAAAATGCAGGTGCAAAAAACTCAAGCGCCAAAGTAGCATTTTTATTATCCAGTCTAGCTCCCTAGTTTCCTGTAAGTGCTCTAAGCTTGTTCTCAGTGGAATGATTTGACTGAAAACCAATTAAAAAATTCATATATATGCCATGCTCCTACAGAAAGGTGCAAAACACTATAAACACCAAGTAACCAGATATTGCTCTGTGATTAGACTTTCCTGCCCTGAGTCTCTTGATGTTATCTGAAAGATAGTTTTGTGGTTTCACTGTCTTCAGGTAGGAGTTTCCTCAGGGAACAGCATTATGCTAGCCCCTTGGACTGGGTTATTTTAACAGCAGTGTACTACTAAAAAGCTATGAGGAGGTTGTGAGCCTTTCTCTGTGAGAGCTCCTTAATGTGCATTTACTTAAAAAAGGTTTTTGCAACTTCTTCTGCAGTGATATGGGTGGAAGACAAGTAGTTCTGGGGTTGGTCCTTATTGGTTTGAGGAATTGCAAACTACTGTTGTCATTTCTTCTAAAAATCTTCTTATAAATTATTTCTTTAAGTGGTTTGGTGCAACACTGAGCACACTTGGAAAACAGAACTCCACCGAGGACTTAATGCCAGGATGCTTCAAATCTGACCACCCTTAATAGTCACACTGGCCAAGAAAGAGATGAAAGGGAACACAACTTTCACTGTCTAGGGAAGTGCCCGTTTTAAACTGTATTGCCTTAGGTGGCCAGGGAAGGTTAGCTGGCATTTTCTGAAATGTTTGCTTGAGCTTAAGTGCTTCAGTGCACCACTGACTGGCATCAGAGGAGATACTGCCCTCAGTGGAGGGAACTCTCAGCTGTACTTTTCAACGGTCTGTTTAGCCCAGATGCCCAGACACATGAGCAATATCTCAAATAATGACTAAATTAAGCAGCAGATGTTGTGATAGAGTCGCTGTTCAACTGTAACTGCTCTGAGATTACCAACGCCCAAGTCTCCCCTTGTGAATACCTGAATAAAAATCATATGCTATTGTTTGGGGGTTTTTTCCCTTTTCTATTTTTCCCCTTTGGGCAAACTAGAAGCCAAGAGCAGAAGATGTTTTGTATTCAGTGTGTATTCCACAGCCAGTTGCTACAGTCATTGGGTTCCAAATGAGAGAGTGTTTTTAATGGATTTATGGTATCTATTTTTCTTATGTAAGATTAGAGATATCTGTCTCAATGCTTGTGGTAAGCTTTCAAGGATTGTATCAACTTTCAAAGGCTCTTCAAACTGGCTGTAAATGCACTTCTCAGAGGTCAGAAGAAATCTGTTGTGGCACTGTGGAGCACCCTTTAAGTTGATTTACTGAGCTGAGAAGTCAAAGGTGGGATGCTCACTGAAAGCTACCTGAGGTTTCTCTGCATTGCATGAAGTTTGTGGATGCATATCTGAGCAGAAGAAGTAATTTCTGGAAGATTTGTTTAGCTTGTGTGGTTTTTTTAATGATTCATTCTTTATTTTTAACAGCAGCAGCATGGAACAGTGGGCTGATCTCACAGTAAAATAGCTCATGTCTGTAACTGAGTTTGCTGTGGGCGTTCTGTATGTTAATTAATATGTTATCTTGTCATTTGCATGTGTTTACAATAAAAGTACATACACAATGTAGAAATGAAAAAAATAGAAAGAAAAAGGGATATTTCTATGCCTGAAGGATACATTTTGAATGAGTGTGGGACATTCTACTATTGTGTGGCTGAAGTCTATGAATGTATAAATGACTAATGTATATTCATACTGTCAGTAGTGATTGAAAGGCTCCTACTCTCCTGACCACCAGAAATTGCATTCTTGTTTTTGTTCTCCTCCAGTTATTGTGGCTTTTCCATTCTACCCATGGGGAAAACAGCCTTAAAACCCTGAAACAGAAAGGATTGCAGGAGAGGAGAATGTTCAGAAGAATGTCTCTCTTTGTCCTTCTGTTTTGTTTTTTCCCTAACTTGGTTCAGTCTGTCCTCTACTATAAAGCCTGTGATAGTCTAAATTCTGCATACACAAGGACACTCATGACACTATTTTCATACCCAAAGGTGCCAGGCCTGTTGGAATTACCCCCGCCCATTGTATTAACTGGGTTCCCACTGCTGCACAGTTCTAAAATCTCATCTCAGATTTGTCATGGTGTTAGTAAGGATTACATAAGAAACAATGAGCAAAGCAAGGTTTTTTCACCTGTTTGTCTTTGCATGTTCAGGAGCCCAAGGGTAGAACCTAAAACCTCATTGAAACAAGTGGTTTGATCATGAGCAGTTCGGGTGAGATTGATCAAATTTGTGTGTTGACAGTGGTTTTAAGTTGAAAATTCTTCCTTCACCTTATATTTCTACTTCAGAAAATGCTAGTGAAGGATCTGCAGCATGTAGGAAGGGAATTGCAGCAGAAGAAACAGAGAAAAGATGAGGCAGAATAGTAGGATTTTTGGACAATAAAGACCATGTTATCTGAACTTGAATTAATGTGTTCACAGTGGCAGTCATGACAAGTGAGATGAGACTGAAATAACCTCTAATTCAAGCAGTTTGCAGACTTAATTCCTTATGAGCGAAGGAGGAAGGTAAAGAATAAATAGGCAGCTATTGGGTTAGATGGGAACAGTGTAATGGTGATGAAAAGTATCAGCACTGCAAACACAGGGTTAAAAAATGTCTCAGTCTCCAAGTGATAAAGACTCTGCAGGAACCCTGCACAGTTTCAGGAATGAAGTGGACTCAGAGGTTGAGATAAAGAGAGATGTTCATCCTGAAGAGTCACACCACTTTTGCCTGCAGAAGAGAGTGAGAGAATACTTGAGAGAGACTTAACCTAGGAGATACTTGATTGGGATGACGGTGGTAGTAAAAACAAAAGGTTAGAGCCTGAATTTTCCTTTGTATAGTATCACTGACATCAGTCAGGTTGCTGAAAAATAGAGATAATAAAGCTTTGGCTTAGGTTAGATTAAAACTATGAAGTTCATAGCTGCATTTGGAGATGTATAGGGTCAAATCAAGCATCAGTTTTAACCTTGAACTGCCTCTTGACACCTGTTTCAGCAATAATAGTCATGTCAGTTGGCTCACAGGAAGTTTTTGTGCGGGTCTTTTTTCCTCTGCACATTTTTCTGGTCCTATCTTCTAGATGTATTTAGGGTTCAGTAGCTGGTCCAAGTTAGTTTTCGTGCTTTCAGATGTCTTAGTCCTCCTTGAATTGTAACTGCAAATCAGATTTTTCTCAGTCTCTTCCAAAGAGATGCAGCTCTGCAGCAGTGGTGTGTCTCTGAGGATGAAGGTCTTTGAGGAATACGTGGGCAGTGAGGACAATGCAATATCCAGATACCACTGGATCAAACCACCAAGACAGGGATGCTGGCACGTCCCATTCTGCAATACCACACTTTTCTTTCTTTGTTTCTGAATTCTTTATAACTTCTTCAAAAAACGTCAAATGAGGCTTGTCAAGTACTTTGTTCTGATGATATACTGCAATATTTATTTTTCTCTTTGGAACATTTAAACCAATAGCATTTCATCTCTGACAGAGATTTTTGTTGCTGTTTTTTGGTTTGGTATATCCCTTGTCCTTGGAAATTTTGTGGGAGTTTTTTTGTTTGGTTGGTTGGGGATTTTTTTGTTTGTTGGTTTTTTGGTTTTTTTTTAATAGAGCGGATGTTTCTCACAACCCTGTTTTAAGTTTGATTCCTAAAGAGTTCGTATGTGCATTTTACAAAAGTGTTATAATTCACTTTATTCAGACAGTTGAGGGGAGGGAATGGGGGAAGTAGAGATACCAGAAAGCAAAAATGTGCTCTTCAAGTGTAATCAGTTCTGCCCTTGGCTGCAGTGTCTTTTGCTGTCTAAAAGCTACCTTATCCTTTTATATGGGAGATGTTAGACATAATGAGTATGGTCTGATGTTTGGCAATTTGTGCTCTCTAACCACTGGCTTTGATTGTGTGTTTGACAACAAACATCCTGGAGTGAAATCCTGGTGTCTGCCATACTCCCTTGGTGCATATGGCTTTCGGTTATGAGAAGCAAAAGCACATGCAGAGCCCAGGCTTGTTTAGAATTAGGTTCTGCTCTTTTATGCATTTATTGAGACACCTGCTGACTGATGAAGAGAGAAAAAGTTGTTGTGATTAATGCTGTGAAAGACATATTTACTACTACTCTCATTTTATTTATTCCATACACATTTTTTGATTTTACTCTGTTAACTGGATTCTTTTAATCCAATATTTGTACCTTACTGCCAGAGGTATGTGGGGAAAACTCTGTTAGATGCACTAGAAAGATAGAGGTGTGATTGTGTAGTAGACATATCCTGTGACTCAGAGAAAAAAGGTCATTCCTGGGTTTATTTTTTAATGTCTCTGTTTCCCCTGTGTCTGGAGAGAAGTCTCATGATTTTAGGAGGCATGAGGACCCTAGTGATAAAAGATAAATTTGAAAATTAGAACATATGTTTGTTTATTGCATAAGAAAATACAATGTCTGGAGGTTAGGCAGGAACATAGCTTTCTGTAACCTCTTTTCAAAGAGACAGTAAGAGAACTCGTGATCATAATTGTCTTGATGGACATGTGCCATAAACATTTTTCCATGGGTAAATTATAGCTAATTTTGGTGAATGATTATTTTTACAGTCACTGAAACTTCATCACTATTCAAATTTTATCAGTCTTCTGGAATACGGCAGAACTCTGTAAATGTGAGCATGTGTCCTTCCTCACTTTACACTTGAATTCATTTTGGCCTTTTTAAAATTTTCATATTTAAGAATGAGGTAGTTTTCCACTTTGATATCATGAAAGCAAATTGCTGAGCAAGGTAGGGATTGTTTTGTGCTGTACATTACCACTGGTTCAACTTATTGCCTACTGGCTTTTAGCAACACTGTCCAGGCCATTTCAAGAGATTATTTTTTGGCAGCATAGATACTATTATGCCTTTTGATATTACAGCTAAGTGGAAGAAAGGTTAATAAAATTATTTGTTCATTAGAAAATACTGTTCCATCAAACTGGTCCTAATGTATTGGATTTGTTTATTTTCTCTCTGGAGATTTTAAAATTTGCAGGTTTCATGCTGCTTAAAACAACAGAGCCCTAAAATTCAAACTCCTTTATCAAACAGAATTTCCATTCCCTGGGCATCTCAGCTTCAATTACAGGCAAAGACTTCCGATTTCCTGCAGGCTCAAGGCAGAAGGCTAAAGATTATCAGCCACACTAATGTCCACTGCTAGTTAATCCATTATTAGTGTTATTATTTGAATCTCAGAAGTGCTTGCAGGTCATAATCAAGAATGTGATCCATGTATGCCTACATACACATACATAAATAACAGGAAGCAGTCTTGATCAAATGCCTGACTGAGCTACCAAGAGAAAGGTAGTAGTTTGGTAAGCAATAGTGAGAACCACAGGGTGTGACATTGTAAAATTCCTGGTGCTGCTCATTTTTTCTCTGTTCTCCCATTAACTTTACAGTGCTTCTTAAAAATTTCCAATGTCCTCTGTTACTGTTCTTTGTTCACCTGATTCTTGTGGTTCACCCAGTGGTTAAGGGAACCAGGACTGACTGAAGAGACTGCAAAGCAGAGCTATTGGATTTCTTTTTATTGCTAATGATTTCAGCTCCTGGCAGATGGCCTAATTGCCAGAACAAAAGGAAGCTCATGAGAACCATGGCAATGGAACTGACCCTGTGACTTTCAGTAAGATGCATGGCTTATAAGAGCTCACAGTACATTGGGATAGTCAACATTATGGGTACTTAAATGTTCTCAAAAGTGTTTGAATAATGGGTTTAATAAATGCAATTTACAGTCAACTATAACTTACGGAAATTAAGCAAAATATATTTAGCGATTTCCTTTCATGCTTTCCTCGGGGCAGCCAGGGGCGTAGTCAGTGTATCTGAACCAGGAACTTCCTTTACTGATGCTTTCGCTTCTCTCTTCAGGAGCTTAATTCTCATTCATGTTATTGAGCTACCTGCAGATGTGAGACACACAAGCATACATTCCAAAGAAAGGGAGCTGTACATATTGACTCCAGTTGGCTTGTTATGAGAATATTATATTAATCTGTCAGATTTCTGTTTGATTGCTTGGCTTGCCTACTTGTCAAGTTTAATATTAAAGTCATAGGATGAAAATACATGCACTAAAAAACTTGTTAGATGGCAAATGTGGAATTGCAATTTATTGTTTGTACTGCCTGTAGCCACCCTTCTGCTCCACCTTTACTGCTGCTTACTTCGTTCTTGCCATCCTTTGAAGAAGTCTGCAATCCCCTCTAACTTCAGTGGAGAAACAGAAGGGAAGAGCAATTACTTCTTTGCTGTGTTTCCTTGTATTATATCAGACACTGGCTTTGGCTATGCTGAGGCTCTCTCTGGCACAGCAGCCCCTCAGGGTGTCTGTCCCTGTAGCCATAACTCGGTAAGTGGCTCCCGGCGTCTGTTACTGCACAATGAGATTATTGACATGGCCCGTTAGGGTTGCAGGGTAGAGCTGCTGTGATAGCAGCTCCAGACAGGGTTTTAATAAGGCCAGGGAGCACAAGAGAAGGCTAAAAGTTACCAGTACGTGTTTTCATTTGGCTGCCTAATGTTATTTGTTGCTGATTTCCAGTACATGTGCAGTTTTCTGTTATCTTCCTTTTTCCAGAATATAAATGAGGATCTCATTAAATTTAAAGCTCAGCTGTGCTGAAAAATATTAATGAAGTCAGAATCTTCACTAATATCTTTACATATGAGAAAACATCGATACTGTCTTGCCTGCCTGCCTCGTAGCTGCCCCAATTTAATCAAAGCATTTTATGTCTGGGAGACCTGGTTATAATGCAAAGTGCTGTCCTCTGTGAAGTCTGGGATTTTTTACAACCTGGCGCTGTTGATGTTTGTGCATAGGCGTCTGTTCACTATTCCGTGGACATAGGTTGAAGTGAACAAAGAGCTATTTCACTCTGAATTCCAGAGTATTCCTATGGCACTGACATCAGTGTAGTGGGTGGTAAAAATCATGCCTCTAGTTTACAGGCAGAGCAGCTGATTTGCATAGGCAGTTCATAGAGATGCCCTAGATTTAGACCCTCTCCTTGATTTAAATGACTGGGGACTGTACACAGGCTGAAGAAGTTAACTAACAAGACTCCTCACTGTTTCATGCTTCCCTTTTGCCAGCAGGGTCTATTGCAAAAAGTTTAAGTTCATGAACATGAATTTACTGTCTGGAAATTTTTAACAGGGTGAGGTCTGAGAGCACTGGATAAGTGCTCAAAGAGGGTGTTTTGAAACTGGAACGACAAATGGTGCCTATGTGGAGGTGACACAGGGCAGATACTTCTTCACCCGTGCCTCTGAACTACATTCATGCTGGGGCAAGGTGGAGAAAAGAAGCTTCACCCCTTTGCTTCCCCATTCTCAAAACAGTGTCACATCTACAGACATGTCTGGTGCAGTTGTTTTCCAAGCTTCCCATTAAAAGCTGCATTGTTGCTTGAGAAAATTGTGAACAATGGCAACAAAAGCACTGAATCCATCTGCTGATTCATTTAATTATAAAAAATAATTGTACTCATTTCTGGTTATTGCAAATGGTGTCTTATATTCTGCAGTAATTAGTGGTATGAATTCAGTTGCCTATTAGTGCAAGTTTTTCTTTATAGCTAATTCAAGGTTTTTTTCTCAAGCAGCACATTCTTTGTTACCTTTCAGCATCTGAGCTGTGACGCGTCATTACACCATGTGATTCTACAAAAAAAAAAACACAAAAAAACACAAACTTGGCCATTTTAAACTCTTCAGGTGACTTAAACTTTAAGCTGTGTTTTTCATAGCTGGAAATGTAGGTTGAAAAAAATTGAGATTTTCTCATAGCATGGCTCTACTAGTTAAATTCTTAAAATAAAAGATCAGATATTATGAGATTTGCAATTAGGTACTGGGAGTCAGAAACATGACCTAACAAGTTGTTTGCTTTGGAAAATGCTGTTGTTACTTTAGAGTATAATTTATACATCCCTACTAAGATATGTTTTAGGGAGCTGCTCCATCATCATTGCCCAATTTGAAAATGCCCCAGTTTCCTTAATTTGCTGTGTACAATTATGGGATACAATACAATTTCAAAAGCTGTGTTCCTTTCTCTTTAAGGAGAAAACACCTGCATGGAAAAAATTCTGCTCAAGTGCTAGCATTACCACTTTTGATTGGAGGAAGAAGACAATCTCTGTGCATTTAGCACTCTTAAAATAAACTTACGAAACAAACAATTCTCTGTTATTATAAGGTTTATATACTGGCTTGAATTAAAGCAAGTTGCCCAGGCATGTTGCAGTCCTGCACTGATCCCATTCAGGTGGTTTATGCCAGACATGGTAAAAATGGCTTTGCTGTTGCTAGTCACTGAATTGAAACAGAGCGTTTCTGACAAAAGGTGTGAACACCAGCTTACTGTTCAGGATGTAGCTGTTATTCTTGTCAATTGGCTACCATGAGGTAAAATTCTTAACAGACTGACAGAGCTAATAAGTACAGTTGAATATTCTGCATTGCTGTGCTACTGTTTAATCTAAGTCCCCAGAGACTTAAATTTTTTTTTTTCACCTGGAAAAATTAGCCTTTGTTCATATTTTGGGTGATGATTTTCTGCAAGCGCCGTGAAGGCATCTCACAGCCCCTGTCAAGTTTCTGCAATTTTCCATTATCACCTTGGGTAACAGAAGAGAAGGTACTTTTGCTTCATTGTTGCATTCAGATAAGGAAGGAAGGGAGGAAGGGAGGAATCCTTCCCAACAAGTGTGAATAAAGTCTTATAAACACAGGGGATTAAGTACGAAGAAAAACCCCGGTACTCACGAAGGAGCTTTTGGTTGGAAGAATTTTTTTCCGCTATTACAGTAATTTTCGACTTCTTCATGTTGCATGGCAGAGTTGTGTATGAACAGTCATTGGCAATACGGCTTCCTTGCCTGAAGACTGTGTCTCAGAGATGTTCCTTCAGGAACACCTTCCTTGCTTGATCTGCTTCACTGGTGCTTTCTCTTTTTTCTGAGCCACGGTACATGCTGTGCATGAAAAATGGACATTTTGGCTCTTACTTTGTCAGCGATTTGCATGGTATCCACGATCCAAAAGAAATCAACCTTACATTATGCTTTTTGCCTCACATGAAAGTAGGTGAATTTCTAATGATCATTACCTGTTCTGTTAATTAGCCACCAATCGTGAACAGTAACAATACATTCAGTTGCTGTTAGTAGGAAAGATCCAAGTACTCTTCCTAATCCTTCAACATGCTGTCAATGTATTTCTAAGTATTTGTTTTGGGCTTGATTGTCCCTGTATGTTACTGTAAATGAGATCAGAATTGAACAGACTGGCCTTATTATGTCTTCATAATAACTGCAATAGTCTGAATTAGCCCATCCCATGCCCTTCATCGTCCTCTGCTTTGTCGCAGTTGCTGCCTCTGTCACCTCTTGCAGTAGTCTTCTACACCAAAATTAATCACCTGTACATTTTTCTTGTGAATTCCAGGAATTATTCAGAGGCAAATGCCCATAGTCTGTTATCACGCACTTGCCAACAGTCTGAAATCTGCTCGAAACAGTCACTGGGAAGCCATAGTTCATTTTGCTGTCACCTAATTGCGTGCACCTGCTGGTGACAGCAGTAAAATGTGATATCTCTGACAGGATGGCAGCAGATGGGGTGCTCAGAAGAACTGCTTCCATTTTTCTTCCTAATGAGCATAGTCTTTTCCCTCCTTTTGCTTTTTTGCTGGGTAGGGAAGATACAGAGATATGCTGGGAAAGATGATGGCTGCAGCACTGGAGCTTAGTGCGACACTACTGCTTTTTTCATACTTTTCCTAATAATGTGTCAATCAAATATTCATGTCTGAAACTTTCTTTTTAATGGAATTAGTAGAAGAAAAGACTTTTACAATCCAAAGGTCTCACAGGAGCACTGTATTAATGGTGGTAAGGTTGACACACATAAACTACAAAAAGGCAAGATTTATAGGAAGAGTCAATTTCACTTCTTTTCATTGCATATTGGTGCTCACACCTAATCAGGGCCTTGTCAGTATGAAAGTTTGCCCTCTTCCCTCCCCACCCCCACCTTTTTCTTGGTTAATAGGAAGAGATTTCCTCTCCCTACAAGCTTTGTCTCTCTGTAGCCTGACGCTTGCTGACTCTTGTACCAATAATTTAAAAACTGTACCCATGTGAACAGTAATGCAGAAAGGATTTGTACTTCCTAACAAGATAAAGCTAGCATTGTCAGCTCACTGCATTCCAACTCTAAATGTGCTTAATCAGAAGAAAAAAAATAAAAAAAGCAGTCATAAATTTTCTGACAGACTGTTTTCAGGAGGGTTAAAATGCTTATGCATCAGAAACTAATATGCCTTGCAAATAAATCCCTTTCATGAAAAAAGTAGTTCTGAAAGAAACAATTTTTTTTCAGAGGAGGTGTTTAACCAAGGCCAGACTTTGCAATTGAAAAATGAAATGTTATTTTGAACGGTGTAATGATGTACTGCTATGTAAATTTATATTACAAAATCTCTAGTGTCCTAGTGGTTACTGTGTTTCATGCAGTCCTAGCCACAGACTAGAACTCCATAGTCTGTAACCTTCCTGCAATGGAACAGGAAATCTTGAGTGGCATCACAGTTCCAGAGTGCACTTAAAAGAAAGTCAGCCTAAGACATCACTCCATGTTTCTGCTCTTCTGATTGCCATGGAGTTGTGACTTAGCACGGCTGTATTTCATAGAGTCATTAAGGTTGGAAAAAACCTCTAAGGTCATTGGGTCCAGCCTTCGACCAAACATCACCGTGCCGACTAAACCATAGTGCTAAGGGCCATGTCCAGTCATTTCTTGAACACCTCCAGGGATGGTGACTCCACCACCTCTCTGAGCAATCCATTCCAATGTTTAACAACCCTATCAGTGAAGAAGTTCTTCCTGATGTCTAGCCTGAAACTCCGCTGTGCAGCTTGAGGCCATTTCCTCTTGTCCTGTCGCTTGTTGCCCAGGAGAAGGGGCTGAACCCCATCTTGCTACAACCTCCCTTCAGGTAGTTGTAGGGAGTGATAAGGGCCCCACTGAGCCTCCTCTTCTCCAGGCTAAACAACCCCAACTCCCTCCATTGCTTCTCATGTGACTTACACTCTAGACTCTTCACCTGTTTTTTTGCCTTTCTCTGGACTTGCTCCAGAACCTCAGTGTCTTTCTTGCAGAGAGGGGCCCAGAACTGGACACAATACTCAAGATGCAGCCCCACCAGTGCCAAGTACAGGGAGACAATAATTTCCCTGGTCTCGCTGGCTACACTGTTTTTTTCATACAGACCAGGATGCCATTGGCCTTCTTGACTCCCTGGACACTGCTGGCTCGTATTTGGCTGGCTGTTGACCAGCACCTCCAGGTCATTTTCTAATGGGCAGCTTTCCAGCCACTCTTCCCTGAGCTTGTAGTACTGCATGGGGTTGTTGTGCCCACACCCAGCAGTTTGCCTTATTGAACCTCATACCGTTGGACTCAGCCCATTGATACAGCCTGTCCAGATCCCTCTGAAGAGCCTTCCTACCCTCCAGCAGATCAATACTCGGCCCAACTTGGTGTTGTCTGTGAATTTACTGAGAGTGCCGTGATCCCCTCATCCAGATCATTGATAAAGATACTAAACAGGCCCCAATACTGAGCCTTGGGATACCCCACTGGTGACTGATTGCCAACTGGATGTGGCACTATTCACCACCACTCTCTGTGAATAGATGATTCTGATTTTGCTGCACAATGCTTTAATCAGTTGTTCACTAATGTAAATACATAAACCTTTTGGTTTTGCTGAATTTTATTCCATCTTATTGTTTTTGCAGTAAGTGTAACAGAAATGTTCATCTGGTGATTCCCATTGCTGAGCTGCATTTTTTTTAGGACTTTCAAAAGCACTTAAATAACTTAGGAGCACAGCTTCCGTTAATAGTCATTTAAGCACTTTGGAAATGTCTCCTCATCATTCAGTCCATAATTCTCCCAGAGGAATGAGTCAGGTAATGTTTGCTATATAAAGTTTCTTGAATCTGAGCTGAGAAGGGTTTAACAAGTGGGGGGTTTATTTAAAGCATTCAGTGGACTTTGCTGCTACATGCTGATCAACACAGTCGGGGGTGCAGATAAATACATTGTGCAAATGAGCAAATATGGGTCTCATCAAAGCCTACCGAAGGCCATCAAAAATCTCCCACTGTGAGGAACGTTGGCTCAGACTCACAACAAATAAATACAGGAAAAAAGCAAAAGATTGCACCACTGATTGCCCTTTATTCTTGCAGTTGAATAATTGCATTCTTCTAGTGTTAATTATTTTGTTTCCCAGCTCTCTACCTCTTGTATGACTATCCCTTCTCTCCCCTCACCAGCTGTCCCCTCTCCCCAGTAGAACAGGGTCTTGCTATCACAGCATATTGCAAAGCTCCTCTTCAAGGAGAGGGAGGCTATATGTGGCCTTGCTGCAGGTAGTTTAGTCCAGTTGATAGAACTGACTGTTAAAATCATAGCCAGATCCAAACCACAAACTTACCTCAAGCCCTGCTCCTTGTGCTTTCAGATCCCTGTATTAGGAGCTGTGCCACTGGACTTGGATCAGCTTCCATTATCATATCCCATCCTGTGCAAGCTCAGAGAAAAACTTTCTTTTCAGTTCATGGGAGGGAAAAGCTGTGCTGGTCCCACTCCATCTTCTCTTTCCAACCCCTTGCATGTTGGTCCCATTTGCAACACAGGTTGATATTTTCTTGCCAGTGCATTTTTAAGAATACCTAGATAATATGTGCAAAAAATGCTAATGGAGGAAAACACTTGGTTTCTTTAAATTCTCCAGTTTAGTTGCGTTTTATTCAAGTGCAGTGCTGCAATTTAGGTATCAGTTGAGAGGCATCTCTAAGATATATCGTTTTTGTTTTCCCTTTAATCACGCTCTAAATCTAAATAAATAAATATGTAGCAGTAAATGCTCTGTGGTATATTTGGTAAGATTAACAGTCTTCTAGCAGCATAACAGCTCATGATAGTCTTTGCTATTTATGTTCCTGCTGAGAGCAGAGGAAAAGCAGATAGTTCAGTGAGCAAATTATGAAGTATGTGGGTTAATGAAGTGCCTGTCATAAAGCTGATTGTTGCTTCTTCACATCATCTCTTTTTCTGCTAACAAAGCTCTTAATATTCCAAAGCCTGGGAGACTGAACCTTCCTCTTTGTTTTGGGTGCACACCCATATTCAGAGCAAAAAAACCCAGGAAAAAAATCTAAGTAAATGTTTATTTTCATCTGTCCAAGTACATACCATGAATAAGTTAAGGTATGGAAGTAATAAAGCTGCTTATTGAGGCATGTAAGTATTCAAAGTTTTCAATCCTATTTCCACTAACAAGGCATTTTTAAGATTCTCATGATACTTTCCTCTTATAACCTTTATGGCTTCTTGATAGAGATCATTTTACCTTCTATTCAATATAAACAAGAGGAAAGGGATCAAAGTCACCTTTCTGCGTCTTTGTGTTCACTGTTTTATGTATATCCCTAAAGCCATACTCTTGTTCAAGAGATTATTAAGCTGGTTCTTATATAAAAAATGAGCTTTTGATTTAATTTTTCACCTTGCCCAATAGGGAGTTTTATGCCTGGAGTTGTGACCTATACTTACGGCTGAGGAATAAAACTAACACAAATACAAACACAAAAAAAACCCCAAACCAATTTGTACCTATTGTTGACTTGCAGAGAAGACAGGAATAGAGAGCATGAGAATGAGTTAGTACTGAAGACATTTGCTGCCCCATGTTCACATGCAGCACTCTGGTAAGATCTAATCGGGAAATGCGATTGCAGATGCAGTTTCTTCTGTGTATTTTCCCTTCCATCTAATATGCTCCTACCCCAACTCTAAAAATAACATCGAAAAGAGGAGATGGCAGAAATGGTTTTCAGACATAATATGAACATGTTTAATCAATATGGTTTGCCTTGGTTTGAATTTTCTTTGGAAAGGACTTAGGATTTTGCTGCATAAAAGGAAAAAGTGCAAAGGCATGCAAAAAATTGTCTCGTTTTCCAAGTGTCCTGACTTGCACTTTGCAGACCAAGATGTGTGATTGAAAGATCTTCATGTTCTTGCCAGTCTCTGTGGGCTTTTTTATCATATCTTTAGGAGCAGCACCCTGTCTTTGCATCTTCTTTGGCTTCATAGATGTTATCCCTGTTGTACAAAAGATGAGTCAAAATGGAGATACTGAATTTACCCTGGTAGTCTACAGCACTAAAAAGTATTAAACTGGGAGTCTCTGAACTCTTAGACTCTCTTGCTTCTTTCTGTATCCTCTGCAACAGTCCCACAAGAGTTGGCAGGTGCATGCAAGTACTTCATATACATCCTATCTTCTTATTCCTTGAGGATTTGAGCTTCAGTCATATTTAATAATAAATACTAGCTATTGGCTGGTCTCTGGGGTAGTTTTGGGGGAAAAAATTCTTTCGCAGTCTTCAGCAATAGTATTGACAGCATTCCATTACAAAGCCGTCAGTAGTATTGCTGAAGACTGCGAAAGAATTTTTTCCCCCAAAACTACCCCATAATGTTACTATGTATTCATTTTTTTAATATGAAGCAGTGAGGTTGTCAGTAGGGGACAAGCAATGGCAGTGCACTTTCCCCTGTTAGCCCCCTTTACTTCTGCGTTGCACTGCTTCGCTGCTGGCAACAAACCTGGAGAAACTCCCCAGTGAATGACTCGGGGAGGTGGAAACAGTGCTGCAGTTGTTTCCAAGAGTTACAATATTAAAATAAACACAGAGTTTAGTCCATCCCAGCCTTAGAAAGTGGTGCAAGAAGTAGATGGAAAATGGAGCAATCTGCAGCTCCTCCAGGCATCAGGGAGTGCAGTACAAAGCTTGGCAAACCTTTGGAGCTTCCCATCTCTATTCTTTCTTAGGTGCTGGGCTCCAAAATGAAGGTCCAGCAGGAAATTGTCTAATGTTTGAATTGCAATGAATGGTTTTTACCCTTTTAGTTGCTGTGTGGCTCTATCCAAAATTGATTTACTCACATGTATTGAATGTCTGAATTATCAGGCACTCGTTAAGTGCACAGTCCTCTTACATTTTGCTGCATTTGGCTGGAAACTCTGATAATACAATTTCAGTAGGTCATTTTGTTACATATGTGCCACAAGAAATATTTACCTGTGTCTCAAACCTTGTAATTTTAAAAATTGTTGTCAGTTTGCACTCCTGAGACCTCCCCAATTCCTGTTTTCTCAACAGCATGTTTAAGGTGAGAGACTGAGTGCAAGCTACAGTAAAGCCAGCCAGAAATGTGAATATATTATGACTAGATGTAATCAAAACATTCTAGGTCATATGAATAAAAGCAGTAATAAAGTTGGGTTGCAGTGTTTTATGCAGTACCAGCTGCTGGCAGCTTTGTGTTTGAGTACCTTAGTCACTGTTGAAAGTTTATTATCCCATCTTTGTAGCTTTTTTTTTTTCAGGAGAGCATGGCCCAACCTGTTCTTCAGACAAACCTCCAACCTGAAAAGGTTGGTGTCAGCCCAAAGGCATTGTCAGAGCCTGACTGATTTGATGTCCCACCTGACTGAACAGAGGACTCCCTCCCATGCAAATGAGCTCTTTCTTTCCTGTCTTAGGAGGAGGGAAGACAAGCAAGATGATGTTTAGGGAAGGGAGGGGTAACACATACCTCAGCTTTGTGTCACCCTTTCTTATCATGGTCTAGCCCTGGCTTTTGAAATGTCATTTCTTGTAGGGAATGGAGATGTCCACTGTGCAAGGTGAGCAGGGATCCCATCCCCTTAGCCCTAAGTGCTGGTGGCAGGCAGGCAGGAAGGATCATTAATATGTCAACATGGGATAGCTGAGATAACTTCAAAAAATAAAATAAATCCACATGGTTTGTTGTTAGGAGTCTGTTTCCCAGCAATAAAAAGAAATATCCAGCCAATTTGTTCTTTCTGTAATTTTGTTTCTAGCAAAATCTGAAAACCTCGGTTTTGATTACTGTTATTGGGAAACATACATGCTGTTTGATTTGATCACAATTTTATCTGAGGCTGACCACATTAAACTTCCAAGTGGCTTAACCGGAGAAGTTGCAGTCTTGGCTTTTCCCACAGTGGCTATACTAGCAAATGCCACTTGCACATTTTTGTCACATACCAATAGGAATTTACAGCTGAAGAAAGGAGTTTAAAAAAAAAGAATCAATAGTGTTTCATGACTGCCTGAAGCTTTATGATTTGGCTCACTGGGTTGGTTAGAACTGTTTGCTGAAGCTATTCTAGCGGTAGCAAGAAGGTATGAAATACTTTTTTTGTAGACAATTTCTACATTGAATTAATCTTCTAAGTCTATATAATGTGATTTTTTTTTCAGCCGGAACAATCATTCAGTGCATCTTTCTGTATTATTTTCACCATGTTTGCATTTGTTACTTTGCACTGTATTTCAAACGATTTCAAAAACTTTTGCTTTTTCAAGCAAAGCAAATGATTGCCAATAATAACATCCCTAGAAGGACTGTCCAAGGAAGGCAGAAAGGCAGTGTCTATGCGCAGTATTTTTTATGTTCACATGTGTTACCATATTCTCCTTGGAAAATATGTTTGGAGGTGTTTTGAGGGGCAGCAGGACAGATATACAAGATATATTTTAAGGAAGAAGGAGGTCAAGGAGAGAGAAAGCTTTAATTTCATAATCTAATCCCACTGATTCATAGGAAACTTGTCCAGGTAATCTGAGGAAGGAAAAAAAGCTGGAAACTGTATCAAAACACCTATTAAGCAGACACATTTTGGCTTTTGGAATGGTTATGGAGGATGGTGTCTGGATTTGCCAGTACTCCAGCCCACAATGACGTGGTTTGGAATAAGACTGTAGTGTTTCTTAAACCAGGTCTAAATCCCTCTGAGTTGAGCTGCCCAGCAGAGGTTTTTCTGTTTGTTTTGATGGCTTTTTGGGCTCTAAGTGTAATGTAAGAGGGTTTCACTAGTAATTGGAATCTAGTTTATACTGTAGATGTGTAATCAACAGATTATAAATTGTTGGGAAAAAAATTACGGGATTTCAAATCATAAACCACATCTTCAAGATTAAAGGCTGCTCCTACTGTGCTGCTCTCCACACTTTTTGTTTACGTTTGTATCCAACAAACCTCAAGTCCATTGCACAACAGGTAGAATAATGACAAAGAGGTTAGATGCTGGGTATGGAGGGTTTATTTCCATGTCTTAGGTTCTCAATATATCCCTTTATTAAAAAACTATGAAGGTTTTAAGTACTTTGTAGTTGGTTATTATTTTTTCTCATTTATTTTTTATGTAAAGCTTTCAAAGCAAGCCTCTCTAGTGGATCACAGGCCATCTCCATGTGAAAAGCACCCTGAGGCATCATATGGTGTTTCATTAATTTCTAGAACTAAACAGTTGTTCACAAGGAAAACACATATATTCTTTTTTCCTATTTTTATCCATCTAAGTTACTAAGAGTCAAGTTAGAATCTTTTCTTACTCAGTATTAATACTAATAAGTAAATAAAAATAAATATAGTAAGCAATGAGTTTTGTAGTTTGAAACAGTGAAACATTTATACCTTCCTGAATGTGATAATTTTAGTTGTATGCCAGAGGGGAATTTCCTTTTTTTTTTAATAGGAAAATTATCTTTTGAATAATCGTTGTGAGGATAATGAGAAGGAACTGTAGCTAGCTACCCTCCCTTGGGAGACACGTAGATGGACATGTAGCTGTGACAGCACATATATCAGCACAAGATTTCCTGCGTGTTTACTCGGCTTCTTAGGTAGTTTTAGCAGCCTGATTTTTCTGTAATGCCACAGCTGCTCTTCACATATGGATACCTGGCGTGGTTTATGTTATATGTTGCTCTCAGTAATGACTGTGGAACATGCACACCCCTTATTTTATTAAGTTGACACCGTCAACTTATTTTAGTTTGTACCTTCTTACTTGTTACACTTACAGAAAACAATGTTAGAATTGTCTGTGCTTCAGCCAAAGGCACAACAATTAACTGTGTCAATATATCCAAACTGGCTGAAAGCTATTCCCCTGAAAGAGCGGGAGAATGGCACTAAAGGGACAGTGGAGCACAGGCTGATTGTCTTAGTCCTTATCTGTCTAGGGATGCACCCTGCTCTTTCACTGGTATCAGCACATGAACTAGGTAGCTGAAGGATGCTGGAGGGTCTGGGAACTGTCCAGATCCCACTAAGAGTGAATTCTTCCAACAGGATAATGGGAGTGAAAAAAAAAAAACCACAACACATTAATTTTAATTACTTATGAAGGTTGGGGTTTACTCCAAACAGACATAGTGGTTTCAAAAGATACCATTTTAATTTATTTTTCCTTTAAAAAATAAAAATACAATTGAGGAGTGTGAATTAAGCTGTGAATCAATTGTCCTGTAGAAAGAAATGTGTTCACACACAGAAATTAAAGAATAAATTAAGCTGTCTGCCATAGAATTTGACCCTAATTAAGGTCAATTCTCCTCGATGAGTAATTAATCAAGAATCCTTATTATAGTTCAGTCTCTCTGTTAACAATAAACAGAACATTATTTTACTTTTATGGTTAGAATAAGTCTCTTAACTGATAGTTTTCTGCAGGAGGCAAACATCCATCAGCACTGAAAGTGATACACTGAAGACATTTCAAATTAGAGCAGCGTTAGTTAAATTAGCCAAAGAACAAAACTGCAGAGCTCAAGAACGTACATCTCCTGCAAACCTCACACTTCTGTAATTTGTTGCTTATAAAGAAAGAAAACCATGTCACCTATCTGCTCCTAGAGGTGGTTGCAATTGTAATTACTTAATATTATCATTCCCATAGAATCCAGTTTACTGTGGTTATCCTGCTCTGTTCATCATCTTAGTGCCTGACACCTTTCATTAAGCAGTAATGGCATTTATTTATTCTTATATTCTTATATTTGTATTCTTATCCCTGTATACAGAGAGTGTGCAGTAGGATGTTCTGTTTCACCTCATCATTCACATATGTACGTGTGCATACGTAAAACATAGAGGAACACAAGCATACAGAAACAGAGGTATCTGCATATATCTCTAGAGCATGACGTATTTATATTGATGAAAGAAGGTGGAAAAAGTTTTGATTGTCAGCACCTGTCTTTCTGCTTCAAGTTTAGTTTCTGAGTGTGGGATGCAGCGCAGAAAATAATTATAATTATCTAGGAGGCAAAGAAAGTCCTCCTGTAACATAAGAAGCAGTTTGGTGAAAGAGCAGCTCCAGTGGATTCCTTATCTGTGTTATGTTCTGTAGGTGGAGTTTGTGGAGTTTGTTCACAGCAGGATGGCCACAGTATTTGCACAATGCTCTGCCTGAGCAGTCACCAGGATGTGCAAAGCTGAAAGAGGAAATGGGAGAATGCTTATTGGGGAGATCCATCAATCACAAATGCCCTTTGCAATGGTGAAAGAGGCAAGAAATCTGTTAGCAATTGCACTGGCAAAGCAGAAGGGGCAAATAGCTAGCTTCAGGTCAGGTGAAAAAAAAATTTGTGCATGGTACCCTCTAATGGTACTACTGCTTAATGAGACTATTTGTGAGCAAAGAACAATTTGGAAAAATAAGAGAAGGAAAAGAAATAGAATTTGCTTTTTATGGACCTAAAGTTATCACATTTAGGACAGAAGAACACCATAAAGGCTGTATGTGTGCACAGCCATGCACACACACCTACCTTGCCAGGTGCTGTACTAAAGCCATTTTGAGTCTAATGCTCTTGAATAAATTGCTTGAGTGGTGAGTTCACCCATGTGGAAACCTCACCTCTGTGACAGCAGCAAAGTCAGCAAGACATTGGGTTATCCACTGCAGAGCACAAGGTATTTCAATCCTAAGCTATGCAGAAGGCTATTTAAGATGCAGACTTTTCCCCCTTCTATGCTTTTAGGAAGCCTTAAGAGCAGGACTTGATTCAACAGGCACACACATCCCCTTTCCAATGTCTCCATGCTTTTTTTTCCCCTCTTCCCATTCAGAGGTGCCTATTCTTTTCCCTGCCACCCTGATGTATTTGCAAAAGCTTATCTGACCAAATAGCAGCAAGACTATTCACATATTTTTTTTTCTTTTTCCAATAGCCCCTTGCTAACATTAAATCCATAGAAGTATGAAAGTGAAAACAGTTATATATTTGGTTTCTACTAAGCTTTTTCTAGGAAAACCTTGATCTCAGTAAAACCTGAATTAAAAAAGAAAAAAAAAAAAACAAAAAACAAAAAAAAAAAAAAAAAAAAAAAAAAAACGGAAAAAAAAAAAAAAAAAAAAAAAAAAAAAAAAAAACAAAACAAACCATACAAAAAAGGGAAAGCACATAATTCGCATCAGCTGCTTTTCAAATATTCTACCATCACATCTCTTCCACACTAAAATATGTGAGAATATCAGTAAAAGGCAGAAGCTCTGAAACATGTGACAAGTAATTCTAATGAGAGATTCTCTGGTGTTAGCATGTTACTATTTCTGAAGTGGCCTTGACTTCTCTGGAACTATTTCTGACTTTTAACCTTCAAAGGTTAATACCTATGTTTTAAATAATAAAAACACAAACAGAAAAAAGCAGAAGTGCCAAGGACAGAAATTAGGAGTACATGCACTACCAGTGAGGTTAGAATGATGCCCTGAAAAGTTGATTGGTTGCCTAAGAGAACCCATTTGCAAGAGTGGTAATTTCCAACAGTAGTAAAAGTCTATTGTGAAGAACATAAGTGAAAAAAATTTGCAACTAAAAAAATGAAGCTGTTCCCTTCCTGTGTACAGTTTGAAGATAATGATACATTTTTGCAATTTTGGCTTTTAATGGCTGTTGCATTACAAGTTGTAAAGCAAGTATTTATACAGTGTGAGGGATTATTTTAAATGCAGTTGTGTTCATAAACACAAATATATTTGGACATCATGCAAGTCTGCTACTGATCATTCCAGAATAACCACAATATGCATGACTGTTCCCTGCTTTGGTGAGGCATTCATAGCCTGACAGTACTGAACACTGTTATATGCAATACTCCCTTAAATATAAGTAAGTGACTTTTTGTATTTTGATTGCTGAAGGTGCCCATGCTAGTTTGCAATGCTTCCTCCAGGTTTCTTCCTTGTAGAAGCTGTGCCCAAACCTAATGATTTCTTGTACACAGCCCTTTAATTTGTGGCGCTTCTCTTCCACAGAGTGGTGCTTTGTTTGGTTTTTTTAAGGTGCCAAAACAATGCCTTTCAAACCTTGGGGGTTGGTTGTTAGCAGCAGTAGCAGAAAATGTGGAGGCAGCTATCAGATTTTGCTTTCCCCATCCAGCTCCCCGAGGGATTTCACAGTCCAGTCAACGAACACGGTTTGATCACTTCATGTGCTACGTGTATTCGGTGTAAGCATTTTTACATGCTCTTTAGCATTAAGTGATCAAAAGAAGTGAGATCCTCTGTTGTAGCATTGATAATCTGCTACTCCGCGCTGCGTAGCCAAGCACGCCGGGTAGCTGTCAGGTGGGTTTTGGTTCTGAAAGATCTTCAAGATGAAGAAAGGTAAGATAAAGGAAACTGCTACCATTGAGGAAAATATACATGGTATTAATGCTTGCCATAGAATGACTACACTTGATGATAAAAGAAAACTGGCAACAGGCACTGCTCAGAAAATGGGACAACAACCAGGACTTGCCCTTCTACAGGGAGCCCAAGTCCATCCTGTGGCATGTTGTAGCTCTGCTGGCTGGTAATAGCAGTTATGTGTCCTTGTCCAAGGTCTTTTCACTTCAGTTTTACTTTTGTCTCATAGTTGATTTTTTTGTGGGTTTTTGTTTTACTTCTGCTTAACTACTTTGCACTTATAGATTTTTTCAGATAGATGAGTTTCTGAAGTGAGAATATTGTTGGTTTCTTCATTTTACGGATAGAAGGTAAAAAAAATATTCATCTAGGTCCACTATTCAGATGCCCAGCCTTTAAATCACTTTGTGGATTGGATTTTATGTTTTTCCTTTCAGTTTTCTTTCATGTAAATTCATGTCAATTATGAGCACTTAGCAGCCAAGATGAATTAGGATCAGGTTACTTCGGATTGGCAACTCCAAAGCAAGAGAATGGTTAGGAAACAATTCTGAAAATAAATTTGCATACAGGCAATCAGTACAATAAAGGAATGCAAAGTCTGCATTTACACAGTCTTTAAAAAGTACTATTTCCCAGTGTTTGTGGTAGACATCAGGAAATATTCAAGTCTCTGGTTAATATTAAAGGGAAGCTTATCAAAGGTGTGAATGGCAGGTAGGTGTTCATTTTTCATTAAAGCTCAATAGGAGTTGGGTGTCTAATGCCATTCTTGGATTTTAATAATTCCCTACAGGTTTTTAATATGAAAAGCCCTTTGATCCAGATTCTCAAAAATTAATTACCAGTGTTTTCATGAGCATGTGTGTTGATCATATGGCTATTAATCATTTAGCATGAAAGCCTGCTTGAGAATTTGCTGAATCTTCTCTTCTGGTCCCTATTGACTCTGACTTTGGACTTGTTTCAGACTCATAAATTATCAGAAGAAGACTGTGAAACCTTTCCAAGCACAGAAATCAATGCCCTTAAGCCAGGACAACTTCCAATGTGGATTATGTTGTAGTGATATCAAGGTGCTATTCATTTGTTTTACACCTTTGGATAACTGTTTGGAATTTCAGGAACACTATTTTAATAATCTCTGTATTTAAAAAAAACCAAAACACTACAGAAAGGTGGAAATCAAGCCTAATTTTCCAGTGTCACTATGCTCATTTGGAAACAGGTTGATGTGTGTGTGGGCAGGAACAGTGATTGCCTTTGTGAGTAGCAGGAGCTTCCAATGATGATGCCATTCCTCAGGCTGGACATACCACATTTCAGGTACTCAAGGTGTCTGTCCACATGGAAAATAAGCATGCAGAGCAAAGCCAAGGCCTATGAGTTACCTTGGCCAGTAGTTAAGACTTTCTTTTCCTTCACATTATGCCCTGTTTGGTATAACAGCATCTCTTCAGCGCATCCACAGCAGCTCATCACAAGTGGGACCCCTTGGTTGAAACACTAGCAAGGTCAAGACATTTCTGAAACACGCTATTTTGACAGAAATACCACGATAAGGGCCACCTTCTTAAATTGTTCTTTACTGCATATTTTCTCTGAAAAAATTAATTTTGTGTACTGCAGTAATGATGCTGAGTAGATAATAAGATGCAGTGTGCTGCTGCTGTGGGCTCTACACCATATGTCTTTCATAACTATTGTATTTTTGGGGCTTGGTTGTTAGGGTAATTGTATTGTCTGTGGAATTCATCTTCAGAGTAACCTGAAATAATACACCTATGATATATAGCAATGAGAATTACAATGTTTAAACTAAACAGGAAAACTGCAGACTGAGAGTTGAAGTGTCAGAATTGTAGATTTATAAATATTTCTTTATTTTCTGCTTGGTGAGCTTTATGTGTAAATCGAATTGCTATAACAACACTTTAAAGCAGACTGTGAGGACAATTACTTTAAAGCAGAAAGTGATGCCAGTCGTTATTTCATAGTAGTAAAGAGTAGTTGCTTCCTGCCCTGAAATGCTGTGTTAGTGACTGATTGCTCTCATGATATCTTCCTTCCAGGATTTTTGTTCTGTGGTCACATAGGTGGCATTTTGGGACATAAAAAATTATCATGTCACATGTTACTACTTCCACTTAGAGAGCCACTTAGGTGTCTCTTTATCCAGACACACCTCAGTTGTAATTTAGTGTGATGCTGAGCCTACATTTCACTTGTCTCTTTCAAGGGTCATTGGTTTAAGACTAGAAGCTGCTTAATTTTTACAAAATAACATTTAAGAGTGCAGTAGCTCTGGTAGCATGTGTATATATTTGCATACATAATGTTGTTACAGCGACAGTGCTGTTTCTTATATGTCAGCCAGGGGCATCTGGTGAACACTGAATTTTTATTATTTCTGTATTGATTTAGAAAACCTAGATGGCTTAGTGGGATAATATTGGGGTCTTGTAAAGGTTTATTAAAGGTTCTTAGAGAACGTCTAAGCAAAATGAAATACATTGCAAATTCTCCCTCCATCTCTCCTTAAAAAAATTCATAAAAAGACTAATTGAGGACCCAAAATGAGTGGAGGAAAAAAAGGTTATCAGTATATATTTATGATTATAGATCTGTTTTTCAGGTGCCTTGTACTGTCTCTGAAAGGATCTTGGTGTAGATGAAAAAGGTGTGTTTGCACTTAGGTGGGCATTCACAGGTGCTGCAGGAAATCTTGGTAACATTTCTGGCTCTGCAGACATTTTTCTTCTGTGAAGAATCAAATAGTGGCACAGCATAGGGCTGGGCAGCATTTTGTTGCCAGGATTGCATTTTCAGTTGGTGTGTGCAAAGGGGTACCATAGACCTGACTGCTCTTCTTGCAGGAATCCAAGGATCATGTTTGGCTTCCAGCCACCACTCAAGCCAAGTGATGATATCCTTCAGGTCATGAAAGAATAAAAGCATGTTGTGTGCTGGGGACTCAAAAAGACCAGTCAGCTGCGGATAAAGTGTTACAGAGCATTTTGGAAGGAAGGATTGTCAGTTCATCCTTCCAGTCCCACTGTCTTGGGGACCAGGAGGCTAAGAAGCAAAGGAGAACAAATATTTCTGGAAGCAGGTCTAGTGATGAAGGAGAAGCATTGTTAGGAGACTGGATTGAGAGCAAGTCCACTTTGCTGTACATTGCTCAGATTTTATATGAGACTAATGAAATCAGCGTGACTTGCACAGAGTATCACACCTCCAGCTTAAAAAGAGTCAAACATTTAGTTTAAAATCATGGGATTTAACATAATTTCCAGTTCTATTAGTCTGCCAGTACAGTATCTTGCGAGGCTTTGGGTTTTAAGCTTTTCTGTACAATTATCAGAACCAGTAGCTTGGTTTAAAATGAAAAAGGTTTTTTTTCTCATAACCTAGAGCCTGAAAAGATACAGATTTAAGAAATAAGGAAATATTGGGAAAATGAATGGTGCAAATAAACAGTTAGAACTGGCAAGAAGGAACACTGGGCATAGGTTAGTGTCCTTAGCAGGAAACCAGAAAAGGAGAAAGTTTGGCTTGTTGTAGGGTTTTCTTTTGTTTTCTTTTCCTTTCTTTCCTCTTCCACACTACAACATATTGCAGCTTCTGAAAAAAAGAAACGAAACCAAACAGTTTTATACTTGTCAGATGCTAAAAGACTGAATGCCAGGTGGATGCATCCTATCAGACATCAGCAGAAATCTTTGTTTCCTTGCTTGAAGTGCCTACCTATGACTGCTAACTTTGCTTGCTAGCATTCTGATAGAGGTTTCAAGCACCTCCTACATTTTCTGCAGTATGTCAAGCCCTGATATGCTGAAAGCTACAATCCATCCCTGAAAATGGTTACCTTTCTGAATTCATGAAAGGGCACAAAACCTGACTGTAAGTACTCAAGATGAGGGATGACAGGAGAATGCCTGCTCCTGTGGTGTGTTGTCTCGCGGTTGACTAAAAAGGGAAAAAAAATTACTAATATTGGTAAAAATTAGGTTGTCTTATTTTATCATTTCTCATACAGAAAAAGAATAACAAAAAAAAAATTATTAGAACTGAGTGTTCAGAAAGTCAAGTTCTTTCACTGGAATATAAAGACGTATTCATTCCAAGAACTCTTCCCAGATGGTTTGTATTTTCTCTGTCTTTTCCAGGAAGCATTTTCTCTGGAAGATACTAGATGGTAATAAGAAATAATGATGGATTATTAAACTAAAACATATGTAGTTACTCTATTATTCTATGAGTTCAAATGTGTCTTCTGTCTATTATGTATCCCTTCCCTCACTTTCTGAAGCAAGCAGCACTATTTTTAAATATTTATTTCCTTACAGGATTCAGAAAACAAAAAATTAATTTAATTATTTTGCATAGATTTCTATAATATAGAATATTAGCCTTTCATTACATCTGAGTGAAAATGATCTCACTCTTCTCAATAGAACTCAAGAAACTTATGCTTCAATAAAATAAAAGTAAACCTTCAGTTAGTTCTAAGACTTTGTTATCACATTCTCCAGAAAGTGGTGCCTCAGGGACTGGCGCTGTCAGATGCAAGCTGGCACGCTTGAATTTTTTCTTCTCTATTTGTTCACCTGTGGGAGTCACAGTATTATTACTTTTCCTTGGAAGTGTTTAAAGGTTGTAAGTATTATGAGCTTAGGTTGTCTGCAGTCTCTTCTAAAACTACTGTTGTGCCAAATTTGCACACACTCATGTTTGACTGATTCCAGAGTTATTACTACAGAGAGCAGTAAAACCTTGCTGATGCTATAGGAAATATCAATTCTCTGTGTGTGTATATATATATATATTTAATACTAGCATCAGTTTTATTGCATTTGGAGCTGGCAGATTGGTTGCACTGAACTAGAGTCCAACCGGGAACAAATTGCAATGTCAACTGCTGGTTTATCAGCAGTCTTGGTGTTTCATCAGAAGTCTGTGAGGTATTTAGAGTACACAATTAATAAAACAGGCTTGTAAATACTCTACTGGAGTTGGTAGATTACAGTAGTAGCTGCCAGTGCTTTTGAAGACCAAATGTTTTGAAGTGATTGGTATGTACACGTGCGTACATACACATTCTATCCTATCTGCGTAATCAAAACTCCCGACATTACTGAGCTCATTTCAGAAGCACAGAATTGGAATTAAACACGTATATCTCATGGTTTTACCCAACTCCTTTGAAGCCATTAATGTATTTATCCTTCGTCTGGGAGCTTGGACTTCTACAAGTGTCTGGACAGCAGAATTTAAACTGTAGGCAAAGCCTAGACTGCATATAGCAGTAAGGTACAGGAGTACTTTAGCTAACACCAAATAAATTTACCTGCCTGTGTAATTACTGTAAAGAGAAAAGTTACACTGGCCTCAGAAACAGGAGAGCTACACGACCGAAGCACCTCCAAACTAAAAGCTTAGTGTTTCTGAAGAGCTGTTGGTTGGGAACAGTGTCACGTAGTTTGTCTGTAGATTAATTGGAGGTCCCTGTGCTGCATTGTCCCAGTGGTGATAAGGCGGTTGCAGCATTATTCATAGTACCTTTAGATTTGAAGTTCAAAATAATTTTCAGAGACACAGAACAATATTTAAACCACTTCTTAAAATTCTTCCCTCTTCTCCTGAATGTGTATCCTCTCCTTTGGCTTTTTTTTTGGAAGTAATATTGGAGACTGTCCCACTTCCTACATGTCTCCACTCTGTTATTGTGGCCTTACCAATTCAAAACAGATAAAGGCACAATAGGAAAAGGAATTAATTTCATTGCTGTGTTGTCTCACAACCAGGTGCGGTTGTGAAAAATAAAACACAGGCTGAGAACCATTAACAGCATAGTGGACTTCTATGGTCCCTGTGTACAGAGCTGATTTTTAACAGGGGAGCTCTGAAATGATCATTTTTGCTTGGGGGCAAACATGCCCTCCTAGGAACATGAGCATGTACTGTTTTGGGTCACTGGCAGGGATAGCAACATTCAACAGAAATGATGACTTATTGCAGTACTTAGTGATGCACAGACTTTACATAGTGCCAGTACTTTTTCCATAGTGCACTATCAGGGTGCTGAAGAGGGAACCTCTTATTCCGTATTTGTCTGAGGCTGTTTCTGATAGGAAGAATGACTTTTAAGATTTTTTTGAATGACCAAGTGAGAAGGGAAAATTTCTACTACTGCACTATGCCACTGAGGCTGGCAAATTGAAAACAGTAATTTAGTAGGCTTCAGTTTTATCAGTCTCTTTCCTTTCTCTACAACTATATTGCTCCAAAACCAGGAAAATTAAAACCCAGTTCTTTCTAGCAGGTTACAGGCACATTAGATTAAGCATAAGGCTGAGGGCTGAGATCAGGTTATCTCAATAGGTTACTGTATGTCAGCTGATCCGCAATAACTGTATGTGCACAGGGTCTTAACCAAAGAGAAAAGAAATAATGTGACAAAGACAAATGAAACATAATGTTATCTTGCAGTGAAGGAGGAGTGTAGTGAGTCAAACTGCTGCATGATTATGTGTGGGCTTGGAAAATCCACTGCCTGCATACAGAGGTGCTTATCCCAGCTCAGCTGACACATGGTGACTTGCTGCCCTGTGGTAGTGGCACAATCTGCTTGGGCCCACGTAGTGGCAAGACTGGCATCATATTTGATTTTGTGCTTCTGAAGGGCTGTGCAAGATGGGGTTGTAATTCATGTCATGTCTAACATTATGTCCAGAAATCAAACTTAAATATGGATGTAATAATTAGGAAGACTTCAATTTGAAACACAGATTTGCTTCCTTGGATGCGTAGATGGCCACAGGTGCTGAAGGTGTGGAAACAGTGACGTGTATCCTTTAAGAAGGGAGGTTTTCCTGGCCACAGCTACACAAATATATTAGAAATAAAGCCAAGGAAATCACTATAGCATGTTACGATCTGTTAGGTTGATATATACCATTGCAGCTGCGTGCTTGGTGTCTGTGCACAGTTCTTCTGTGCAGATGTAGGGAAGTCAGGGAAACTTGCTTTTTTCCACTAGCAAGTGTATATCTATAAAGGAGGGCTAAAGTCCTGCCTTCAAGTCTGTAAAGCATTCATTTAACTTGCCAATAACAGGCCATTTCCAAATAGTAACTTGGTGACTACTGCAGCACCACATGCTCTAGTTTTGGAAATGCTGCTTATATATTTGCCTTGTATGCCACTTCTTTTTACCTGCACCTGTTCTATTCATTTTAAAGCTGTCTTTTTCCTTGTGTCTTTTATTTTTCCTTTTTTTTTTCTTTTTTTTTCTTTCTTTTTTTTCTTTTTTTAATTCTAAATTAAGGCCTCTATATACAAATATATAGCAAATAGGAAAGCAGGTATGTAAAGTGTAGGTTCTGAATAGCATAATTATGAACCACTGTAAAATTAGTCAGCTTTTTTAATCCTCAAAGGCTTTGATTTCTTGAAAGTACTGTGAAAAGGTGCATATGCCATTATCATTACATGCTGGTTTTCTGCGTTTCATAAATCAGTAAAAGAGGAGATTGTTTTAAATTCAGAACAATGTTACATTTCTTTGTATATATTTCCATGCAAAGAGAGTGAGCATATGAATGAAACTTGTGAAACAAATAAGCTACTGCATCCATGGGAGAAAATGAGTGCAATCTATTCTGAGCCATAGTTGATACACTGGAAATAAGGAAGAGCTACAGTTACATTCCCAAGAAAGCTGGGAAATTGCCACGCAACTCACACATGAGCCAAAAGATGAGCATGTATTGGATGAGGTGGATCCCTTACCGACACCCTATAGGCATGGAAAAGTAGGGCCAGCCAATAGAGAAATGTCACAACAACCCACAGGAATGTTTAGAGCATTGTTTAATCAATTGAACAAATAAAAAGTATTTTTTTCAGTGGCATTCTGCAAATCTTATCAGGGAATGGTCCTTTTATTGATTTAAAAAAAGTCATAGCTGAAGAAGTGAAAGCGTAGTGCCAAAATGTTGAGGAACTCCAAAGGTGTTCAGCAGCTGCTCAGCTGTGCAACTGCAATATGCAGGCACTATCGGAAAATGAAGTCAGGTATTTAAAAAGAAATTAAATAAAGTGGAAGAACTCCTGAGTTCTTTGCTTGAGGGACTTCCAGAGATGAGGAGCTGCAGAATACACTTCCTGCAGGGAACGTTGCTAGAGTAGTAAGAAAAAGAGAGAGCAGATACAAGAGCTATGCTGGAGAGGTGAAACTGGTTCTGGAAAACTTGATGTGAAGGGTCAAGATGTACAAGGATGTACAAACATTGTGTTTCATCTGGTTGTGTAAAAACTTTATGGAGATTTTTAACTTTTGAGAAAGATGTACCAGTAACAAGGACATGAAATTTCAGATGGAATTACCACTTACTATGCACAAGTCCCTGATCTGATACTGCGCAGTGCTTTTCTTCTTTTTTTTTTGTCTTTTTTTTCTCCTTTATTACACCTTTATTGAGGAATAAAATTGATTTTACAGGAGAAGAAAAATATCACAAAGCCCTTAAGTTAAACTTTAACAGACATTGAAAGACTTTATTAAAATGTAAATGTCCCATTAGAGTGAACATTTTAATAATTAAAAATCAATAAAAATGAAAACATGCCAATATCACAATCATCTGGAAAATCTACAGCCTTGGTCCTTGGTATGATTGTGCATGGCAAGTCCCCTTAGACCAAAGTGCACTCAGGCACAGGAGTTTACAGGCAAACCCCAGCAAAAGAATGAGCCTCTGCCCTTAGTGGGAACAACACACCATCCCTGTGTCAGCAAATACCTCTCACTTCCCTCTGGCTCTGAACAGGAAAGTCCTTATTAGTCAATTGGTCTGTTCTTGGCTTAATGATTCAGAATTACTACAATGTGATGCCAAAAATCTCTCCATTAGAAAAAAGGTTTCCTCCTTTGTTGTCATTTGTGAAAACTCTGAGTATGAATGAGCTTTGAAAAAAAGGAGAAGCAGGGCTGGGCCATGGCTTTTATAGACAGAAAATTCTTGAATCTCTTCCAAGTGATGCTGCAAGGCTTTCTGTTTTGAAAGTCTAAAAGGAAAAATTGTGTTTAATCCCATAGAGCTGAGGGAGAGGACAAAGACGGAAACCTTGAGCTTTCCTCCTCCTTCCCCCCTCCTCCTCTTAGTCTGAATCTCTTGGAAAAGAAGAGAGCTCAATTTGGTGAAATAACTGCTTTGGAATATCAATTATCCATCAAAAAAAGACTTACTAAGCTGTCAGAAGGCTTGTCACAGCCACATGCAAGCCTTCAGAAGTTACATCTGAGGAGGGAAGATGTTGTTAGAAATCTTTCCCTGTATGACACACTGTCTCAATTTCTTGCTAAAACAAGTCTTAATTAGTTCTTCTTTTCTTCTTCTTCTTCTTTT
>VWZG01008876.1:89182-160183 GCA_013396735.1 Grallaria varia
TTTTTTTTAATAAATATGCAGCACCAGGGAAAAATTGGAGTTAAATTTAATGTTGGAACGGATGACATCGCTATTGAAGAGATGAACGCAATCATTAATGATGGGAAATACCATGTAGTACGCTTCACAAGAAGTGGTGGCAACGCCACCTTACAGGTGGACAACTGGCCCGTTATCGAACGTTACCCAGCAGGTAAGGGCTTACACAAACGCGCGTCATGAAGAGGGTGGGGCACGTGTGGAGTTTGGCTCATTTGGCTTCTCTTCTAATATAACATCAGCTTCTTTGCAGTGTTTTAGTAACAAGTAGTTAAAAGAGTCCTGAGCGATGTGCAGTTTATGATGATGGCATTTCTTAAGCGAGTTTAAAAGCACAAATTCAAGTTATTACTGGAAGTGGAGAAATACAGCTATCAAATATCAAATAGCAGTTTTGTTTCTTGTTTTCATTTGTTTTCATTGAATTATTGTTTTAGGGGAAAAAAGAAAAAAAAAGGCTTTGACAAAAGCTACACAGTAAAATGACTCCCAAGTCTGTTCCCAAGTGATGGAGTATAACATTTACTGAGGAAAAGGTTGTCTGTGTTCTTTTGATTACAAGCTGTTATTAAAGCGATCTGAAGCTTATGAATTTAGCAGAAGTGTTCCAGCAGGCATTAACCAAATGGTGTAGCAGTTATCAATTGTACAACCAACCGATCAAATTGAGTTGTCTTGACTGAAAATGCAAACTACAGGATATTACTTATGCAAATGATGCCGGTCATTTGATTGAGGGCAACTCGTGTGAAGACAGAGTTGCCTTGATCAGGCCCATATTTAATTTTATGCAAATGGCATGCACTGAAGACTACTGTGTTACTAATTTTATTAATTTTTAAAGGCAACAGGTTTTTCAGATATGCAATCCCTTTCTTACTGAGTAGGACTACTGAGCCATTAATGGCAATTTATAAATCTGCATGTTATCTGTTAACAGTTGCTCTGTGTGTTTATACTATTAAGCAAAAGGCAGCAAATCCAGAGATGTAAGTGAAAGCAAATAAGCAAACCAGAATTCCTAATTCATGAATTACAGTTTTGATTTATCTGTTTAAAAGTAGAAAATTCTTCATTTTTGGGGGTGAAGTAGGCCTGGAGGTTATATTTCACTAGTAAGGAATGCATAAGCCATTCCCTGTACTAATTATTAGTATTTAGGGGGAGTTTTTTTGTTATTGTTGCCATTTTGAGTTGCAGTCCAGCTATTCACCTGACTTTTTAAAAAATAAAAATAGTTTTTTAAAAATTCACAGGTGAAATGTAACCCTTCAGATCATTTCTTGGAAATAATTTAGAATGTAAAATAAATAAATGTGAAAGTATGTATTGCTAAAGAAATAATGTATAACAGGAGTTGTTAGGAAAAAACACGTATGTGCTACTGTACTATGAACGAATGCTCTGGCAGTTAGAGCCATTCATTTTCTCTAAGTTAGGCACATCTCTGAAATGTGATAAAGTCTTGGGGGAAAGGGAGATAATGAATGAAATATGTTTGTGATCTTTCAGATATTCCTGTTCCCCACTTGTCCCCATTGTTTTCTAATTTTGCAGTGTTTGGTAAATGGGTGCTGAAATGACAAGGTGGAAGCTGGGGAGGACTGTGTCTTAGTTTGTGTTCAACACCTATGCAGCACAAAGGAAAAAATAAGTTTGGGGTGTTCTTTTGTTTCTTTGTCTTTTTACCTAAATGATGGGCCCTCCTCCAAGCTCAGGAGCGATGCATCCCAACAAAGAGGAAGTCAGGCAAACACACCAGGAGACCCATGTGGGTGAACAAGGAGCTCCAGGACAGGTTCAAACACAAAAAGAAGCCTACAGAGTGTGGAAGCAGGGGCAGGTAGCCTGGGAGAAATACAGAAAAATTGTGGGTTAGGAACTGGGTTAGGAAAGCCATAGCCCTCATGGAATTAAATCTGGCCAGGGATGTCAGTGGGCAACAAGGAAAGCTTCTATACATATAGGTACATCAGTTATAAAAGCAGGACCATGTGGGCTCTCTCTGGAAATCTGCTTACCAGGACATGGAGAAGGCTGAGGTGTCTCTATGTTCACGAGTGTATGCTCCAGCCACAGTGCCCAAGTCACAGAAGGCAAAGGCAAAAGACTGAGAGAATTAAGAACCATCCACTGTAGGAGATCATTGGGTTTGAGACTGTTTAAGGAACCTGAAGGTGCACAAGTCCATGGGACCTGACAAGATTCCTTGAGTCCTGACAGAGCTGGCCAAGAAAGTGGCCAAGCAACTATCCATCATATTTGAGAGGTTGTGGTAGTCTGTTGAAGTTCCCACTGATCAGAAGAGGGAAAACATAACCTCCATTTTGAAACAGAAAAATAAGGAAAACCCAGGGAACTACATGCCACTCAGTCTCACCTCAGTGCCTGGCAAGATGATGGAGTAGAAACTTCTGGAAACCAGATAAGGTACATAGAAACTAAGGAAGTGATTGGTGACAGCCAACATAGCTCCAGTGAGGGCAAATCTTGTCCCTGACAAGTTTGGTGGCCTCCTGTGACAGAGTTACAGCCGTGCTAGATGAGAGAAGAGCAATTGACGTCATCTGTCTGAACTTACGCAGGGCGTTTTACACTGTCCCACATGACATCCTTATCTTTAAATTGGAGACACATGGATTTGACAGATGGACCACATGATGGACCAATTGGCTGGATGATGCACACAAAGAGTTGCAGTCAATGCCTCAATGTCTGAGTGGAGACCAGTGACAAGTGGCATTCCTCAGGGGTCAGTATTGGGACCAGTGCTGTTTTAATTTTTGTCGGTGACACGGACAGTGGGATCAAGGGCACCCTCAGCAGGTTTGGTGATGACACCAAGCTGTGTGGTGTGGTTGATGTCCTGGAGTTGCCATTCAGGGGGACCTTGACAGGCTCGAGAGGTGGGTCTGTCAAATGTCATGAAAGTAAACAAGACCAAGCATAAGGTCTTGCACCTAGGTTGGGACAATCCCAAACACAAGTATGGATTGAGTGGAGAACAGATTGAGAGCAGCCCTGCCAAAAAGGAGTTGGGGTTGTTGCTAGATGAGAAGCTCAATGAGATGTGGCAATGTGCTCATGCAGCCCAAGCAAATGGTATCCTGGGCTGCATCAAAAGAGACGTGACCAGCAGGTCGAGGGAGGTGATTCCACCCCTCCACTCCACTCTGATGAGAACCCACCTGCAGTGCTGCATGGAACTCTGGAGCCCCCAACATAAGAAAGACATGGACTGTTGGAGCAAGTCCAGAGGGGAGCTGTGAAGATGCTATAGGGGGCTAGGACAACTCTCCTGTGAAGACAGGCTGAGGGAGCTGGGGCTCTTCAGCCTGGAGAAGAGAAGACTCTGGGGAAACTTTATAGCACCTTCCAGTACCTGATGGGGTCCTACAAGAATGCTGGAGTGGGCCTTTTTACAGGGGCATGCAGTGATAGGACAAGGGGGAATGACCTTAAGCTTACAGGTAGACTTAGAACAGATATTAGGAAGAAATTCTTTATTGTGAGGGTGGTGAGACACTGGAACAGGTGGACCATAGAAGCTGTGGATGCCCCATCCCTGGAAGTGTTCAAGGCCAGGTTGGATGGAGCTTTGAGCAACCTGGTCTAGTGAAAGTGTCCCTGCCCATGGCAAGGGGATTGGAAATAAGTGATTTTTAAGGTCCCTTCCAACACAAACCATTCTATGAGCATGATTACTTTTTTCTCTGTTCCATTTCTTCATGAAAATACAAAGTGGCTACAACAAGGGCAAAGTGCAGTCGAGTTCTGAAGATAGTGGCACATAGAATTTGTTTATGCTGAACATAGGTCAATTTAGAAAACAGAGTGATTTTCTTGGGATGGGATTAGTGGAGTTGAAGAGGGTTGGATGTTTTCTTTGAAAAAGGAAAACAAAAAATTAGAGCTTCTTGAGCTTCCATTAACAATCCACGCACAGGCTGCATTTCAAGGCATTTTCAGTTTGTTTGTTAGCTGAGGTACAGAATCGCTTGGCTTGCATTATTGCTGGATCTTCCAAGACTGCTGTTGGACTGTAATTTTTTTTGCCTTTCCCATAGCAATATTTTATGGCTCCCGTATGCCATAACATCACTATTGCTTTCTGTCATCCTCCTTTTCACCTTCCATCTCTTCTCTTCCCACCACGAGAATATGTAGCCATACCTTTCTCTTCTGTTTCCATGCTGCTCCTTCAGGTTTGGCTGTCTTCATTTAAACCCTTTTTAAACACTAGTTTCTTTGAAGATTGGTATTGATGTACATTTTAGAAAATATGTAGGCTTGGCCTGAAGACTATGCTGCCTTTGAGCAAGGGTGATACTGTGGTTGAAACTCAAGATATTGATGACTCATATTCAAAGCTACTACTTTCATTCCAGTTTTAAAAGTAGTATTTCTAAAAGTGAGCTCTTAAAGGTATCAGACAACACAATTTGACCAATGCTGCTGCATCCAGTTGACATGTGCTTCTGCTGTGTCTGTTTTAGGGACAGACAGTAGTACCTGGCAGTACTGGTTAACCAACTAACTTGCTATTGGCTGGTGTTTTAGATGGAGACATGTTATAGTTGTATAATATGAACAGAATGTGATCCTGTTTGCATCAGCAAGGACTCATTAGCTTCCATTTCCATGCTAGAAAGAATATTCTTTTCTGCTTTGTACCTGTTTTATGAATTGTTTCTTTCTGCGTAATTTCTTAATGTACCTGCACCACTGTGCATAAGCAGAGTTATCTCTCCTGGTTCTGGTTTCATCTGGCTTTTTCTTCTTTTTTTAATTAAGAATAGAAACAAGATTAGCAGCTTAATTAGTAAATTTACTATTCTTAAATATATCGGATTTTGTTTTTTTCAAAAATAAAATAAGATTTTAAAAAATCAGTTGGTTGCCTAAAGCATACCAACTGATCAAGTCTTGCCACACCAGGAAAGATTTTTCTCAGAATTACACTTTGGTTTGAAGTGTCTGATTATAAGACATTGCCTCTTTGTGTTCAGCGTCTTCAAATATTGGGTGAAGATTTTCTGAGAGAAGTTTCTGGTCAGAGACTCAGGATTTTCCCTGTGTATCCTTCATACAGCCTCATCTAACTGCTGCAGATAAGGGCACCCAAGGCCCAATAACAGTTGGTGTTGCATCACTTGCTGTGGGCATCTTTTGGAAAAGAGCTGTGACTCTTATTGCCCCAAGTCTGTGTGGGATTTCTAAAAAGTCTGAACTCATTCTTGGGTCTTGGGAGCTGTCCTGAGTTCAGTGTTCCTGCAAGTTTTCTATCTGTTGTAGCATGGGTGACCATTCAGTATTGCTTTATGATCTGTCAGAGAGGCAGACACATTGCAAAAAGTGCATATGGCAATGCTTCACAGAGCTGCCATGGTGGCTTTGTGTGTTTTATCCCAGAGCTGCATAAAATGCAGGTGTAACCCTGAAAAATGAATAGAATTCGTTACATCATTCTTGAACCCAGTAGACTTGACTTTTCTCTGGGCCAATGCATCTTCATTTTATAGCTGAATAGATGTGAATTGAGAGAGGTGTAAAAGGAAAAGAGGTAGAGGTGCTCAGTGGTAGAGGATGATTATCCTAGTAAAGGTGGATGGTTGTTTTTTTAAATACAGTTAGGAAAAATGTGTTTTAGTCCTAGACAAATGTGAAGATTTCAGTACCCTGAAATGGCTGGATGATTTTGAGAAACAGAGGTTTAGGTTTATGTACACATATTCTTCCAGACTACCATCAAAGTAATTTTTTTACTCCAAAATTTCTCTCTTGCCATTTCTCTGAGTAAAATGCTAGAGCTACGAGGATGTATGCCTCAATTTCTGCCCTTGATTAAATGTTTGTCCTGTTTTCCCCCTTTCTCATTGTATTGTGACTGGTGGGTAGCCCTATGATTGAGAAGGGCACATTATTGTTTTTTTGATAGTTGGCTGCCCATATCTGCACTCAATTTATGTATTCCATCTTCATTAACTAAATTCATTGCTATGTCTCTTTACTGAATCATCATCATCCCTCTGCACCTTTCCAAAGAACTTTAGTATTTCACCTTGGCCTCTTTTTCAGATAGTGAATTCACATTAACTTATCTGGATGCAGCCTAATTTATGATCATATTAAACAGGAATGGGTAAACTGCTGACTGTGCAGTCAGAGTTCCTAATCAATAGACTATCCCCATTTCCATGCAGATCCTTTCTACTCCTTATGGCTTATCTTATCTGCTTCACTACTTAGTTTTAATTGCCCTTTCCAACTGGCTGCTGTTTTGGTGATGGGACTGCGCCATAGTGGCAAATCCAGCTGTTTCTGTGAAGAGGCTGCCCTTGTAACTTCAGTTAGGCAATAACTCTGCACTGAAATGTAGATTTTCTAAAGATACATAAACCAAAGAAGTTGTTAATTTGGGTCAAACTGAACGAACAATTATAGCCAAAGTTTAAAAAAAAAAAAAAAAAAAAAAGGAAATTGGTTTTAGTAATGTCAGAATATTAATTTCAGTATTTTCTAAATAAATATTCTGACTTTTCATGTCAAGATTGCCCAGTGTTTATGTGTTTATCGGGGTCTGGTTGGTTCTGAGAACAAAGCATTTTATTTAATTCAAAACAACTTTTTACTCCTTACCTGAAAGAAAAACTGTTTCATATCAGATCAAATGGGGAGAAGAAAAATCTTTCTCACAGCAGTGCTCATAGCCATATCTATTTAACATAAAAAAGTTTGCTGAATTTTCTGATTTTTGTTCCTTAGTAGTGAAGTGTGTGACATTTTAAAGCCACAATAACCACCATTTATTGTGAAGGAATTTCAGAACCACTTTTCTGAGACTAACTCAGTGCTTTCTGTGGTCAAAGGCAGTTTACCCAATGCTAATTCTTTTTAAAACACACAGCACAACTAATCATTTTACCAATGGCAACTTACTCTTCAGGACTTCCATCATAAATCAGACTGATGTAGAATTTTCTGGATAGAAAACGGTCTATTACACACTGGCCAACTGGTCTATGGTTTCAAAGCTGTTCAATCTGCTCGGAATGCTCAGCAATTCCTGAGACCCTGCAGCAGTTTGGAGATACAGTCTGATGTAGGCAAATTCCTAAAATGAATCATAGAATCATAGAATTGATTGGGTTGGAAAAGACCTCCGAGATCATCAACTCCAACTCTTGGTCGAACTCCAGTCCATTTACTAGATCATGGCACTCAGTGCCATGTCCACTCTCAGTTTAAAAACCTCCAGGGACGGTGAATCTACCACCTCTCTGGGCAGGCCATTCCAATGCCTGATTATTCTCTCTGTAAAGAATTTTTTTCAAATATCCAACTTAAATTTCCCCTGGCAGAGCTTAAGCCCGTGCCCCCTTGTCCTATTGCTGACTGCCTGGGAGAAGAGACCAACCCCCACCTGGCTATAACCTCCCTTCAGGTAGTTACAGAGAGTGATGAGGTCACCTCTAAGCCTCCTCTTCTCCAGACTAAACAACCCCAGCTCCCTCAGCCTCTCCCCATAGGACTTATGTTCCAGTCCCTTCACCAGCCTTGTTGCTCTTCTCTGGACCCGCTCCAGCACCTCAATATCTTTCCTAAACTGAGGGGCCCAGAACTGAACACAATACTGAACCTTCCCAGTCATCCCTGGATCTCTGGTCAGCCTTAGGAAAGCATAACTTAGTTGCAGCTGCCCTCATGTACCCTGTGGGTCAGGATGTGTCAAGGATGCGTCTAACAGACCCAACCCTGACAGCATGAGCATGTCACTCATATTGTTTGCACAAAAGAGATTGTCCAAAACAGTCAGACTACTGGAACAGACTCTGTGACTGGGGAGTATTAATTGTGATTGAGCATGTACACCAAAGAAGAACCTGTGTATGTCGGCAGATCAAACTGCAGGCTGACATGATGCTTAGTGCCAAGTACCTCTGCAATAAGGTAATCACCAGCTGAAGCTCTGAGGGCTTTGGTATACAGAATAATTCTGTTCTTTTTTGGTTGGTTGGTTGGTTGGTTGGTTGGTTGGTTGGTTGGTTGGTTGGTTTGGGGTTTTGGTTTTTGCTTTATCACATAAGGTTAAACATCTGAGACCTCACGTTGTCTTTAGGGACTTCCTCTGGATCTGTGGGCTAAAGATTGTTATTGCAGAACATCCCAGGGCTGGGGAAAGAAGGTGTGCCATTGAAATGCTTCCCTTGATCCCTGTATTCTGGAAAGTAGAGAAAGGGTCTGTTGTCTTTTCACCTGTTGTCTTTTCAAATCAGGGGTACACCTGACTTTAAGATAAATACTATTACCATGTATCCTGTTTAGAGTAAATGGCATCCATTTGTCTTGTTTTTTATATTCAGATTGACTATAAAATTAACAGGAGATATTTGTGTTAGTACATTTGTTTCTCCAGGTATGGATTCCAGTATTTCCCAAGCAATCCATGTACTTTCCTAACTTGCATGCTATTGGCTTAGAAATAGCTTCCAAATTCAAGCTCCTACAGCCACTACTGAAGAGAATCAAAGGTGTTTTTCAAGTGTAAGTGTGCTGATAGGGAGAGATCTCAAACATTTTCACAAAAAACATCTTTGAATATTCTGATAAAATGGACAGTCAGCCTGTTATCACCAAAATGATAATGATTGAGGTGATGTAGGAACCTAACAAGTAAATGATCACTCAGTATTTGCCTTGCCTTGCATGTGCTGTAGGGTAAGTTTTCAAACCTGCCTGGCCACTGCTTTAGGACACGGGACTTTCAGGGGGTTTTCCAGACTAAAATAACACAAGCCTTCTGACTGCTATTTATTTGTGCAGCACACATCTTCTACATCTTCTTTACCTTTTTTTTTTTTTTCCCTCACTTGATTCCTTCTTTGGATAAAAGAATATATCTGTGTTCTTTCTTGTGTGCTTTCTTTTGCTGTGGTTGGAATTTTGACTCCTACAGTCAGATTTGCCATCACTCAATCCTGATGGTAGACACAGAGGATGTGAGGAATGCCCTCCTATGATAAGCTGCAAAGCTTACAGACTTGGAGAGGTCTGACATTACTTGGTGGGGACAATACTCCCAAAGACAAAATAAAAACTGACTTTCTACCCAGGAGGGAAATGCAATGGAAAAGACTTAAGTTCTATACACAGCAATTAAGCTTCTATGAAACAAATACTGCCCCATGTCTCCTGTTTTGTATGTCATTATCCTGCTGTGAGAAACTAGCAGGGCCAATGGAACAAGGACATCTCATAATACTTTACTTCCCTTGGAGATAACAGTGTTGGGAAAAAACAGGAGGATTTCTCAGGAACTCTCCATCTGGGAATACGTAGAAGATGAATTATACAGTGCAAGTGAACACTTTATGTATACATTTATGCCATATGTATAAAATCAGGCTTTAGATGTGGGAGATGTGGCTTTAAAATAGTCTATGGAATCAGTAAGAGGAGAATGGGGAGAATACCAGCTAAGTCAGTAGGTCCTTTGCTACCAAGTAATGTCTCATCCTCCCTGATCTGGAAAGCAAAACTCATCAGTGTTATTTATGGCCTTTCATGTGTCCATGGAGTCACATCTCCCTGGTGTTCTGTTTATGCTGAGGTCGCCATCTGGGAAGATCTGTTGGTAACTATTATAGTTAAGCCTGCTCTGGTTTGATAGGAGATAATGGGGCATAAATATGAATGAATTAACATACATGTGGGATTTGTAGATCTGCAAAAAGTCTTTAACAAAGTTACATATGTGAAAATATTCAGGAAGAAATTATACAACCCTGGTGGTAAAGGCCAAATTCTTTGATGGATCAGACTCTAGCTTAGCACAGATTCCCACCTAATGAAAATCAAAGGAGTAAATCAATTGTTTTCAGTGGAAGTGTGATCATTTAAACCTTGTTATATATTGAAAAACATTGGGATTTTTTATAAAAGTTAGATACCATACATAGAGGCTGTACTAGAGATTATTTCAAGATTACTACAAAAGAAAAAAGTTAGTGAATGAAGAATTAAAAAAAAAAAAATTGCTTTCTTTGACAGGCAATGAAAAACCAAAATGGAAAAATGAATGGTATAAAAAACCCCCAAAAAGTATTTTGAAATACAATCATTCAAACCCTCCAAAGTTTACATTTCTGAAATTCAAAAGTTAATTTTTTGTACAGTTTATTTTCTTAATTTTTTTTTTCTAGAATGAGAGTTTTTGTAAAATCTTCATTAGCCTTAAACAACATTTTTATCAGTCAAAGCATTTTTCATTCATACCCCAAAGTTAAAAACCCAATTTACTCTGTTGGATAAGCATTGTAACAGTAAAAGCAAAGTTGATATATGAACGATAATGTTCATGGGTGAGATCATTTGAACTTCACAGAAAATATTTTTAATTGATTGCTCTGTCTCAAGACTAAGGTTTAATGCTGCAGACAGATCATGGATTGTTTTCATTATCAGGCAAAAGCCAAGCAAGTTCTGAGAAGGTCTAGAATGCTGCAGAAAATATTGATGGAACTGTATTTAAGTAAATGGCCCACTTTCCCTCTGAAGTTCCCAACTCCCATTTCTTTTTTTTCTCCGTATGTATTTCAAAGTTATGTTAGTGATAGAAGAGCTTAAGAAATGAGAAAGAAAACTGTATTGGGTCAGGTCTGCTCCTTTGCCTAAATTGCTTCTTAGAAGGAAACTTAGGAGAAAAGTCCTGCTCTTAAGAAATTTTCTTTTGCTTTCAATTCAAACACTTTCCAAATCACCCCACTTTATTCTTGTATGTCTTTTCACAAAAGTCTGCTCATTTCTCTGTTAATCATAATAGCCTTTCTTTTGATGCTTTGTTTTGTTTTGTTTTTAACAGCACATGTATTTGAAAACGGACAATAGTGAGAACACTAGGACCTCGTGCAAAGACATAGGAAGACATTAATGCTGACAGTTCTCTCCACATTCTAAGTTCTTAATTTCCTTTTTCATACCTCAGAACTGAAAAGTCAAATATCATTCTGCAGCTGACTACCTCTGAATGTCTTTCCTCATGAATTCTCTCTCACAGTCTCACAGTTTATCATAAGAACTGGTGTGACTGGTCCTGTATCTTCACTGTGTGACCTGCACTTATAAGAATAAGCTATAGTGTAACTTCTGTGAACTCAGAAGGGCTCTGTTCCTCTTGGTTCGTATCTGCAGCCTCTTCAGCATTACCAATATGTCTACTTTGATGTCGTCTACACGTCATTGTGTGGTTGACATTTTATACTGAGAAAAGTGAAGAAAATAGCAAAGGATTTTGGAACTCATCCTGGGTACTTTCTTAGGAGTTCCACCCCATTAGTTTTTCTGTGGTAAAACCATTGGTTTTCCTTATATACGTATCTCCAGTTGCCTCTGTGGTAGCTTCTATGGCACAGTCCAGTGCAATTTTGGAATTCATCATCCTGATCCTGAGTTCTACATTATCATGTTTTCTAGAATTAAGCATGTCTATGTGCATATTAAGCACTCATTCAACTAGATGGCATCAGCTCTCCAAAATACTTGGAGAGCTTCAGTAGATCTGACCAAGCTGCTATTTCTTGAGAATATCTTTCAAATATAGTTAATATAGTGGGGAACATGAGGATGAGAATATGATACAGTTGACACATTGGCAGGTCTGAATGTGACAAGCAATGACTGTTTATCATCTGTGTGAATGATTCACCAAGGAGCTAAAGAAGACACTGCAATGAAGTGGGAGTATTAGGGAGAAATAGACTCCAATGCACAAGCTAGTTCCTGAAAGAGGCTTGCATCCTGGGAAGATGGACACCTTGAGTGTGACCTAAAGCAAGCACCCTTTTTGTTTGTAAGCCTGTCAATAGCTACAGAAGCAGGATATCAGGCTATAGTGTCGTCATGAGCGAGAGGAAGGAGGAGAGAAAAAAAATCCTTGTTTGATGCTATCCCTTGTTGGTATTTTTTATTCAGCTCTTTACCATACAATTTTTGTACTCTGTTTTTTCCACAGTTAATCAATGATTTGCTACATGGCATCATATCGAAATCCAGATAAATTAGATATACTCCATTTCCTTCATCTAGAAAATCACTTATCTTATCAAATATAGCTATTAGATTAGTCTAACATGATTTAGTAAAGTTTTGCATTTTATCTCATTTTCTAATCGCTTCCATGTCTTTAATTCTTTTCTTTCAAATTTGTTCTAAAGCATCATGTATGGCTAAGGTCAGACTAAATACTTTGACTGGGTGGCTTTTTAATTCTTCTCATGTAAATCTATTAAACTTTCTGTTCTCTAAGACAAGAAGTAACATGCCCCATTGAATAGCTGTATTTAAAAACTCCTGCCTTGTTATTTTTAAGTTTTGGTATAGAAATCATCTTCCTCACTTTCTGACCCCGCAAGTTCATTAAGAATATGTATATTTCTTTCGCTTGAGCTGTGGAGATTGACATTTCCATAGACACATTCCTGTTAGCCAGTTCAATCTGCTGCCTTGGATCATGACTCTATGATCTCTTTTTGTTCATTGCACTTAAGAATCTCTAGCTTTTAAATTTATTTTGTTTTCTTTTATTTGGAAGGTACTCTGAGCTTAAGTCTTGCAACTTTACTTATGTATTTATTTATTTTTCTAATTCTGAAAACCACTGCTTTCTTTGCTGAGCAAGTCTGGGACTCTAACCTCCTACAATATAGTCTATGATAGTGTAGTTATTCAGTCTACTAGGCCTCCTCTTGTATATTATTAACCTTGCAGTTAAAAATAAATATATATATTATTATTTTAATACCTTACTTTATAGAATTTCCAAGTGTTGTTCCTGGCTGAATCCAGCTCCTCATGTTGATTATGCAATCTGATTTCCTTCACCTGATCAGATTTTGTTCTTTTGAAATCAAGAATCTGATTTACAGGCTTATTTTTAGTTGTCCTTGTATTAATTTGAGTCAACTCATGATCACTCAATCAAAAAATATTTCCTACAATTAACTGTTCTATGATGTTTTTCTTACTTTTCCAAAGAAAAGCTGAAGTAGTGTTATTTTTGGTTTGTATAATCTGTTTAATCTTCAATGAATGTTCTAGAAAGCTCGTATCTACCTACACTCATACTATTTGTTCAGTTATAACATGAATAAAAGAAGGCATTATACCAGTGTGTAAAATAATGGAATAGAGAATTAAAAATAAGACAAGAAAATATTTGAAACGCTATTGTTCAAGTTGTCCAGAGTAAAGTAAGATGGAAGAAACTATGTTGGAAGAAGCAGGAATCAAAGTACATGAAAAATTAATCTTGGTTACTGAAACACAAACCAGCAGTAAAGTGATGGATGTAACTAGGCCAGTGTTCTACCTTATTTTTGCTGATATGTAATTGCACAACTGATTTCTTGCATGTTTTTCTGATTCATACTGCTCTGACTGCTGCTTGGTTATGATTAAATGTATTTTTCAGCATGTATCCAGGTCTCACTTTTCATATAATTTTATTGTTCATGTGAAAGATTGATGTTAACAAAAATGGCAATTTATTTTCCCATTCTCTGTGGGTGAGCCTCTGTTGCAGGTAACCCAAAGTCAATTAATTATTTTTTTAAGAAAGCACTGCTGCCCTTTGAGAGATTATGAAATTGTTCTATCCTGCTGTCATCTTTAAATAAAGAACCCAGGTGATACCCAAACAAGGCACTACAGTGAGTCTCTTTTCAAAAAGTGGTTTCAGTACAGTTTCCCAAATCTGATTTTTAATTTGACAGCTTATCAGGTCTTTCTTTCAGATAATGCTATATAATAACGCTTCTCTAAGTCTGCAGACAGGTGTGTTTTTTTTTTTCCTTTATTTTTCTTCTTGGATATCCTGAGGAAATACAAAAGCTCATCTCCTTGGGCTTGATAGATCCCGTAATTAAATTCAGATCTTGATAAAATGTGTGGCACAGTTGTCATTACTTGATCACAGAAGGTATAACACCTTTCTGTTAAATACAGCAAGGTGGCATAATAGAAGGAGAAAGAAAATGTCAAATGAGCAGTGATTCAGAAGAAGGTGTTCTAAAATACGGAAAGAGACAGGTATCGACTCTTTTTGTGTCTTGAGGCAGAGGAGGGGCACCTGCTTACCATAATTTGGCACTGAGTGATATGGAAATGGAATTTCTGAAAAAGAACACAAGCTTTAGGGATTAAAGTTAGAGAAAGAAAGTGGGAATGAAAACAGATCTCAGAATGAGGAATGGCAAATCTGTCCCAGCTGGTCCTCTTTAGGAAGGCCATTATCTATTAACAATCCCCAAAAGTCAGATCACAAAAGATGAAACATTGCCAATACTCAGGAATTATTTTACAAACTTTCATTTGTCTTGACGCAGGTTTTCTGTGTGACCTGCAGTGACTTATCCAGTCTAGTAGGTTGTTAGAAATGGAGGATTAACATATTGTTGGTTAAGAAGAGAACATTTCAATCAGATTCTTTACCAAGGAATTTTAGCTACTTTGTTTCCTAATTGCATTAAAACTGCTGGTATCTCTGATAAGATCAATGACTTAAAAGATACTTGTCTTTCCCCTTTTCTTTCCCAGTGGCAGGACCATGTTGTCGATGCAAAGCTTTGAACATCATACTCCTTTATTTCTCTTTCCTTTCAATCTCCAGTGGGTTCGTAACTGTCTCATTACACAGGACTTCACTCCCTTAGCCAAACAAACCGATAACTAAATGACCTCAGTAAAATGGCTTTTGTGTAACCCTTAAGTTGTTATGTGTGGGATGGTGGCCCTTACCTGCTGTGCATACACTTGTGCTTGCTCTGAGGCTGATATTAAAGCTCCCAGTGGCTGGTGGAGCGTGCAAGATCAGAGGATGCCAGTTGTGCCTGTGCTCTGTGCTCCTTCTGAGGTGCAGTTTGTTTCCATTAGCTTCTGGGGCAGCCCTGAAGTCAGTCTGAAATGGGAGCCTTTCTCAGGACAGAACAAATCAATGTGGCGTTGAGCCTTCCAACCAGACAATCTATCATATGGAAAACAAAATTAATTTCTCTGCTGTGCTATTGTGTTTTAGGTGCTCTTGGAAGATGAGGTGGTTTTTTTTTTTCATTTGGGGCACATTTGTGCATGTGTCCCCAATATATTTTACCGGTGTCATGAGGTGTGACAGCGGGATAGTACTTTATGTCTTCAGGATAAGAACTTCCATTAAACTAACTAATTCAGAAACAGTCACTATAATTCATACTGCAGCAGAGAAAACAGCACCCTGCTCTGTCCTAGATATATTTTCCAGAGACCAAACTGCATTAAGCAGGCATCCAGAAGGACACAAATCATCGCTGTCTGGAACGTGTGTGTATGTACATTCTTTAGACTCTGCCTCCCCTTGACACTGTGTGAACACAGGAGGGAAGCTGTACACCCCTGCCTTCATCCCGTGGTGTGATTAGCTTTCTTCAGTCTTAAGCCCTCTTGGTTAAGAGAAAGAAAACATCTTGCAACTGCACCATCCAAACTGTCAAAATAACTTTCTCCTTCATACTTTGGATTTGACATTAATGGCACTTTGGTTGCAACCAATTCTACAGGATGATTGTATTATATCATGCATTTAAAATTAAGTTCAGAGTGTTCAGGAGTGTTCAAAGAGCTACCCTGACCCTAGCAAGGTATAGTTAAGCCAGAGGATTTTTTTTTCCCCAGTCTATCCTACCTGTCAGAAAAAAACCCCCACCTTGTATTATTTATATAACCTAGAATCCTTACGAGCTTCACAAGGGTCAGATTTTGTAGTATACACCATTTCAAATAAATTTGAAGCAGAAATTGAATATCTCTCAGTGAATCAGAAGCATGAAACATTGTAAAGGGCATCCTGATTTCAACCCCTTACATGCAGAAGTTAGCTGAATTAAAGGCAGTGAAATAATGCTTTTACAAATTGGTCTAATTGAGATGTGAATGGTTTATTTTCCTCAGTGGACTATTTATAAGGAGTTAAATGGCTTTTCTGGAACTGCATCAGGTTTAGTGGACATTAAAAAATGAATGAAACATAATATTGTCAGGGTTAAGTATATATAAAGACGGTTTTGATATTCTTGTTTTACAGAACTGATGGGCATTAATAGAGCACTGATTTAAAATTTTATAATTAAGGTTGCACAATAGGGAGATAAGAATAAATACGCCCTTTCCGAAAGAACAAATGGTGCTAAAAATGTAACTATAGTTGGGTAGAGGGCTAAATCATGAAAGTATGATCTCATTTTCAGAGCATGGCAATTACCTCACAGCAATTTTCAACCAAAGGATTCTTGAGCTTCTCACTTCAGGGTCCTAGTCCTGTAGTTCTCTTTCATGCAAAGCCATGTGTGTTTTTGTCTGAATTAAAATACACACTCTGACTGAAGACAGTGCTGTGGCTGCACTATCAGTACCAGGAAGCCATGCTAGGATGTGGTACACATGAAAGATTTAGACAGAGAAGTTTCAGGGTCCCTCTTCCCCTTTTTAACTTCTCTGGTGCTCACAGATATCCTGTGTGTGAAAATCATCCTTTAAGAGCCAAATTGCGATGCACAGGGCGCACTGCAGTGTGCAGCATGGCAGTGACTTTGGGGAGCCTGCATATCACAGCCACACATCTCATTGTCAGTCCCAAAGCTGACGGATACTCTTCATAAAAGTGATGAGCAGTGAATAGAGTTAATTTTTCATTAGTCAGCTTGAGCTGATAAGCTCTGTATCACATACTACTGATGGTTCTCTGCAAGGAGCAGTCATTGACCAGAGACATATTGACTGGGGTTCTCTACTGGGCTCAAAAATACCTAGCACTTTTATAAGTGGCCTGGAAGTCTGCATTAAAGTCATTGCTGATGATGTGTGACTGTTATAAAGACAAGAAAGTGGTAAATAATAAAGAGGGCAGAGCAAATGCGATGTGTTGACGTGATTGGTTGGGAAGCCAGGAGGCTATGAAGAAAGTTGCAAAAAGCTTTGCAGCAGTGCTGAATGCCAAGGCAGGGGTCTAAAGTGAAGAAGGAAGGGTTATGACAATGCAGACTGTGTCTTGGGAAAGTATAATTCCAAGAAGACACTTGTGGGGGTCTCATCTCCCAGGTTGCTCAGTATGAAATACTGTGATGCTGTGACAAAGGAGTTCATGGAAATTGCTTTGTGGGCACAAAGGGCTAAAACATTAAGAACTGAGGAAGATTTTGCTACCCTTTACAGCACTTGGAAACTGGCTCTGGAACAGGTATCAAACTCTGTACCTGGGGCCTGTGGTTCTATGGAAAAAACCAAATTGGTGCATGTGTAATAAGATCCCCAAAGAGGCACCATCTCAAGTGATTTAGAGTGTCAAACAGAAAACTATGCGGTGACTCGATTGCAGTATAAGTGCTTTCAGGAGGAGAAAACAATAGGTGCTTACAGTGCTCTTTAACTGTTCCTAGAAAGCTGTAACCAAAACTAAGAAATACATAAAAAATACAGAGCACATGGTTTCAACAGCGAGCCTTGGAATTCACTCCTGAGAGATTTTCTTCTGTGGCGTGTCATCACATTAGGAGAAGATATTTTCCTGGAAATCCTGTTTGAGCCCATTACAGGTTATCAATTAAGCAGGGAATAGTTTTACGGATGAATACAGGATCTGGTGGGTCAATAGCCATATCCTGTGATGTGCAGATCAGATTACACCTATGTCTTTATTAGGAGTGTGTTATCAATTTAAGAATAATGCTCTGGTAGCAGTGTGTTCGGAATGCAGATATAACTATAACTTTCCAGGAATTAACCAAGTCAGAACAGAAAAAATAATGTTTCCAGGTACAATTTCTATATCCAGAAACATTACTGTGCTAAACAGCAGCTATACAATGCCTTAAACATGTCAGTCTTATTGCATTAAACTGAGAATGTACTTGCAAAAGAGCAGAAAAAAAATACTGAAAATATTACTCAAATCATAATGTATCATTTATCGTCCCCTTTCTCAGTTTCATATATTCATACGTCCATAAATCCTGGTAGCTAGGAAAATGATTCTTAGTTAGCTGCTTGCTTATCCATTCTATCTGATAGCTCCCAGTTTGTTACATGCAATTTTTCCGGTAGTTAACTTTACTTAAAGAGCATTCTACTGAGTAAGCCTGCATACAGCTTTTCCAGCTGAGCTGGAGGGATGAGCCACGTTGCATGCCCGTGTCAAAAATAATCTGCTGCCTTTAGACTTCCCTTATCTGTCATCGCTCTGTGGATGTGAGTACATGGGTGTTCTGTTTAGAAAACAAAATGGGATATTACTCCAATCTTTGTCAGAATTGTGTTTTAGCCTTGTACTTTATTGACGGTAACAATCTATCCTGGCAGTTAGACATATATTACTGTTAATTGAATATACCTCAGCCATGAAAGTTTGTTTTATAAGTTTTAGTGTTCTACTTTAGAAGCAGTGGCAAATCTGAGCACATATTAATAAAAGCAGGGATGGTAGGCAGTTTCCTTTTCCCATCTAATCTATCGAGTCCATGGCAGTACTTTCATAGGTGATGATGGACAGTAGATTGATGGACTGATGTAGACCTTCTGCTTAAAGTTATGAATTTTGTCTTGAAATATCCTTATTAAACTGGAATGCATTAATATTTTACTAGTAAGTCATCTTCATCTTTTAGCTGTTAGTGTATTATCTGCTTAGAATTAGATGTTTATTTAATACTTCACCTTTCTCAGTACCATCATTTAGAAGTAAAAATAATTTAAATACCATATTATAATTTAATAATGCATTAGCACTTCGTGTTAGAGAAGTTACAAGAGTTCATAAAGCTGGAAAGATGATAATATTCCTTATTTAATTTCAACATAGTGGGTTTCAGTATGTTTTTAAAAGGTCAAGTGGTTTCCTGAGAAAAAGTAGACGTATAAAGTGTGCTGGGAGAGCTATTTTCTTTCAAAAGTTGTTCTTTTTTCCATTTAACATTTCATAAGTGTTTCAAAGTCAAGTCTACTTTTTGGATAATGCATCAGTAAATGGACTGTTGTAAAATAAAATGAACAATTAAACATATTGACAGTTGACTAGTGATTACATATTTCCTTGCAAATTCATATATGCTTAAATAGTTCAAAATTGATTGTTTCTTCAATCTGGTGTTTCAACTCAGATTTACTCTGAAAGTCAGGCCAATAATCTAGACCTGCTTGAAAGTTAACTGCCAGCTTTGCAATGCCAATCCAAACTGTGGCCTTATTAACTCTAAAACAGGGCAGCTCCTCATAGAGACGCGTGTTCTGGGAAAGAGCTTAAAGAATTGAGATACCTTGATTTAGCTGGTGCAGGTCAGGACCCATATGTCTTTATGGCATTGGAGTCGGTGGCTTCCTCTTCCAGTGGCCCAAGGCTACCCTGATGCCATACGTCACCTGAAAGCACCCTGGAAGAGATCTGTAGCTTCAAAGACATTTTCAGGCCATGAGTTAGTAAGGCCCTCAAGAATTCTTCTGTGCTCAGTGCTCAGCGTGTCTTTAAGGACTTTAGCCAAATAGGGTGCACTGAAACGGACTTTCCATGGGAGTAGTTTGTGACAGCACTGACAGTGTTTCTCCCACCCATTCCCCCCCACAGGCTCATTACTCAGCAGTGGGTCTTTCTCCCATTTTTAGACAGAGAATAAAAGAAGTCATGAAGCACAGATTTCAGGAAAGTGAAAAATGTGTTATGGTAACCATATTTTCCCTTCTTTGAGAACTTCCTAAATCATACAAGAAGGAACCTATAGAAGAGTTTTGAACATAGAAATCCCGAGCATTTGAGCAATGCAGTTTTCAATTCTTTTCAAAAATCATAATTTCCAAACAAAATCAAATGTCTCACGACATTGTTCAGTATTCTACATTATCCTACACCAAAAAAAAATGAGGTAAAACATAATCGCAAGGGGAAAATACTTAGCTAATGGGAAACGCTTTCCAGATTTTAAAAAATAGGCAGTATTTCACAAAAAGTTACAGTGATATGCTACATAACACAGACTAATTTAAAGAAGAAATATTAATGAAACTTTTATTTTAAATTTATAAATTGGAATCAGTCTATTTCAACTTTTAAGAGATAAAATTAAGTCACTGCTGGCAGTCTACCCATGGCCATTTATGCTGTTGAATGGTGGACTGCTCATTATAGTTCTTCAGTCCTAAAGCACTCCTCTGCTATTATCTCAGTGAGCATCTGTTTCTATTATTTACAGTTTCTGTTTCTATGTCTTGCCAAAAGCATTAAAAAAGCCCTATATGTACAAGTTTAAACCTTTCCATTTGAAATAGATTATTCTTTTATAGTAAAATGTCTGCAAGGCTTAAAGACACAAATTGAAATGCCACTTTCAGAAAGAACAGAAAGTCTGGAGCTTACTTTGGCCAAGGGCTACCTTTTTTTCTTTTTTTTTTTTTGGCTGCACTGCTGACATAGAACAGGTTTTTATCTCTTAAATGCCATTTTCCATCTGTACAGGGGCATTTGGTTTCTTCTGCTTGGCAAAGTCTTGTCCAAATAATGACCTCAGTTTTGCTTCCTTTGGCTTGTGTGTAATCCTGCTTTTCCCTAGGAGAATAAGGTGACACAGCCTGGGTAGGTGTAGTGAGTGTGACAAAGTGCTGTGTGGTCCAGGACTTTGGGACATAGAGTGGGTTAACTAATATTTTCATTCTTTGTGAAAGAACCATGAAACTCAACTTTTTTTAAAATTTACAGTTGCAGTCAGGTTCGTTTTGTGCTGTTGATGAGGGTTAATGCTGACTGCTTTGGATTTCTTATGTTTTTTTAATGAATCTGGTCATGTAATGAGCGTGACATTATCTTCACTGCCCCAGCATTGCCTCTGAACAGTCTGCTAGAGCTGTCCAATTGCAGTAGCTTTGGTGATGACAACTGAAGGCTAGTACTCTTTTTTCTCTTATCAACCACATAACCAAGTGCAGAATTGAACCTCGGAAGAATTTTTTTTTTAAATTGTTTCAGAAAACTTTTCATGTTGCAAAATGTCCACAAATAACATATGGGAAAAATAGATAGATTTCCCCAAAGCCTTTCACTGACTACAATAACACACAATGATACCAGCAATGACCTTTTGACAGTTTGTCCTATTCCAATATTGGAACTTACATGGTGATTAAACTTAATTGGGAGGCTTACCACACAGTTAATAAGACCTTTCTTATTGATGGCTTCTACCTGAATACTGGATCCTCATGGCATTACAGCCCAGTAGGAATTTAAAATGAGATCTGAGCACAGTGTTTCCCATTTGCCATTGTTCATTTATATAATGTGGGTATTATTTCTGTCAAGAGGCATTTTATATGGCATTTCTTTGCTAACATGAAATGAAGATCATCCAGATTGCTACCTGGGCAAAAGTCAGTAGAACACATTGAGTAGCTGCTATGTCAGATCCAGCTAATTTTAGAGGCACTAGGGTTGAAATATTGTCCATTTTCCAGCTGTTGAAAAGCTATTGAATAAGAAACTGCTTACAGTCAACTTCTGGTAAAATTTCTATAGGAAAAGTAACCTTAAATGCTATGACATTATGATATAGAAACAGTTCAGAGTCCTTTTCCTTTGGAGAACTACAAAATGTCACTCATGGAGTGATGTGGGGCATGGTACTGTAGTTACAACAATTTATTTTTTATACTTTAATCTTCCTCTTTAATGATTTCTATCAATTTTCCTGCCTATTTTAGGAGCAGCCATACAATATGAGCTCCTTGAATACTATAGAGGCAGTACACAAAGGATCTTCTTTAAAACTCCTGATAACAAAGTATGACCTTTAATTTATCAGACAAGTCTTATGTTTTCTTATCTGTTTTTTGTTGCTTTTCATCTTCCCTTGCTTGTTTTTGATATAATTTAAATAACTAATTTCTCAAAGTAAATGATCCAGTACTGCACAAACTGAAGCAGATCCTGCATTATAGTGAGGAAGTAAGAGTCAGGAAGAGCACACTCTTCTTTTAATTACTAATTAATCCAGTGAAAAATAATCAAAAACAAAACAGTGCAGAAGGTAGTTAGTTTGAAGTGAAAGTTCAGCTCTCGCTGAGAGGTTAATGACAGTTCTCAGTTTTATCCTGTAGAAAGTTGTAAAAATATTATTTAGTTTGTTTATTATGCAAGCATGAAACAAGGAGCTGATAGATGACTATAGGATCTTTGGGTGTAGTCTGTAGGGTAAGTGGAATGGGGATCAACTTGCACATTCATCTTTCAAATAATGTGATAATTGTATACTTCTTTAAGGCAACCTAAGTTGTGCTTTATTTTTAGCAGTGTTAGAGGCCACCAGTGAGATATTTTACTCTTCTATGAAGACTCCTATCACTCATTCTGTGAGAAAAGAGTCTTTTTGGGTGCTTAAAATTTATTATAGGGAATTTGAGGGTGTCTGTAGGGTGGAAAGAGTCATATTATATAATAGTAATTTAATATGAACTTGCCAGGCTTGACAACTTCAAAATTTGGAGAAGTTATGCCTGGTGGTTTCTATGTTTATAGGTTAAATTTTCTCTAAAAGGTAAGGCATTGAAGAGCTGCATTCTTGTTTGCTGCGTGTTCTTTCTCTAACTTGGGAGTTTCTTCCCACTTTTATCTTCTCACCAAGCTGATGGTAAGGTTTGTTCAAAATGTTTGTAACCCTGCAACTGTGTGTGTACCTTCCCTTTGAACACTGGAGGAGGCTCAAACAGCCTTCTGGGTATGTAGGTCCTCCTACCACAGTCTCCGACGCTGACCTCTATCTCTCCCAACTCATCATCTACACATTATAACAAGTAAAACTGACATCTTTTAGCAACAGAAAAAGACTTAGAGCTTCATCTGATCCATCTCGAGCTCATTCCTGGATCAAACGCCAGATAGACAAGTCCGTAAGCACTCAGCAAAAATACAGGGCAGAGCAGCGCCCCGCACAAACAGTGATTTCCTGAAGTGAACCTGGACCTCTTCTCCTCTGCCCCATGCAACCCAGTCTCATGCACGTGTGCACAGTGACAGTAACAGATGATTCAAAACTTTAGGATGGGCCGTTACCGACATTATTCCAAGCCTGGCCACATGAGGCAGGACCTGGACTCTTTGCCCCTGTGTCACAGAGCTGCTGTGGCTCCCACTCATGCCATGCAGGTACCACATCAGTCAGGGTTCATCCCTAACTACATCTGGAGGAATGATGCAGGTCTCTGTCTTCCTCTTGCAGATACCATGATTCAGAACTAGCTGTGTCAAGATCATAATGAGCAAAACTAGGGAGACAGTGTTGTTTATTAATGGAGATAGACCTGGGTTTCATCATTTTGTTATTTATTCCCCTAACAGATCACTGGGACTAACAATGTGAATTTGTATTCTGCTAAAGGGCTTGTTTCAAAGAAAATATTCTCTAGTCTAGGTTGTTCTTCACAGACTCTCGGTTTTCAACCTTCTTACTTATTCTCTTTCAAGGATGCTGCTATTTCACATCAATAACTGACACCTTTATTTCAGAGCACAAAATAGAATTACACTCCAGCCCTGACAATATAATAAATCAGAAGGGATAAAATACATATTAGTGAAGTTCACATAGTTGATTTGTCCCAGCTGACCTATAGATATAAAGGTATGATTAAAGGGCTTTTTAGGACTGTTCCTTCTCAATCGTGACACAAGATTTAGCTCTGACTCAAAGATTTGACCTTTGCTTCTCCTCTCTGCCTACCTTGATTCTTTGGAATTATTGTTATTCCCTTGAAGACTTTCTGCCCATACAAAATTAACAGTCAGTTGTGACAAAATATTATCTATTTGGCAGAAGAATGAAGCCATCGAGAATTCAATCAGGTTGGACAATGTCATGGTGCACATACTGAGTGAATCATTTCTACCCAGCTTTTTTAATCACAGAAATCTCAGCCATATAACGAAGAGTAATGCTGGATAGTCATATCGCTGTCTACAATTAAAGTTTAGGCATATCGGTTGTTTTTTGTGTATTATGGTTGAAAGCATCCCTTCCATGGCACTTAATCTTTCAGATGGGTAACAGAAATAAAATCTCAAAGCCATAGGTTTATTTAGAGTTTGAAAAAATTTATTAACCTTCCTGGAAGTGTTTTTACTGAAGAAGTTCCTCGTGGTTCACCATATTGGTAAAAAACAAGCATAAATAAAGAGAGGTAGAAGAACATGTACTGAATGCTCCTGAGAAAAACAAATTGTGGTATTTATTATTTCCCTACTGGAAATGAGATTATAAAATGAAGGAAATGCAAACAGTTTTACTCAGTTCAGTGAGGCTACCTAGATTAATTGTAACTGAGTGTATGACGCAAACCAACTCTTTGAGAAAAAGCAGTTTTTCATGATGTAGTAATAGGATGTTTGTTGCTTTTAATGTTGTTTCTGTTCTTTTCAATGCTACATATAAATTTTTTAATGTAGTTGTTAAGTTACTTATGTGTCTACTACTTTGATCATTACTAAACCTATGAGTTCTCCTTGAAACTAAATCTGGATAAGTTCCACACCATTTCCCCCTAGCCTTTCCATTTATATTATACACTAGAAGAATTTAAGCTAATGTAATAGTGTCAAATTGATATGCAGTTTTCCTCTGATGAGGAATGGGCTAATGTAATCAGCAATTATTTTTTGTGTGACCTTTACAAATCAAATTGTTATTTCCTTACTTTTCATTTGAATTTTGCTCCCAGTGGTGCAAGACTGCTGCAGTTAGTATAAAACATAATTTATTGATAGAATCACATTATAATAGGGTGCAATATTCTCAAAAAACATACATACTCTATGTTTTAATGAAATAATTCAAAGAAATGTATGAGCTGGCCAAGACTAAATTTATGCTGTTAACTCAGAGAGGAGTTTTCGCGACTACCATAGAGATGTTCTGGAGCAGCTGCCAAGCAGTGAGAGTGGAGGCAGCAATAAACCTTTCTGGGATAAATCCCATGTTAGTAATGGAATTACAACAGAGAGGTGCAAGAGTATTAAGGATCCAGTCTGGTGACTGTAAAGGTTCCTTCTACCAAATGCACCTGATTTACACCCACTGGTTGAATAACAACACAGTTTAATGCCTTCCCAATATACAGAGCTGTGAACACTGTTTTGCTTTTTCTTCTGAGTTCTAGAGAGTATTTGTTCATGAAAGGCATCCAGTGAGTAACAGTGTGTGAAGTTGATGAGTGAATGATGATGTCTTTCCGTGGGACTTATTTCCATTATGTTAATAGATTCCTTATTCCTGCAAACCTCTTCTGAACAACTTAGCCTTTTTCTTATAAATGATGTAAAAAAATCTCCCCCCCCCCCCCAGTTTTTTTTTTTTTTTTTTTAAATATAGATAATAACAACAGCAAAGGTACCCATCAGCAACTAAATCTGATGATTCATTTGTTTTAAGTTAAGAAAATCTTTGGAAAGAGGACATTCTCTCACTCACTGACTCAACTGATAATGCCTCAGTAAAAATTGTAGAAACATCTTATTTAGAAGCTAAATGTGCTAAAAGTAACTGACTATCAGAGAAAATAAATTATTAACTCACTGATTTAGGAATAGATGTATATGCACATATTTAATTGAAGATACAAATCCAGAACAGAAACCTGGAGGATCATAACATTTATTTTTGTACCTGTGTTGGTCATATGACATTTCTTATGTTTTTTCTGGTACTTCTCAAATTTCCACTTAGTCACAGGAACCTTTTTGTAAGAGAAGGAGCCCAGGATGAAGAAAAGTAGTTTTAAAAATCACAACAGGAAAAAAAAATTAAGACTTTCTGGATTCTCACATCATCACAGTAGTTGTGTACTGAACACTTTTATTTTAAATGCTCAGATTCTTAGAGAAGTAGAAAAGGGGAAGCTTCAGAAAAATATTGTCTTACAGAAAATGTTTCTGAAAGTTGAGAACAGAGGAAAATGTACATATGAAAAAAGGTATATATTTTATATACACATACATGTCCATGCACTTTTTAATATTGCCATACACATAGAAGTTCACATGGTATATGTAGTCAGAGATGTTGTGGAAACAGCTTTTGTGGTTGTCAAAGAATTTGTGGACGTCCCATCATTGGAAGGCTTCAAGGTCAGGTTGAATGGGCTTTGAGCAACCTGATTTAGTGAAATATGTCTTTGCCTGTGGCAGGAGGATTGGACTAGATGATTTTCAAATATCCCTTCCAACCCAAACAATTTTATGATTCTGTATTGGAAAGTGAATAGAGAAAGGCCATACTCTCAAAAAAAAGAAAAAAAATAAAAGGTCTGCTTCTGGCCTAGTGAATTATGTCCATGCTAAACCAAATGAAGGATGCCTAAAACACGGAAAATAGCAGTTTCATGTCACTCCAAAATAAGTATCTGCATAAAACCACAATGTGTTTTGGCACTAAAGCTGTTTGTTTCGCAGTTTTGGGGGGCTATTGTACTGCATGCCTGTTGTGGTATCTGTCAAACTAGAACAATGGTCTCCTGAATTTCGATAATACTGATAACGAGCAGTAGGATCCTTCTAGCTCAGGAACACGCCCTTCTGAACACTACATGGGCTTACTGCGTCATGCGCTTACATTTCCACTGCAGTCACGAGACTTGGTTCATTGGTTGATTTGTTGGGTTTTAATGTCAAAGACAATAAAATTGACTTTTAATTTGGTTGTGAATTATGAATGACTGCTTGTTACTCATCTGGCTCTTCTTATCTCTCAGATTCTTTACTAATATGAACCAATACAATGAAAGAAAAAGGTATTGTTGGTCTAAAACTCTACTGCCACCAAAAGCCTATACATTGAAGGAAGTCTTTAGGTGTGCCACTCTCCAAAGTAGAAGACAAGGTTTTCTGAGGGATGATACCTATATCAAATGAAAAAGAACTATAGTTAGAAAAAATATTTAAGGTGTTTTTCTAATTATTCCTCATCTGCTATTTCTCTGACTGTACCAGCATTATTTTATCTCACTGTCTTAGTTAAAGAAATCAAAGATCTCTGCACAGACTGAGAATAGATATGGTTTGCAAATACGACAAGTTTGCCCTTTGCATTGCCAAGTTCTGGTTAGTTCTTCATTTATGAAACCTCACTACAGATGGCTTCTTGCTAAATTTTAAAGCATATCCATGTTTCAGAACCAGGCTACCTTTCAGCAAGTCACTTTTGTCAAAGCCTTGGTGTTCCTTCAAGACATTGTCAATGAGTCCTAAGAGAATGTACAAACTATGAATACCCATGTCTGTTCTGTACCATATATTTGAATCTCCGGTTTTTATTTAAATGAAGCAAAGAAGTATGTATTTTTTTTCTGCTTAGGAATAAGTTTCAGCAGGACTATTACTAGACAGCAGAAGTAAGTGTGCCTTAGATGGTGATTAAGAGTTTTCTTCTTCTTCTTCTTCTTCTTAAATGACTAACCTGGAGTGAGAGGTTGGATGTCTTTTGAAAACTTAAACCTGTTTCACCTGAACATGTTTAACTAGTTAATAAGAAACATCAAAAAAGACAAAACCCTGAGGTCAACTATCATTTTTTTGTAAAGCCATTCGATGATGTTTAAATTTGTTTTTTGGGTCTGTCTATAACATAAGTTTAATAACCTAGCTCAAATGCAGATTTCTAATTTTCAATTAACATAGGAATAATTTTGTTTGCTAAAATAAAATAAATGAATGAATGAAAAGTCTGAACCATGAAATGTTCTAGGTAGCACTTTTTAAAATTCCAAATTTCAAAAAATCATGTGGCAACTGTATAGCTCAAGATTTAAGTATTAACTTTTAACCTTTGACCTTACAGATTTTAACCAATGAAATGTCTCTTTAAACTTTAAAGGAAACAATGATAACGAGCGCCTGGCGATTGCTAGACAGCGAATTCCATATCGACTTGGTCGAGTAGTTGATGAATGGCTACTCGACAAAGGTAAAAAACATTGATTAAAACTTCAAATAAAAAAATAATTTGAACATAACCAAGTAGTACTTCATTGTAACACTAATAAACATAAAAAATAAATTTCAGTAAAACTAAATTAAAACAAATTTTAAAAAGTAAAATATAGAGTAATATTTGCATACCTGGTATAATAATTTCTATACATTTCTAGAAGTACCAGCTGTTTAATAATCTTACCCTGTTAACTTAAGGTTAAAGGGACTGTTAAATATAATCCACTAACTCAATCTATGAAGGTACTCATAGCAAACATTAACCAAAAATTATAAATCATTCATAGATTATATTACATGTTCCAGCATCTAAATTATTAACTAAAAATATGTGTAGTTACAATATCTTCATTATGGTCCTGAAAAAAAAATTTGTTTAAACTGTAGGTATCTTAAATAGTGGGCAATATGAATTGCCAATCAAAATGAAGTCCCTTTAACGTTTGCAACATTCTAAGGGGATTTTGGAACAAACACTAATTAAAACAGAACTTAAAGTTGTGTGCATGCTTTTTGTGAGCAGAAACCAATCTGCTAAAGTGACTATTCTATTTGCTAAGAGTGGTACTGTTGCTGAGGATTTCTCTGTTTAATGGAAATGTGCCATGATTTCTCCATCGGTATGTGTATCATTTCTGAAGCCGCTTTTACATCTAAAATCTTTTATTTTAATTGATAGCCTTGCTGAAAGCCAATCAGACATCTATTTTTGAGTCTGTCTCTGAGATACTCAGTGCAAACCATGTGTTTCTTTTCAGTGTGTATGTTGAAGGAAAATAAATATTTAAATAAAAAAGGAAACATTTAATTAAAAATGTAAATATTCGCTTATATAGAGATGTGACAAATTACTGCATAAATTCCTTAAAATTCACTTGACCTAATGACTTGTTGGCATCAACTTTGGTGTGTATATACATATTTATATATGTCTATACATACATCAACTCACATGTACATAAAGCTATAGGCTCTATGCTGCACTGCATGTAAAAAAACCCATAACCTTTAACTGTTGGCAGACTTGAAGAAAAAAGTTATGTTAAGGAATTAGAAACCTGGCATTCTTGAGACACGCCAAAAGGTTAACACTGCTTTCAGGTAAAAGGAAGAGGGGTATCACATGTAGTGCTAAACATGTTTGCAAATATATTTGATTGGCCTTTTAGCAAAAAACATATAAATCCCAAAACGCTGTAAATTAAGAAAAACGCAAATGCTCTCAAAATTTATGCATTTCATGGACACCTCATTAAAAAGCAATGAATTATGAGTCAAATCCTTTTCTTATAGTTTATTGCTCTCATTTTTCACCCCATGACAATCTGTTATCACTCGTGTAGAGTACAGTGTTCACAGTCAACATTTTTGCATGTATATAATATTATCTTCACAGGGCGTCAGCTCACAATCTTCAATAGCCAAGCAACCATAAAAATTGGAGGCAAGGAACGTGGCCACCCTTTCCAAGGCCAGCTCTCTGGTCTTTACTACAATGGCTTGAAAGTTCTGAATATGGCAGCAGAAAATGATGCCAACATCGTGATAGAAGGAAATGTGAGACTTGTTGGTGAAGTGCCTTCCTCTATGACAACCGAGTCCACAGCCACAGCGATGCAGTCTGAGATGTCCACGTCAGTCATGGAAACAACAACCACTCTGGCCACGAGCACTGCTAGAAGAGGAAAGGCCCCGACAAAAGAACCGATTGGTCAGGTTAGTCGACTTCCTCACTGTTTGCAGATATTTTCCCATCTTTGTCTGTGGCTTCCTATATCACTTTCACTCTGCAGATGAAATTGTTCGTATTGAAGAAATGCATGAATTACAGTTAAAAGTTCTTTACCATACATGGCTCATGGATGTGATGTTGATCAGCATTTAGAGGGAAAGTAAGGACTTTGCTGTCCTTCTAAATCAGGCAAACTTACCAGTTCAGATTGTTCTTGTGCTGAGTTTTATTGCCCTGTCATCCATCTTCATAGTGCTGCATATTTTTAAATATTCTTTTTTCCTTTGATGGCTTACATCGATTATTTTCAGTGTAGGAATGCAGGATGTCTGGAATTAGAGATAATGAAATTAAGCGGTGTCTTTATACGTGAGATAGAGAAAAGACACCCAGTTTTAAGAGAGAACGGGAAGAAGGTGTGAAGACAAAATTTGTAAGAGGCTGGAAAAGAGGGAATTAGCACTTTCTCTGTCTCACGACTGATCTTCTCTAGCAGAATTCCTCACAGGAGACAGTGGCAGCAGAGGGAATTAAGAGCACTCTGCACCATGGGAGATTCAGGCTCCAAGTCAGAGGCTGTTGTTTACTGTTTGTTGAGGTCATTTGCATTTCATTAATTTAGTACTATATTTAGTTGCTTTCAGGTGTTTTCAGGATCTATGTATAATATGTGGGGGAATTACATTATTGGGAAAAGGAGGGGGAAAAACAGGTGAGTGAATTAAGTACCTTCTTTTTGTGGATACCCTGAGTAACAGCATACAGACATTGCGCTTTAAAAACCTAAAGCTTATCAAGGCATTCCTGTGGCAGGGAAGATTCATTTATATTTATTCTATCTAAAAAAAACTACAAAACCCACAAAACAAAGAAACAAACAAACAAAACCCAAAAATTACACCAAACTAAAGCAAAACAAAAGGTACACTGCTAAAAGCTTTGCTTATGTTCATTTGGTTCACATGCTTGCTTGTGTGCCCACTGTGCCATCAAGCCATGACAGCTACACTCCTGAGATCCAGAAGTAGGACAAGGAACAGAGAAGACACCATGAGCTGTTGGGAGGGGCAGGAGCATGATGTGATGACTGAGGTTCATCTTCTCAAGAATGAAGGACAACATGCTTATTAGACACTGGTAGGCTCAGGTCAAGTTGCGTGTTTTCTGTGGGAAAAGTCAACTCACAGACTGAATTTGATTGGGGCATCAAACTTAACACTTCAGCTTTTCTGTCTGTATGTTTTACACTATGGACCAAAAACTGCAGTTAAATAAAAGTAAAAATTGTTATTTAACAAACTGAAACAGTGCATTTAAGTTAAAAGTGAGATTTAAAAACATCACTTTGACTTGCAGGTTGCAGGGGTTTTTTAATGATCATTGTAGTAAGCTGCAGTGGTTTTATTAAATAGGCAATAAATTTTCTTTGTTATTAATTCTGTCTTAAATAGTATCTCATACTGCATTATCCAGCTAGTCTGATCTCAGTATTTTGGAGCAGCAAAACCTAAGACTCCATCAAATTTATTGAGAGGAAGATCTGCATCTAAAAGTTCAGGACACCCTTACACCATGGTTGAATTAATGTTACTAAATTAAAATTACACCAAGTTAAACTGTTCTATCAGTTCCCAGCATACTTTTGGACTTTGCCCTTCTCCCAAGTAACTCCCAGCCACAATTTGGCAGGTAGAATGTCACAGGGACCATTCCTAGTTGGCACTTGGCATGATCTGTAGACAGTGGGAGTTTACTGGTATAGTTGCTTTGCCAGTTGGCCTCAATTTCTGGGAGTATTCCTCAGTATGGTTTAAACACTATTTGCATGTTTAACCACTAAGATTTTTCTTTTTGAGGTGTTCCAATGGCGTATTTTTGGAAGAAAATTTTCTTCAACTAACAACTATGATAAGGTGTAAATTTTACTGAAGAAGGGAAAGAGACAATTAGGCAAAATGATCTTCTAAAGATGATCTGTTTCTAGGCTGTGGTGCCTGAAATAAGATGTGGTCCATATCAACTCTATCAGAGCACTACCCAGTTTTTTAGAGCACCTTGCTGCCACTGGAGGTGAGTGACCTCAAAGCAGCTGTGCCTTTTGCTCATCCCCTTCTGGCTGTAGTGCCTCTGCTAAAATACCATGAGCACTTACTCTTTGATATCCCACCATCATGAGCTTCCAACTCCAGGCTCCAGGAGTAACCAGAGGTGCACAGCATCTTGCCAAAGCACATTCAGGGTGAAGCTTTCAATAAGCCACTCTCTCTCTCCCCTGTTTGCCTGGCTGGCACAAGCACTTCCTGCAGCCCATGGGAAACCCTGCATCTAATGAGCCTGAAATCAACATTTCTGAGGAAAGCATTTGGTGTAACATCACTACAGCACAAGGCATCCTGAGTATATAACTGAGCCCTTCTTGATTTCAGCTGTGTCTCAATGTCCTGCCTGGTAGAATCTCTGTTGTCATCATGACTGTACAATTATTAGTCAGGGACTGCACTGGAACACAGTTTGCAATCAGGCCTGTGATTTGACTTAAAGAGATTGATGACATCCCAAAGTCAGAGCTGAACTTTGTCTGCAAAACTATTCATGCAACAAAGACCTAGGAAGCTACTGAATCAAATTAAGGACATAATTTCTTCTCTTCATTAATACCTGTTTTCTTATTCTACCTGCATGTAATAATTTCTGAGCTAGTGACCCATAGGACTCCCATGGGTCTGTCCTGCAGGGTGCTGAGTAATCACTTTCCATCTTGGTGTCACTGGAGATGAAGGCACTCACCATCTCATGAAAAATCTACTCTTAATTTCTTCATTCCCTTTCATTTTTGTCCTTTATTTTTTTTCCCGATTTTTACTTATATATAACCTCTGCAAGAGTGTCAACCACGTTGACATACTGTAACCTCTGCAGGACTGTCAATTACATTGACATACTGTAATGCACAAGAAGAAAAGTTACATTTCTTGCATTAATTAGGTTACTGAAGAAAATATGCAGCTGAACAGCAATCGCTAATGAAAAAACCTTACATTACTGCAAACCAGTGCATGTCTGAAATAGAATAGAAGCAAATGATCTAATCAGTCAGAGATTGTTTGCTCCATTTGCCAAGGTATTGAATTCAATTAATATTACAATAGTTAAAGAAGATCATTTAAATCTTTATTTATAGGAAATGTTCTTTTAAAAAACCTACAATGTTTAATTGATGGAGTGCATGCTTCTCACAGATATCTAACCATTGCAAATATATGATACAATACAGTCGGGGGACTTCCAGAAAGCGTGTTGAATACTGTTGTGCATGATTTTAGACAAATGAGGTCTTAGTACATCTGAGGAAAAAAATCTTTTACTTAGCAACTCTGCTCTGAATGAAGGCTTTCCCTACTTGGACACTGTATCATATTTTAACAGTGAATGTTTTGGTGATGACAGACATCTTAATTATAGCACTTGGAAATGCAAATTTTTCAAAGGGGAGAAAGGTACTCAAAGCTTGTTGAATGTCAATGGTAGGTGAATGCCTCATTTTCTTTAGTGCCTTAAAATCCTACTCTATACCCCTCCACTTTGATTATAATGGCATCTTGAGCTGTCAGCTTTCATGCAAGGCACTGTGTAAACACATAGGAAGTGAAAGTCCCTGCCCCCAGTGTCTTACAGAATAACCAAAAGGTATCAGGTAAGGAGGCTGGGGGGGGCTGGAAGAGGAAATCAGGAGGTGGGAGGAAGAGGGAAATAAAGAAAGCATTGTGTTGTTTCAGCGTTAACAAGCAACATGTGGATTTGCAGCCACCGGGGGAGGGACAGTTTACTACCTGTGGGTTTTTTTGATCCAGGCTCTCCAGATAGCAGCCCCTGAGCTACAGCTGTCCTGTGGGATCACCACTTGGCTTACAGTAGACTCTGGAGCAGGCAATTTAAGGACCGAGCTGCCTGGTCAGGCAGCTGATGCAAAATTGGCACCAGCTGGGTGGTCAGTGAGAGGTTTTCGTGTCTTTGCTTCTCAGTTTGCCATTGGCACTTGAGGGAAGCCATGACCACTGGAAGGGGAACTGAGGATTGCAGGAGAGGTCCTTTGCTTCCCCCACACAGCACAGGAGAAGGTTCAAAGTTTTACATACCTTTAAGAGCGTGAAAAGAAATCTCCAAAGTTGAGTGTTGTAAGAACAGAACTTCTGTTAAGTAAAAATATGCAGCTATGCGTTGCTAACTTTTGGTGAGACATAAGGTATGCACTGGGACTCAGAAGTCATGAATTTGGTCTAAGAATATCACCCTCTTTACAAAGTTATTCAGCAAAATTATATAGTTAAGTTCTTCTTTTTCTCTTTGTTTTTTAACACTTTTTAAAGTCTCATTTGCAAGTTTTTCTATTCAATCGTGAAGGTGATAAACATCTTTTAAAACTGTCGAACTCTAGGACCTGGAATGTTACGCAAAACATCAAGTACTGCAAGGCTTGCAATAAAAATTGCAAGAGTTGGCAGAAGCCTCAAAGGCTTCAAAAGGACTAAGAGAATGGGTTTTGCTTGAATTAGGAAAGCCCAATCAGGCCTTTAGTATCTCTTTGGTAAGGCTTTGTAAATCTGTATTAACTGGAAATCATAAATCAAGTGATAGTAAATCAAGAATAATGTGCTCCTTTCTCATCCCTTTCTACGGATTTGATTATGACAGCCCATCCACAGAGCAGGCCCTGCTCTCATGCATTGGAAACTATTTCCGAAAATTGTGTGCAAAATAGGTTTTTTATTTTCTATAAGGAATTCTGGCAATCCTCTTTTTTTCTCATCACAGTGAGTTCTTATCAATAACACTGAGCCACTTAGCCAGCAATTGCAATGTACTGTGAGATGATTACATGTTTTGGAACAATAGGCACTGATTTTTGGTCAAGCAGAATTAAATCAATGAAGTGAAATTTGGTCAGTTGCCTTGGAGGGCATACATCAGGTGAAGGATATGTTTCTTTGCATATACTGAAGCAGCATATTTAAATGATATTCATTGTTGCAGGGACAATGACAGGTTTGGCTCAGCGCCTTCACCTGCCAAATAAAAACAAGCATTTGAGAAAACAGGGTGTTTTACATGAAAAGAGTTCCATTTTAAGAATGGTAGTTGAATACACGACCTTTGCACAGGATGGCAAATGTGAAAATATTTTACGGAGAGAGACTGATCATTAAATCCATGCAGTTAATATTAAAGGAGTATGAGTATTTTCAACCCATTTTCATTTAAAATTATGTACTGTAGGGTTTGCGGTGTCCTGTTTCTATGCACAGGAGTTGTGTTCTTTTCATGTATCCACACTGCTTCCCCTTCTTTCTCTGGACAGTCACACCAACTTGACCATAGTTCATTGGCCCCAGTAGGCAACGCTCTTCCCCAGGGGTCTGGTAAATCAGGAGGATTTGACTCAAGAGATGCTCACTAGTGTAAGGTGAGTCCCATGACTTCCAGCATCACAGTGCTCAACAATTGGACCTGATCACCAATGCTACTTCATTTCCAGCGCCCTACACAGTCCAGGGCAGACCGGTTTCTGCTTTGTCTTTGGCTCTGCTGTGGATTAGCTTCAAGAGGCACTGTCCAGGTGGGATAGATTTCCAGCCTCTCAAAAAGAAAGCCAAAGCATGCAACTTCCATTAAGCCAGTGGGATATGTCTAAAACCTTGAGCACTGGTTTGAAACAACACCCTCCAGTGTGTACGCATAGGGGAAAAAAAATGCTTTTAAATGAAATTACAGCAGTGTTAGTATCCAAAGAATGGCAACACATTTGCAAAAATTGTTGATTGATTAGTTGTAAATAAAAGTTTCTTTTTAAGTTCTAATTTGGGACAAAAGGATCTGAGGCCATTTGTCACTTCAATTTTTTTTGTTCTTTCATGTCTAAATGATCACACTCCTTTATTACAATTTGCTTTATTATGTGGGTTTTTTTAACCCAACTTGGTCTTATCTAGTCTCAAAATCTGACAGATTACCATTTTTAAATATGGTCAAATTTAGCTTTCAAGTAGAACAAACATTATCTTGGTACTAATGCTTTTTCATACCATACTGCCTTTCTTTATTCCTAATACTTTGCTCATGTCATATTAGGACTGTAGTATTTCTAAAACATCCGTTTGCATAACATGAGCAGTCACACCCAAAGTTAATCAGTGACTTGTTGTTGGAGAAATATTTCCCTCACATTCACAGCTCTTTTTTCCAATCTCTTTCTTAGGAATGGTCCTCTCATATGAATCAGTTCTCTCTCATACTCTCTGTCTGTCCACTGTTCCTTCTCAGTGCCTGCCAGCACACTAAACAAACAGCATTACCTCAGGATTATACGGAAATGGGATTGTTTCACCCTGGTGAAACAAGAGGCTTTTGCAGAGGTGGTGACCCATAACCATAGAGTCACATAGCCATAATGCACTTTTCTGTGTTTGGGATGCCTGGAAAGGTCTGGATGTTACAGTCACTACTGATTCTCAGAAGCCTTGCAGGATAGAAATCCATGTATTGTGTCTGAGAGTTGCTGTTCTCCCATGAAAAGAAAGCGATAGTCCTTCAGTCCCCTTATCACTCCCTGGAGCCGTGGTAAGCCTGAAGATCTTGTTCACTCTTTCCTTTGCTGAATTTCTATGACTGAAGTACTATGTGTTTTACAAACTTGGCTCACACGATTTCCTTTCAGAAAGCATGAAATAATACACTCTATTTCTTTTGTGTATTATTCCTCAAAGCTAAGGGAAAGAAAAGCAAATTAACTTGTGGTGTGTGACTCTCCTCTCCCAGCAGGGAGAGCCCAAAGCAGGCACCCAGCTCCCAGAAAGCACGGCTTCCATGTGCTGCTGCACCTGCAGCCCCTGCAGTTTACTGCACTGGAGCATCAGTCCTGCTGCTGCAGCTAACCATGACTGCAGGAGTTTCCATGGCCCATGGAGCTGGTGGCATTTTATTATTCATTTGCATGGTTTTTCTTTCTCTTAAAGACTCTGTTGAAATATCTCTTTTTTTGCATGGTGGTTTTGCAAGCATATCCATCTATACATACATACATACACACACACACACACACACACACTCTTATAAAAGCCAGATGAAGCTATTAGATTGGAACTTCTTAATGTGAAGGTAAATCAATACAGTCTCTGAAGGGACCTAAGGAAGAAACCTGTGAGACTTGTCAGTTTCTTCAAAGATGGAACATAAATGATGGGCAGGGCCACCTGCATTAAGGAAGAGAAAAACTGAAGCTCTTCCATGGATCTAACTACATCACTCTCTCCTAGAAGTGCATAGAAACACAGACAGAGAAATAGGAACCATTTCCTTAAAATCCATTCCAGAGTATGGAATGACCTATTGACCAATTAAACAGAAATCAAAGACATAGTTTTGTATTCTGTCCAAGGGGAAATGATACCATCTTCCTGCAGTTCATCTCCATTAATAAATAACTGAGAACTTCCCTGCTGTGAGATGACGATGGGGTGAGGATGAATTCCATTATTGGCTTTGATGTATTCAGATACATCATTAAGGACTGTGTCTGTACCTAGAAACATGGTGGTGGAAGTACCAGGTTTTAGGAGAACACGCAGCAAGTAAATTACGAGTAGTCCTGGAAAGAGTAGAAGTGCTGTGGGAGGAAGCCCGAGTGAAGAGATTGCATGGTGCTGACATAGCCTCAGATCCTGAAAGAAAGAGGCTCGCATGGGGAACAAAACATTTGAAGGTATAATGTACTATATGATTTCGCTATATCTTTAAATCTACCCTCATATTACATGTTTGAGATTTTATGGGTGGATTATGTCAAGATGAAAGACTAAAGAGGTTGACAGGGCTTTTTAAATGGCCATCATCTTGCATGGTTTTTGTTTGGTTTTTTTTCTCCAAGCATAACACCATAAATATAAAGAACACATTTATTCTGACATTTTTAATAATTAATTAAAAAAAAAGAGGATGAGGTAAGAATAAGTGGCCTTAGACATATCTTAAATGACACTTGCATATTATTTCATGCTTTTAAAGCAGGAGATTAGTATCTGTGCTGAGTAGACACCGTGATGATGCTGGGAACGGCAAGAGTGAAATTCTAATGTCCAGGTAGCCATATGTGACTCTAATGACTAACAGATCATTTGCTTTTCTCTTCCTATACAGATTCTCTGGTGATTTTCACAAATGTGCTGGCATTAATAAAGTCCAAAGAGAATATATTCCCCTTCCTTCTGTCTATTTCAGGTCATGTTTGGGAAAACGAGTGTAGATCCTGTCTCCATGTTTCACAAGGCCACAAATTCACTAAAATTAAGTGTCTGGGAGTTTTACCAAATGCTTTAGGGACATCCATCTAGACTGAATGTGTTCAGTAAAGCTGATAATTCCTTACATTTATACTAAGACTTAGTTGCTTAATTCCAGGCTCCCAGAGGTATTGAATATGACAGTCTGAATACATTTTCTGTAGGTGAGATGACACCTTTGTAGGTGTAATGACACCACAGTGTAGGATAGCAGTGGTAGCCACATGTGTGTTGCCTTCTAAAAATTAAAGTATTTGCATTTGACTGTATAAACATAATCTTTTATTTATATTTTTATGGTGATGTCCAATTGCAACTGGGATAGCACATACACCTAAAATAATCCCTGATAATGCCATTGACATTTCCTCTCCCTGAGATAGATGATGGTAGCTTGAATCACATGAGTAGTCTAAGAAATAATATTTTCTAAAGTAATCCAAGCAGCCATATTATAATTAAATGAGAGATAAAGGCAGTTGTAGTATTTTCCTTAGGAAATGACAGTCACAGTTAAAACCATATGCAGGAGAGGAAGGGTCAGATTATTGTTTTCTCCAATGATTGATAGAAGAATCATTTTTTATGACCTAAAATAATTTTTCAATTTTTATCAGCAGCATATCAAGAACAAAAGAAAAGAAAATCTTTTGTTCAAACCTCTTTCTGTGTCATTTTTAAAATTATTATTCTTTATTGTTCAGGCAAATTTGAAAAAAAGAAAATTAAAAATGAAAACTCAAACTAGACCAGTGTTTTAAAAATATTTTGAGTGTATTATATTCATCTAATTAGACATAATCTGTAAATGGCTGAGATCAGCCCAGTGTTTTCAATCAACTGTTTGAAAAGCTCTACAAATCTGTTGCTGCAGTGCCTCCTCTGCAATCTTAACTGACCTTAGCATTCAAACTTTTGCAATAGTTTTTGTAGTGCTATGAGTCCCCACAGAGATAGAGACCATTATCTATGGATTTAGTGTTATACAGATAAGCCTCTAAAGAAAAGCCTACAATTAATTTAATCCTACACTTAATTCAATATCTTCATGAAATAAATATCTTTATATATTAAAAATAGCTATCAGCTTGCTTAGTCTATGAATATATTGAAGTGTTTTGTTTTTCCATAAGAGGGAGGTAACAGATGTCTGACATGATAACTCTACCATATGGCAAGTTCATTTTCTTTCTAGTGCAATATTAAAATAATAATGATGAACATTGTCAATCGTAATAGGTGGAAGTTTCAGCAATGTTGAAGAAGCAACAAGGGTTGATTTTAACTTAGTATTGAACATCAGAAGAGGTGTATTTTGGTTTTCCCTCTGTAGTCCTGGGTTGATGGTAAAATGAGCTCCATCACCTAACAAGACTCCACCACCTGTGAATTTCAGGATGCTGAAGTTCATGAGGTAAATACTCTCTTTTCTGGTAACATTAAGCAGGAGAGCTTATGCATTGCCTACATGTTTGTTTCACATTATATCTATTCATCAACAGTCACTATAGACCTCTCAACATCAAAGCATACCATTTCTCTTACTTAGTTGATTCCTTTATGCTGGTGATGCATCAAAAGTCTTGGATTTGTCAGACGAGAGGTCTGAGCTGTGAATTGTTGAAGGTTGGGATGTTATATTTTAGGAAGGTTTTAGCTTCCCTTGCTGTATTCCTGTGCTCTTCCCAAGGCACCATTTTGAGGAAATAATACCAGGATAGATGAACTTCTAAACCGACCATCTATGGCTGGTTTTGTAACACAGTGTAGCTCTTTGTTTTCTGTTTTCTGCTTTTCTGAATATAGATGCTCATGTTTCAGATAATGGTTGGATTTTAAGCACACAATTTCTACAGAATTACTTTGCAAACTTTACTGATGCTGTTCAGCTGACGAGGAAAACAAACCAAATTGAAGGTTTTCTTTATGGCAAGGCAAGATCATCAGTAAGAAACTGTACTCTTAAGACCTATGTAGATGGAGCCAAGGGAATTAAAAAAAACCACCAAAAACCAAAACATATATTAAAGGAAGTGTATTCAGGTTTTTCAGGCAGGTAACAAGGAGAGTCCATATGCCCATGGAAGAAAATAGGATTTTAGAGAAAACCTCCTAGTTGACATTCCCTCACCTATTCCTTGATCAAAGAAGAGAAAAATGCAGTGGCATGGGTGAAAATTGCAGCATGAGCACAATTTTATTTACAAATGCTAACAGTAAGATAGAGCTGTAATGGTTCATTACCTGAATATTGGCTGTAATAGTTAATATTGCTTTATTTTCTTTCAGTAGTATAAAAAGAAATTTTATTAAATGTATTGCTGATGAATAAGTTATGTGAGATTTTTCAGATGATACATGTGGGCCTCAGTATGTAGAAGAATCCCTATTCAAAATAGTATTTAAGTATATGTGTTTTCTTTAAACAAGTGATTAAGTAAATGCTGGAATTGAAAGGGATTTAAAAATGTGCTTTTCAAGTGTTTTCTTGACATTAGAAATAATAATGTCCATTCTGGTGCCATCTTTACCTTGGTTGAAACTAAAGGTAAAATCTGAATCCATTCTCATTCATTCTCTACAGAAGAAGTTCTGTTTCCTTTCATTTTTCTAATTAAGAGGTGACATGAGGTGTCATTCTGATATCTGATGCTGTTTTGTAACAAAAATTGTAAATGAATGGTTTTATTTCTGTTCAGGTAGAGCATCTGTGAACTACATTCTACAAAACCTTACCCACAGGTGATAGGGCATGTAAAATGCACTCTGATTTGCTCATTTTAAATAGCTCATTAATCATCACTGCCAGTATTCTCTTAATTGTGGTTCTTTGTGACCAGCAGAGCATTTACTGGTGATATGCAGAGAAGATGGCTCATTACTTTGTCATCTCTCCTCCTTTTTTTTCCACTTGCTGTACCACACTACTGACAGTTAAAAATATATGAATAATTGACAGATTGTTTTCCTACATACTCTGCTGTCGTATTTGCCACAAAAGCCTGTATTTAACTTCCTGTGGGAGGGAAGTGATCTGTGGGATATTGAATAGAAGGTATTAAAGGGCTGCGAAGCCCTTCTTTGTAAAGATGAAGTTTGGACAATGAAGACATTTTGAGAAGTTAGATGAGGTAAATGAATCTTAGAATATCCTATAGTTATAACAGTTTTGGTGAAGCTTGAAAAGTTACAGGGTGCTAGCAAATAAAACACGAATACACATGACCATAACTAAAAGCAAACCTCAGATCTGTCACTATTATGGCAAATGATGCTGTAATATAAATTTTAGTGTAATTTTCCCTAGTACAAACTTTGATGATTCCAAGTTCCTGTCTCTAATGAAGAAGACCTGGGATAAATGTGGCTGATTCTGCTACTGATGTCAGTCCTTTCTGCCAGAGCTGGCAGCAAAGCCCACATTTAATGCTGGAAGTGGCAGGTTTTTCATTTGTGCTGTGGGAACTTGAGTGAAAACACTCCCTGAAAGCATAGAGGGTGGCAAGCAGGCGTTGCATGGAATAACTTGCAGCCACTGTTGACCAAGAGGAAACTGCAAATAGTGGGCTAGAGAGGATGAATGTCTTGCAAATGCCCCGGGCCATGCTGACGAGTTTCATAGTACTGTCAGAACTCCACATTTTTGTTTCTGTGAGAGGAATTGTTTCTCAAAGAAGAAGAAAAAGTCATTAATGTAACTGAAAGCAGCCAAATAGGGGGTTTTTTTGTTTGTTTTTGTTTTTTTTTTTTACTTACAAATGAATATGTTCTGAGAATTGGATCAGAAATTAGTATTATCCTGGAACCAGACATGGAAAGCAAGTAAGGCGAGTAACAGATCCTTAACTTTGTCAAATAAATAAAACTGTTTAATAATCATACATCAAGCCAAAATCTCAGTCACAGTGGTACAACTCTGTTGACTTCAGTTATGGGCATCAGTGTAGCTGAGAGGAGAATGTGAATTACAAAATTCTAATTTTCTTGCTGTGCATAAAAAGAAAAATGCAGGTGCTGTTGAGCTGAGAATTTCTAATGAAAAATGTGCAAAGTGACAGTGAACCACCTGGGTATGCAGTCAAACCTTAACCACCAGTTTCTCAGGTAGACACCCATATCATGTGCTACGGCATCTGCAAGTGATCAAAGCTTTAGGTCCAAAGTCAATGTTCATTTATACAAGACAAATTAAGAGCAATAGATTTGTGCTGGGATGAGACTCTCTTTTCCTGAGTATTATCCTGTCATTTCAGGCAGTGCATTTAATTTGCTGACCAATTTTCTGACTCAGACATTGCCAGTACTTTAATATTATCTGAAGTGATGTAGGACTTGACGGTTGCTTACACAGAGGTGTCCAATGCCATTTCGGATGCCCTGGGTTATCTGAGACTGGCAGAGGGGCTGCACATGTGACACGGGGCTTTCAGAAGCCCTTTGTCCTTCTGCAGGGGTGGGTAAAGGGCATCCAGCACTCCCTGGGACACCAAAGGTGAGAAGACCACCAGGAAGCCATGCCCTCATCATTAAAGGAGGTTTTGTGGTAAGAAGAGGATCCTCCCTCCAAATTTTCTGTTATTTTACTCAAAATACATTCATACTGCTAACAAAGTAATGGCAATAATACTAATATGTGGCTTCCAGCACATTCTTTCCAATCTGTGTCTCCAGGGCTTTTGCTAAGGAGATGGGATTGCTCTGCTTATTTTGCAGAGACAAGGAAGGCAAAGTGCCTAGTTCAAAATCAGCGATCAGCAGAGACAGGGCATGGCAGAGCTTGGCTCTCCTGTGGCCACCTTCATAGTCAAAAACTGTGTTTGACCCAGGTGAGTTTCACCATATATAATAAGTCAGTAAATGGTTACAGATTTACAACATGCACAGCCCTGAACTGCATTAATCAGGCTTGTCATGTTTTTAAAATCATATAGCTGAACAGAAGAAACTATTTCAAGTTAAGCTGCAGTCCTAGTTTTCAAACAAACAGTGTTTTTTCTTCTCTCATATGAGGGGGTAGAAAAGGTAATTGTATTTTGTATGGTGATAGAGAATTTGTGCTGGTTTCAACCAGCTGCTGAAATCAGTGATAACAGTCACCAACCTCCCCCACTACTGCTGGATAAAGAGCTGCTGCTGAGTCTATTTCTCAAGCTTAAGCCAAATTGCTTTGAAGGCTTGTGAAATTCAATTTGCAAGAGAATGGAGGATCCTCTCCGTGTAATTTCAAAATGTGAAAAATAGTAATTGCTTTTACTTCATTCAGAGTATCTGTGTAGGTAAAGCGGCCGCAATCCTTTGGATCCCAGCCTCCTCTGCCGCTGGAGCTGGGAAGAGGTTGAACCCCCACCCAGCTGCGAGTGACGCCGGACCCCACAGCTTTTTGTCATGTCCATTCCTTTCGGCAGGTGGGCACATCTGCTCAATGGCCAGCGCCATGTCTCCCTATCTACTGAAGGCGCTGCTTTGTATCTCAACAAATTACATGAAAAGGTTTCATTACAATAACTCTCGCTTTAATTGATTGCATTTGTATTTGTTTCTTCAGCATGGAAGATAATCCTGTATATGAACAGTCCAGCTTGATCTCACATTTATAAAGTGTTTAGATTTCTTCTGTTCAGTAGAGAACATAAGTATTAGCAGATTTTTTACAAGCCTCCTGTTAGGAGCCGTCCTTGATCCTGTGGCTGGCTTGTCTGCTGGTAATCTTTTTCTGTGCTTGAAGAGCTGACAAAAGCATCTGGGTCTCCCTGGCAGTAATTAGGGCAAGCTAACTGCCTGCTGCGCTAAAAAGTAGCTCTGAGATTTGAGGAAATGCAAATGCAAGCTGCAGACTGGCTAGTGTGCCCATAGCTTGTTTCATTTATGCCCAGGAAACACTGCATTCCATTGCACTTAACTGAGACTAGTACCTCGTGAGGGTTTTTTTTTTAATTCAGAAGTTCTGCTGGATTGAGGTGTGAACACCAAGCTCAGAGTGAGAGTTTGGGGTTTTTTTCCCCCCACTGTTGCACAGCTGTAAATCTAGAATTGCCTTTACATATTAATCAAAACCTTCAGTTTTCAGACACTGAACTTCAAAAAGCTAATGGAGGAGCCTTCCCCTATCAAAAAAAACCCCACTTCATAAGACTTACACCAGCAATTCTTTAGTCATTATCTTGATATCAAGTCGTTGGGTATTAAGTATTGATGAAGTTTCCTCCAAAGTGAAACAAATATCCACAAACCCATAGGTGGGAAAAAAGATAACCTCCGGCTGCAATCTAGTAATGTTGTGCCAGGAAGCCTTTGACCCCTAAAAGTCCCTGAGCAGGAACATGAGAAGGGGCTGTTTATTGCGTGCATTTTACTAACACTTGCAGCAGCCACTGTGCACTTGTGCCCATGGGGTTGAGCAGCTTCGCTCACCAGGGAGATGATTTGCAAGCTAAGGATGTAAAGTAGCATGTTGGGAATGACCACACCTCCAGCAAAAAGCTGTGAGGAGCAGCAGCTAGTTCTGGAAATTTATCTATTTAGATGTGTGTGGATTTGTCGTGTGTTTTATGGTGGTTTGTTTTGGGGTTCTGTTGGTTGGTTGGTTGGTTTGGTTTTGTGTGTGTGTGTTTGGTGTTGGTTTTTGTTTTGTTTGTATTGAGGAGGTGTTGTTTTTGGGGAGGTTTTTTTTCCCCTGTGGGAAGAGAATAATGGTTTAATTTGTGAGCAAAATCCTGCTTGGCTCCTGTATGGGCTGGGTAACTTAGGGAAAAGTAGACCTAGGGCCTGAAGGTGTCCTCTACAGTTCTGCCTCTGTGACAGATGTCTATTGGTGTTGACACTCCTTTCTTTGATATTCATTACAGTGCCATTACAAGGGTTCTCTTCTGCTCCTAAACACTAAAGCAGCAGCAACTGATTTAAATGGTCAGAAACAGAAAGCTGGCATTATAAAATAAGAGGTTTTCTTTTCTGTAAATCACCTGAAGACTTTTCTTTAAATCTGTCTTCTTCTATGACTTCCTGATTATCAGTTCAGCTTTTTGCATTGCTTCTCATATTGTAGCATGATGATGCGACACCATTTCTTTGATCTCTGCAGGAAGCAGAGTGTCCCCTCCCCCATCGTAACTGGGACACTATCAGTGTTCCAGCATAGACTGACTGAGCAGGTGCTCTTAAGTCCTCCAGTTATTTTTCTTTCCCTTTTAAGAGATAATTATAATTTATTTTTTTTTAAGATCATAACTGCATTTGCCACAGCACTGCACCTTTGCTGTCACTCATGCTCATTTCCACCATGGTGTGCCCTGAATCTGTTTTGTGATACATGACACAATTATATCTCAGGAAGATTTGCTCTTCCCTTGCCTATGTAGTATGATTAATTTATATGCAGTCAGTACATGGTTGGAATGAAACAAGTTTTTCATCTTTCTGCCTTTCTTCACATTTTTGTGCTCAGTGAGGTTGGGTTGGTTTTTTTTTTGGTTTTGTTTTTTTCTTGTTTACTTTTGGGGCGTTTGGGTTTTTGGGGGGGTTTTTTTGGTTTTTTGTGTTTTGTTGTGGGTTGTTTTTGGTTTTTTTTGAGGGAGGTTTCTGCAAGGCTGTTTTGGCATTTTCACTGAGAAGCCTAGTTAAATAATTGAAACCGCCAAAAAAATTGCTTAAAAAAAAGGGCAAAATGTATTTTCTTGTTTTGCTTCATGAACAGCTGAGTTTGAATACAGATGCAGACACTAAAGTAAATTAGATTATCTCAGTTCAGTATTCAACACCACAGTTCCAATCCCCATCATTGTCCCAATCCCCCTATCTATGAGATGGAAAGATTAAGTAATAATGAAGACATGCCACTGCACCTGCTTTCACGGTATCAAACTACATAGAGTAAATCCACTCCTAGTTTTGTTTTTCCCCCTCTGGCATTATCTGCTGTTCATAGTTCCCAGATGAGGGCCTGATCTAGATCTCCGCAGACTCTGAAAACCCATTTCTAATCATTGCCTGTTCACATTTGCCTACAGATTTTGAAAACAAGCTGCTTTTAAAGGTCTCTCTACATAAAGTAAACTGTAAGCATCTGAGCTGATGTGTAGCTTCATTTGTTAGAACACCACTTAACCAGAACACTGGTTGAATGTTGAACATCTGGCACCCAAGGCGGTTTGGTGGCTACAACATTGTGACTGGCACGGGTGTGTTTTCAAAGGGTGTTATAGAAAAGGTAATAGTTCCCCAAAATAAGGTTTTCAGGCATGTGTGCAGCCTCTGAGTCCCCAAGAGCTGCCCCACAACAGCTTGTGTCCTACTCCGTGCAGGTTGCTCGGCAGCTTCTGGACTTGCCTTTGCCCATCCAGCTCAGCACAGCCCTTGGCTCCTGCTGGCACAGCTTTGACTTCTGAAACAACTTCTAAGGATAATACAGATGAGATGGTCATAGGGTGGGTGATGTGATAACAGAGGGAATAAACCCATGAAAGGATTCAGAGTCCAGAAAAAAAGGATCAAACTCTTACCCCTTATGTTGCTGTGATCCCTGAATAAATTAAGCCCTATCAAAGCTGTGTTTCGTTTTGGCACTGGTATGGCCTTTGACTTTCAGTCTCTTTCTCTATTCCAACTTTTTTCCCCTTCTCTAAATTCCTCCTCCTCCTCTATCAGTAAGCATTGTTGATGTAAGGATTACACTTTTAATTTTATTTTTTTTCTGCTTCACTAATATGCACTGTAATGATGTTCCCCTTTACTGTCTTCCAGCGGTTTTGATTTTGTGGGGCTTGGGTTTTTTGTTCGTTTTTTATTTTTTTTAATGTCAAATGGCTCCTTGCTGTTAAGGTCATGTACTGTCGACCTCACTTGGAGAGTCTGAGTTCCATGGCAGCCATATAATTGACTTGATATCATCTCATTGAAAGGTCACAGTAAGCTCTGGAGGGTTCTTTTCCCTTGTCTTAGTAGCATTTTGGATAGATTATTATGTTTCATGCAGCTCCAGACTCTTGGTTTAAATTTACAGTTTTTCTTATTCTGTAAATGGAAATTATATTTCCTATTAAGCATAATTTATTGTACTCAACAGCTGCTGTTATGATGCATCAAAAATGGCCTGTCATGATTGATATGTTTACACTGAACCATAGCATCTGGAATAATTTCCCCATATATTTCTGTGGAGTTAGGGAGTAGGAGAGAAGAATCCCACAGACCCTGTAGCATTTCCTGCCTTCTGCTGATACTTTTACTGATACAAGGAGAGTTCTGCAGAGGAAAATCAGGGCAGGAGGTGTCTGGAGATTAAAATGCTGTTTGAGTGCTGAAAACTGCTCTTGTTCCCTGTTCTGCAGTGGTCTAGACGCAAAGTTATCCTTCAGCTTGGTGCTGACTTGTGCAGTTGCAGCAGTGAGGATGTTTCCTCTTGTTTCCAGGAAAGGACCAAATGTCAGCCCTTCTCCACACATCAGTAGCCCAGGCATTGGTTATTCCTGGTTCTTCTGCAGCAAGCCCCTGTCTTTTTAGGTGATGTAACAAAAACATAAATAATAGAAACGCTTCAAGATAAATGCTATTAAAAACTAAGCAGACCCCTTGTAGTACTGTCATAATGATCACTTCTTTATTTTGCAATCTAGAGTTCATACTCTCAGTTCATACTCTGCAGACCAGAGAGCTAGAAATTCATATTTTTAAAAATGTAAATGAAATTATGATATACACATTTACAAAGGCTGGAGTTAAAGACCAGTGCCAGGTACTGTAAGACATGAAGGTCTTACAATAAAAACTGGCCATGTGCATGTGCCAGAGAAGACCAGAACAATGGTTTCACAGGAGTGTCACTATAATGTTTTATTAATACACTAATAAACCTGAAGTTCGGAAATGGCTGGTACTTTCATCTAGAATAATTATTGTAATAGAAGACTTCTCAGGTCATTTTTATTGCTCTCCTGTGGGACTGAAGGTGTTCTGGTATAACAGAGTTTGCATATTCAAGACACTTTAAGACCTATGAGAAGGTCATTGTTAATAACAAATGGTGAGTCTGAACAGCACTGCTCACCTCTGTTTTATAGCTTGTCTTTGAGCATAAATGTAAGCTTCAAAAGAATAATAATACTCAAGATGGTAAATAATATATGTCACCCTTGCTAATCTAGAAAAACTGCGCATGCCAGTTCAGTCTATAGATATTAACTCCCTTCATTGTCTGAACAGAGACCTTTGTAAATCATTTGCCTCATTTAATGGATTATGAATCAATTGCTGTGAATTGGGGAGTTCTGGTGACTTCTGTTTTATTGGATGTAATCTTTCTCCTGTCATCGGTGTTCCAGGGAATCAGGTCTATTTGTTATGGCCCACTGTTGATGGCAGGGATGTTTTCCCTTGCAGGAAACCTTCTACTGCAAGCTGTAAATTGAAGCTGAGAACTAAATTTATTCCTTCTAATACCTCATGCTGAATAGCTGAAGTTCAAACTAGTCCCATAGCATCAGTATGACAACACTGCATTTCCAGCATTTATCTCAGTTGCATAATGTAGTGCAAAATATTGCAACTGTTTTTCTGCATGTTCTGCGCCTTAAATAATACTTCTCCTATTCACATATTTTGTTAACTATTGAGTAGTTTCTATGCCAGTTGGTGTTTTGGGGTTTGCCCAACATATTTTATGGTTGCATTGCACTGGATTTGAGTGTTTGTACCTTGCTGGTGCTCCATCTTTTACATAGGCCTAATAATGTAGTATACCTATTACTCAAGACATGATATTTGATGTTATTTCATTTTTCTGGGCTATCATTTTCAGACAACACCAAAAAGTGCCTTGATTTTGTCAAAGATGAAAAGCGCATTTGAATAATAATCAGATCGAGAAAAGAGAAAAACTTGAATTTAGCAACTCCAGGCAATTAAACAGCCTCACCTAATCATTTTTAACCTTTCAATAATGCCTTACAGGTTTTGCAGGTGACAGTGAGTTTACATACCAAGAAGACTGCAGTAGCGTGGCAAGTTTTTTTTGGGGGGGGCAGATTTGGGTTTGTAATCCATTTCTGTCTGAAGAGCAGAGGCCCTTATCTTTACAGCACAAAATGCAGATGGGGAATCAACATCTTTTTTTGATGTGGTCAGCTCAGTTCGATGTATATTAATATATATTGATATCAATGGNATCATTTTTAACCTTTCAATAATGCCTTACAGGTTTTGCAGGTGACAGTGAGTTTACATACCAAGAAGACTGCAGTAGCGTGGCAAGTTTTTTTCTGGGGGGGGCAGATTTGGGTTTGTAATCCATTTCTGTCTGAAGAGCAGAGGCCCTTATCTTTACAGCACAAAATGCAGATGGGGAATCAACATCTTTTTTTGATGTGGTCAGCTCAGTTCGATGTATATTAATATATATTGATATCAATGGTTGTAGATACTGAAAGTGCTTTGATATGAGAAGCTGCAAAGAGCCATCCTGTCTGTAGTTAAAAGTGGGATTGTGACTCAAGCCTGATTTCCAGTACCTCCTACTCTTGTTTCCTGGAAAGTAAGCACTCTCAGGATCATACAGGACCAGATTCTAACTGCTGAATCACAGTGCTGTAATTTTGAGTAGTGCATAGGCATCTGGAAAAAAACTACCTGGGAAAAATGCGAGCAGAAATTTTGGTCAGTCTCCTTAGTTATGTAGAAAGCAAAACTTGCCATTGAAATTCCTTTTATATATGTTAGTCACTTCACAAGAAACTTGTGAAGGCTTTTTTTTTTTTTTTTTAATTTCCCTTTCTTTGACTTTTACTATATATTTCTGCTTTCAGGATCAAGCACTTCTGTCTCTGGCCTCTCTTTGACAAGTCTATTCTTCTAACCAGCTGTGTCAGGCTTCAGAGATGCTTTTAGAAACACCTGTCCTGTGGTACAGAGGTTTGACAGTCATTCAATTTATACCCTTTGCCAGTTAAACTCATGAAATTCAAGTGTAGGGTCAAAGCCACAATGTTCCTTAATTTTCTTCTAGCACTGCTGCCAATCAGTGTTAAAAAAAAGACACATTCTCCAAGAGTATTAAAATTAGTGCACAGAGAGGCATACCAATTGTGCAGAAAGATGAAATGTGAACCTTTCACCTCGCCTCACCATCTTTCTCCTGTGCCCAGCTGCTAAACCTTTTCATTTCTGTGCGTCTTTAGCTCTTCATGGTTACTTTCCATTGGATCTGCAACAGTGCAGTGTATTTCTCTCAGTTGCTAGTTCAACCCCTATGCATAAACCTAACTAATGAATGATCTTGGCTCAGTCCTTTGGTCTGCCTCTGAAATAGTTTATTTTTATCCCACACGCAGGAGAAGAGTTACCTTCACGGAACATAGCACTTAATTTTTATTTTTTTGTTTGTTTGTTTGTTTGCAGCCATAATGAGATTTTGAGTTCCAGAGACACCAAAGAGATGGCTCTTGGGAACAAAGCCATCAATGTGCTGATGCCATGACTGGGTCAGCAGGTGATCAAAGCTGCCCTGCAGTCCATTCACATGAACCACACCATCTCTCGTCACTCCAGTAGTGCAGGAGGGCAGATGCTCTCCATTGCCAATTATTCACAAAGCATAGAGTGTCCTGTCCCTCAGCTGGGAAAGAGATGTCATTTTCATTTCTCTGTGTCATTTGTATTCCTCTTAAAAGGGTTTGGGAACATGTAAAATAATTTTTTTGGCTCAACTGTTGGGTTTTTTTCTCTTAAAATATTCTGGGGCTAGTATCCTCTGTGATCCCTTATATTGTAACCATATAAGATCCCTTTTAGTCACCATATGAAGCAAATGGGATGGAAGCAGGATTATATGAGCAGAAAGGTTTTTAAGTAAGCTTAAAGAAAACAGTACTTTCCACATTTTTGTCTGAGAGGAAAAGGTGGAAGTTTGGGAAAATTGGCCTGAAATGCTTCACTCATTTTCTCTACCTAGATAAGAAGGATCACTGTATCACAGACAGATGTCTCATGATTGTCTTTCCATTATAAAATAATGCAATAAAATAACACTGAAAATGAAACAGAAAATGAAAAATTTGAGATTGTATAGGGAAAAGGGCTCTTAATATTTAATAGCCACCACTAAAGACCCTAATCCAAGCTACCAGTTCTTATGCTTCTGTGAGTAAGATAAGGTGTCAAACATTATTTAAAATGTATGTGCTGTGAGGTTGGACTGTGCTTTGTGTTTCATGATTGATAAAGTATTGTTCCTAAATAAATCTCACAATTCCAGCTGCAGTGACACAAATAATAGAACATGAAGGCGTGAAAGAAAGTGGCCAATTTGAGGGATATGAAAAGAAGTTATGCTTCATTTGGTCTTAGAAAGTAAGGCACAGTGAAGATATGATTGCCTTTCTTGAATGGGTTTATAGGATTTCTACCATATAAACCTCTCCCTGCTTTTGAATGTTTTTGAATGACTCAACAATTTCTGTATGTTGTGCAGTTTATTTTTTGGTTTTGAGAGACATATTAAGTAATGGTTCTGTAAAATCTTAGATGTTGGAACTGTATAGCTCATTTTGTCACTGGATTCTGATTTGTTTGCAAATTATGTATTGATGTGTAAGGGTGGCAAAACCAGGCAGAACACTGATCCTGAGAAAGACTGCAGCTCACAAAAGTAGTTGTCATTTTTTTTTTCTAATGGTGTGTTTTTAATAGCCAAGCTTTCAGCACTAGCCACTTAGGAGAAATTTATTCTTCTATGTTTGAAAAATAATATAAGCCTAAGTTACACCTTCTGGACCTCTCATACTCTCTAGTATTTTTGCTGTCTGATGCTATTTATACTTCAAGATGATTTTCAACCTTTAGCATAATGAAAGTAAAATTATGCTTGTTTCTTTATAGCAAATATATAAGTGGCCAACAGTTTAAAAATTACATTTACAGACAAAATGTAGCCTGACTTCATAAGAAAGTAAGATTGACAAATACCATTGGCTTCTTATGTTCATTTCAAGTTGGATTTAGCTAAAGCCTGCGTGGTTGTAATCTCTGTGAGGTTACTTTATTACTCAGAACACATGTTTTGAAGTGGCAGTCAAAAGGATGAGGGCTTGAGGTTAAAAGACTTTGAGACATAATAATTCTTAATCAGAATCTCATTTGGAAAAAAATGGCACCTGGATTCAGTAAAGCAGTAAAGCACCATGAGTCTTCCGGGGAGTACAGCAGCCTGTCTTGACAGTGATTTATGGTCTTTTTCGCCTACCATGCCCAAGTATATTATCTAGGTTGACATGCATATGTACATATATCAAGCAAGGTCTCGGCACCTGTTACAATGCCCATACTGAATTCATCCTTGTTGATACCTCTGAATGTTGGTAGAGAATGAAGGACACAGTCCCTTGACACATATCAGCTAGATGTGGCACAACGTGATTTCAGCACAAGGTGGACATATATTTACACTCTGCGGCAGAAGTAATTAAGAGTGGAGTTTGATTGTCGTCTGGCCTTGCAGTTGTTCTTGCCATGAGAGTCTGGCAACCTGTAATCTTACAAGTCAACAAGCAACCACCTAGCTTCCCTATCCCTTGACATTTCAGGGACTGTTTCTGGGTAGACTTGAAGAAAGCACTCTCTGGGAAAAAAATTACAATAATAGATGTGATTCCTGAAACCTTGAAAAGTGCAGAATAATTTAGATTGTTCTGCAAATCCTATGAATACATTTTCCTAAATTAAAAATAGGCTGCATTATTTGAAAAATATGTAGCCTGAGCATTCCGGCCTTAAGCATCACTATATAATTCACTAGAAAATTATAACCTTCCAATAGGTTTGGAACCATCCTGCAAAAATTTAATACAAATACAGCATTCTGGCTTGGAGTTTTCTGGGGCACAACTGAAACAAAACAAAAACATATTTCCAAATTAAATTTTGTAGCATATGTTTATAATAATTTTTGGATATCAATTCTATTATATTAGATGGGATTTATTCATAGAAGCTACTTATGCACTAGTTTGTCTTTTCTTAATCTCTTGCTTTCCCTCTATACTCAATGTAGAGGCTCTTTTTTCTGTATGAATCATTATTATCTTTTTTATTTGCATTTGCCTAATCTTCTAAGTAGACTCTTTAAAATTATTTCATTTACTTTAAATTTCAGCAAACTATGACAAACAAATGCAGATCCTCTTAAAACTTCTAAAAACCATGCAAGCTTTTACAGCATGCTTTAAGAGATATAGGGAAAGAGCCATAGAGAATTCCCACAGAATGTCATAGAATGGCTTGAGTTGGAGCTGACCTTAAAGTTCCAACTCCCCTGCCATGGACAGGGACACCTTCCACTAGACCAGGCTGCTCAAAACTCCAGCCAGACTGGACTGGACCACTTCCAGGGAATGGGTTATCCTCAAGTTCCCTGGGCTACCTGTTTCAGAGCCTCACCACCCTCACAGTAAAGAATGTCCTCGTAATATCTAATCCAAACCTGTCCTCTTTCAGCTTGAAGACATTCCTCTTTGTCCTATCACGATATCCTCTTGTAAAAAGTCTTCCTCCATCTTCCTTGTAGGCTCCCTTCAGGTACTGAAAGGCCACAATAAGATCTCCTTGGAGCCTTCTCTTCTTCAGGCTGAATAACCCAAATTCTCTCAGCCTTTTCTCATAGGAGAGGTGCTCCAGCCCTATGGTCATCTTTGTGGACCTCCAGCAGGTTGTCATCCTTCTCATGAGTAGGGGGACAGAATTGCCTCCCTCGACCTGCTGGCCATGCTTCTTTTGAAGCATTCTTTTGGGATCTGCTTGGCTTTCTGGGCTGCAAAGTGCAGGTTCCTGGTCATACGGAGCTTCTCATCAGCATCCCCAAGTTCTTCTTGGCAGGACTACTCTCAATCCATTCTCTACCCAGGCTGTGTTTGTGCTTGGGATTGCCCTGGCCCACATGCAAGACCTTGTACTTGGCCTTGTTGAACTTCATGAGGTTTGCATGGGCACACCTCTCAAGCCTGTCCAGGTCCCTCTGGGTGGCATCCCTTCCCTCTAGGCTGTTGACCGCACCACACAGCTTGGTGAGGGTGCCCTTGATCCCTCTGTCCATGTTGCTAACAAAGATGTTGAACAGAATGCAGGCAATTAATTTTTTTTTAAATTTTTTTTTTTTTTTTTTAATGCGGAGCTCCTCTACTTGACAAAGCTTCAGTGCCCCTAAATTAATTTTTCTTTGAAATCTGTGAGGCAGAATTCTTTAGCTCACAGTTTTCCCTGTTGAACAGACATGAAGTTAAGCAGCATCTGAGTAATTTATCCAATTCTGCACAATAGAGGTTGTTTTTTCTGGATCACATCTGAACCTTCTGTCACTGAAGAGTTTATTCAGAATTTCCTTCTGATAGTACAACGTAGCTTTGTAACTTCATTCAATTTTCTGAATTTATATTAGTTGTCAGATTTCAACCCTGCAATAGTGCACCAGAAAGGGGAGATTTCACAGAGATCTTATTCTCTGCCTTATTCAGTGGAATTATCAAGTTATTGTCATCTAATTATTACATGGAGTGCTTAATGGAATATGTGTTATAATTATGAATTTGACCAGGACACATTAAGGAAAAATCTTAGCACTTCATCAAGTGAATAGATCATACTTCAGAAGATGTGTGAGGTTATTTTCAGGAGTAATTTGCAGAAGTGAAGAGTTCAGCCTTGATTTATGAAATGCACAAGGCACATTATGAAGCAAATCTGAAGGGCAGTATCCTAAAGTGATGAGGACATCTGGGAGAGGTTCAGCAGTGAAAGACGCAGTGGCATAAATCACAAATGGGCTGATCTTTGGTCAAAGATGTGTATTAGTGGGAAGGCTAAGAAATTTGCATTTGATTCTGGTTCAGATTAAGTAGCTCCATGGCAAACCTCGAAACACAGGCATACGCCTGTGATTATGCACTGTGATCATCTTTTACGCTCTGCCACACAGTGAATACCCCCAAAATGGTCTTTTTGGTGAGGAAAGCAGAGGTGTGAACACCTCTGTGCTTACAGGGTTGAAGGTCCGGATTATTTTAACACAGTGAAGAGACCTAACTCCATTAGAACATCCTCTGAATCTCAGACGCAGAAGCAAACTGCAGCAGTTTATAAGTAAAACTTTTTTTTAATCAGTGTAAGTGTATTATTCGGTGAAAAGTATATGTTACAAAGAAAATATGTAAGTAAATAAGCAAATTTACTCAGGATTTTAGTGAAGTTTTTTATGCTGAAACAAACTGAAGCTTCTCTTCTTCAAAAGAATTGACAGACATGGTAGAGAATACTTTCAAAGAAGGTATCTTGTGCCTTTGCATAATCCACTGATTAAACAATATGTAGCATGACCATTTTCCTCTGATTGCTTAAAGCCCACTGTGGAAATGTGAGTGTGTGCATGTATCGGGGACTGATTAGGAAAGAGACGTTTCTCAAGGTTTTGTCTCCCTGAGCTTCTGCAATGAAGAGGTAGGTGAACAGAACACATTCAAAATGCATTTAACAAACACAAACAAAATGCACTTGAAGACACAGTCAGCTGTGCATGACATTGTCTCTGATGGGGCTCTGGCTAGAGAAGAGTTTTGTCTGCAGTGGAAAAGACAATGATGAGAAATGCAACTTTGCACACTAGGGATTTAAAAAAAAAAACAACAAAAAAACAAACAACCAAACCAAACAGATGAGGTAATGTTTTGCAAGAGTCTGAAAAACAAAGGGACATGGGGAAATAAGAAGCTTTAGTAGTGTATCATATCTGACATTGTTGTCTTTCTCTGTGTTCACTCTCACCAACATAACAGATAGTTTCTTCATTTTTCCATACGCGTTTCCTTTGTATTTTTTTATTAATTGTCCTATTTTTTATAATTAATTGTGTATTTCTAAATTTGTGGTTCTACTGAAAAATTTTGGTTGATTGCTCTCTGTATCCTTCCTCCCTTTTGTTTAGCTTGTTTAATCATTATTATCTTTCCCTCTCAAAACCCATTGCCCATTTTTTTTCTGAAGCAACAACATTTCGCCAGTTGCCATTTCTCATTGAACTTTAGCAGCATCTTTGCAACTCCTAATGCCCCATGGCTGTTTTTCTCTTGCAGCCTTTTTTCTTTTTTTATTTTTTTTCTCCTCCCTGGGAACACTGTGGTGATTCAATTCGGCAGTAAAACTTTCCAAAAAAATTTCTAAGCCAGCACATGTGGAAGTAGGATGTTTCTGTCAATGCTATAAGTAGCTGTCTTCTTGAATGGACTTTTATATGGTGCGTGCAAGCCGGGGCACAGGAGGAGGCTTTATTGCTTTGTGCAGAATGCGTTTCATGAGCAAGTCCATGTCAGCAACCAAACAGTGCCAATTGTAGTCTCTGTTCACCTGCTGCTAATCCCCTCATGCAGGCTAAGACTCCAGCCTAGTTAGGCTGGTGATTTGGTAAGCCTTTCTGTGCTTACCAGGGAAAGGGAGGAAAGACCTCAGACAGGCTTAATGTGTAGTTTTCCCCTGAAAGCAAATTTATATGCAACGTGTCCTCTTCTGTATTTGTTCATATATTTCTGCTTTCAGTGGATTTTTAATGTGCAGTGTCATTTTTTGCCAAAAATTATGGAAACTCTGTGTTTCCTTCTTCCCTTTGCTTGATTTTATTTCTTTTACCCTGTTTAAAAAAAAAGAGAAAGGGAGAAAGGGATCAAGAATAGAGGCGACTAAAAACTTTTGAGTGAAAGCAAACACAAAATACTTGCTGAAAAAAATCACAAAGCTCATAGCCTGTCTCACTGTAGAGTTGGGGCTCTGCATGAGTCTTCTTGTGCTGTAGTCACCTGTCAAAGGAACCAGATTTGCTCAGGGTTTTTGTGCTGGGAGAAGTGTTTTTAATTTTCAGAAAAACCAAATCCCTGAGGGCTTCTAATTATGGAGAGAAGGAAAGGCACTGGGTACCATTTCTTGCTGATGTCATAGGTGGACTGACATGTCCCAGATTTGGGATAGGTTGGTTAATTTTAGGCTATTGAATTACCACTCGATCACTTAGCTGCAGCACTGGTCTGCCGTAAAATAAAAATATACTGTGGTCTTTACAAAGCAAGATGTAGTAATAGCCTCTGAGAAAGGTACTTTCTTCTTTGTAACAAAGAATGTATTACATGTGTTGAATTTCAACTCTGGGAATGTAACTGGTTGAGAAATGTATTTCTTCGGTTTCAGCTGTAAAAATGTTCATAAGAAGCCACCACTTGTATGAGAAAAGATGCATGAACATAGTCACCAGTGCCACTATAAAATTACCTTTCTTTTTGCTTCTTAGGCTGAAATAGGCCTATTTTGAAGGCTCTCATGATAGGAATTTCTTTGGAGACCAAGATGTTTAACCACACACAATTTTACTAGCTGCATAGCTTCTCAAATAGTTCATCTTAACTCCTTGGGAGCTTACTCATTACCTGTGGCTCTTGTATCTTGTCCAGCTACCAGGGAGTGTTGCTATTTCATTTGTGAATGTTGTGTGCAGTGCTTTTGAAAGATTATTTTGTTCTTTTGTTGTTGTTGGCAAAAGTTACAGGTTTTCGCGTAAGAAAACAACGACAGTACTGTGTATTTATGTAGCCCTTTCCTAACAGAAGATTTCTGATGTCAAGAATGGCATGAATCATTTTATTGTATGCTGGGCTTTATCTTCATAGCCTGTCCTTGTCAGAGGATAAATGATACAGGAATGTTCATCCTGTGCTTGAAAGGTCAGAAGTCCTAAAAGCGTATGAGGTCATGATCCTTAGTGTTGTCTCATTCATTGATCTCAATGAAATTATGGGAAGAAGTTTTCTGACCAAAGCTGGTGGCACCATTGCCTCAGCTTACTGCAGGTCTTGTCTTAAGTCAAATTGCTGACTATCTCCAGAGCTTCTTGACCAAGTTTCATGGTCCTTTTGGAATCCAATGTTCCTAGGGCCAGGAAGTGGTGCCTGGGCAGAGACAGTCTTTAACAAGGAGAAATTGTTCCCCTCAATGCAAGCAGAGAAAAGAAACTTATCTGCAAATACTTACAGTCACAAAAGCAAAACCCCTTACTCAGAAGTTGCTTTTCTGGCTCTTTGTGTGAGCACATGTTTAGGCATCTGTGTGTAATGATTTGCCAGTAGGCTTTTAGCCACAGTACATTCTGTTAGGAAATGCTCTGGGAGATGTATAATTTTTTTGTATTTTCAAAGCAGTTAATCAGAAAAAGAAGAGGTTTTTATTACGTTTATGCTCCTTTTATTGGGATTGGAGATGTGAGGAGAGGCTGGCAAACACTAGGCAGACCAATCTAAGAAGCGGTAAACCGTTTTTGCAATCAACAGAAGTTGTTTTAGAAATTTCATCCTTCAGTTCCGTACTTGTTTCTAGCTACTAAATCCCATGAAAAAGACATATCTTATCCTCTGCTCCACCAGTTCAGATGTTCAGAGCACTTGATAAATTAACAGACTGGTTATTGAGAAAAATAAAATTACATCTTTGGATTGGATTTATGATTCTTATGCAAATGTAACTGCCACATTCTGTGCAGAAAACACATTTACACATTTTAAAGCATGAAGATAGCAATATTCCTGTTCAGGAACTACTCCAGTTAATATTTTCCTATATAGATTTGAGGATTCATTAATAACTTCTGGATTGTTATTAGAATTTTTTTATTATAACATGTAATTTGCTTGAACTGACTACGTCTTTCTCAAAATGGTTTTAATTACAGAAATAAATGACAAAGCTTAGTGGAGATGCTTATACAACAGTGCAGTCATTTTCTGTATGCCAACTGGAAACTCATTTTTAACAGATGGAATTCACCAGTCTTCAAAGAATGAATACAAGGCCTTAAAACTTTACTTAATCTGTCTGCAAAAATATGAATGTGGTGTCATACACACTATTTCTTCTTGGCTTCTGCACTATTAACCAATTATCTGTTCCAGCTGCAGAAAAACACCAGAGTTGTTCATTTTAGTGAGGATGTATTTGGCTATTAGGATCAATTTTGTATGTCAACAAGATGTACCATTGTGGGTTAGAATAAAGGTATGACTCCAAATATTTCCTTTTCTCTACAGGGACTGATACATTTATCCTTCTTCCTTCTGGTGATGTGGGCAGTACTATTGCAGATTCTTGGACCTCTCTTCTCTTTTTTTGTTAGCATTCTGCCTGACTCTGTTCTGGTAGCTCTCATTTTCTTTATAAATCGGTAGGTAAGACCTTCTTCCAAATTGTGGCTGTAGGTAGCCATAAGATGAAGGAAGGAGTTAAGATGCAACCTATCAGGGATAGAAAACCAGTATTTTGCTCCTAGCTGATGAGCTGGTTGATTGCAAATCTTGTCTCTTCTTTTGAGACTCACTAATGAACAGCAGTAAAAATGTAGCCCAGGAGCAGCGCAAAAAGCAGAGGTGCACTGATTAGGCATGACAAAAAGAAAACAGGCACTGCCAGTATGAAGAAAATGAGGGTATTGGGCTGAATGACCCTGTGGACTGTGGTAGGAGAAGAGAGATGAATTCATTAGTATCAAGTGTAAAATTACATACTTCAGAATAACAAGATATTGAGCTACAAGTTAATTGTTCATCAGTTAGAAATGAAAGAGAAAAAGCTAAATGACAACAGGATGAGTAAGCCAGAGTGTTGTGGCTCTGGAAAAGGCAATTGTACTGCTGACCCCTATCAAGAGAGGGAGAACTGGCAAAGATCCTGTCCTAAAAGGTAAAAAAAAAATGGGCATTGTTCCACCAACAGTTACCCCAGCTTTCTGTGGCACTTGCAACACACCAGTACTCTGCATCCACAGGAAACGGGCATGTCTTCAGCCTAGTGTACTTCAAAAACACACAACATTAATGTAATTATTATAGATTGTAAGAACAGCTAAGACTTCACATCCTTTCTCACCTGATGTGGTCTCATTCACATTTCCATCTTTTAAGAATACTGCATCCCCCTCTGGGGTCCCCAGCTGGTGTGAGTCCAGAGGAGCCCACCAAGTTCATTAGAAGGATGGAATAACTCTCCTATGTGGAATGACTGAGTGGATTGGGTTGGTTCAGCCTGGAAAAGATAACGTTTTGGAGTGACCTAATTGTGACTTTCCAGTACCTGAAAGGAGCCTACAAGATGGAGAGGGACTTTTTACAGGACACAGGGAAATGGCTTTAAACTGAAAGAGGGTAGGTTTGAAGTAGATATTAGGAAGAAATTCTTTACTGTGATGATGGTGAGGCACTGGAACAGGTTGCCCAGGGATGCTGTGGATGTTTCAGTCCTGGAACTAAGGCCAGGTTGGATGGAGCTCTGAGCAACCTGGTCAGGTATCCACGGCAGAGGGATTGGAACTAGATGATTTTTAAGGCTGCTTCCATTCCAGACTATTCTACGAAAACAATGACTAGAAATGAAAATAAATTAGTCAGTGAGAGGAGAGGACTATTTATGCCAAAGTATTGAAGTGACGTGAGATGAAATAGGGATAAACGCATCACAGATAAACTTAGGTTGGGAACAATAAGAGGATATTGAGAGAGTGGTGTTCCAGTAGGAAGAGTCAGGATGCTTGGTGTCAAACACTAAAAAGTGTGATTGGTTGGTAAAAAGATCCTGCGCTGGTTATGATGAGGATGTAGCCCTGTTGAACCAGGAGGATTTCTCCAGCTCTGCCTTCCCTTCCTGGGTGGAAGGGGCTTGTGGGGAGGTCTCTGGTCCAACCTCTCTTGCTCAGAGGGAATGGTCCTAGTGAGAGCTGGACTCAAACAAGAATGACCTTGCATGGCATCTGGCAAAAAACAGGTAAGGAAGATTTATAAAGAAATAAATGTTAGGCTAGTAAACTGGACCCAGAGATTTCTTTCCAGATTTTTTTTTTCTTAGTGGCATTCTGACTTTGAAGGGCTGTTTGAGCCTTTTCTTTGGATTTTGGACACCAGAAATCTCTCAGTCATGTGTGCCTGTTATACCCCAGGCTCCTCAGAGCTGATGCTGTGTTATACATTGCACTAATTAAATATTTATAAACAATTTCATAAATGAAACAAATTGGATTATCAGTCATGGACTCCAAGGTAAAATAAGTTGAATGTGAAAATTAAATCAATTAGAAGTGTAGTAACTTTTGACTTTTTATTACATAAACACAAGCATTTGCATCTATAGCCTATATTTTTTTAAGGCTGCTTCCATCCTTCCCTGTCTTATTCATTTGATGATTTATGCTTTTGTTACAACAATATTTTGTTATATATTGAAAATTCTATGATTTAAACCTGACTGTGATTTGAGTTGTAAATATTTCTTACGGACCTAAGGGCTTACATTTAACATTAGGCGGATTTTATTTATTTTTATTGTTTTAATGTTTTAGCAAGACCAACCAAGGATATACTTAGTTCATTAAGAATAAAAGAGGAAATAGCAAAGCTATGCTGTCAAGGAAATGAAAGAGCATAGAAAATACATTCAGGACCATTTAATTAATTGTTTTACTCTGGATTGTCCTACTTTTTATTCTGTAGTCTTTTTTAAAGCACAGAAAACATTGTTGATAGACAAAGAATAATTATCCTGGTTTCATTCAATTAAATAAATATACAGTCTAGAATGCCAAATAAAATTCAATGATACTCTTTGAAAGAAAATAAAGGGGGGGGGAGGTCTGAGCAGGTAACTGTTCCTGTAGTCTGTGAATACATGAATAATGTGACAGACAGTATGTTCCTGCTTCTTTATTGTTAGAGTTTAGGTGCTAAATCCACTTCTACAGTGGCGTAAAGAAGGGCACTTTAATGGTGGCTGGGGAGCACTGGCTTTGGTGCCCGAAGATGCTGCTGGTCCAGCATAGCTGTGCTAAGACTTCTCCATAAAGCTTCAGTGGAGAAACCTAAGCCTGTTGGGAAGCCCTGAAGGAGAATAACATATTCCTTGCTTTCCTTTCTTTGAAGAAAAACCCCCTCCTGTGGCCATGGAGCTCTCCCTGGCTCAGAAGGAGGTGCCACCTCCAGCAGCCAGAGCGGACTGACCTCTGAGGCTTAGAGGGGGCAAAGCAGCTGTGAATTTTACTGCAAAGAAAAGAAGGAAAACCAGATTTGCATTTTGCTTGTTTTGATTCTGCTACTTAAAACTAATCTCAGGGAGCTTTTTTATTTTCTTGAAAGCTGCTTTGTACTGACTAGCCCTTGGTATTTGTCAAATTCTTTGTTTCCTCTGCATATTCCCTGCTGGCCTGCTCAGAAGCTTGTTAAATTATGAGGATTATTCAGGGCTGCACTGGATAATAAAATGGTCTATTGATTAGTAGACTTCTAATTACTTGTCTCTTAGCATGAAAGAGAAATAAGAAGATTTGATAGTAAACACAGCGGAAAACAAATAGGGTGTTTCCAACAAGTAGGGGTGTACATGCTTGTGTGTGGCCTTGTACATGGATATTGTAATTTCCAGTTTATCATCATGAGCTTATTTGACTGCTTACAGAACTGTGACCTGCACAAGCAAACTGTTTGACAGATAATCAACCAAAAAATACAACTCCTTAATTTTTTTTCTGCAGTACCCTGCATATGCACTGGAAGAATAACATCATGATGAGCAATATGTTTTTGATTTTTCATTTCTTGTCATAATAACATGAAAGTTATGGCTAATTTGTGTTTTAACTAGGCATGTAGTGATAGAAATGAATATAAATAGTGTGTCAGAGTTTTACCTTGAATGGTAAACACCAGTAGTTAGTGAAACCTTTCTGCCTTCATCACATGCCTCCATACTGGCTCAACGTCTCAAATTACCTCTGGTCTTCTATAGAAATAATGCATGGTATGTATTCCACCTTCAAAACAGTTTCTTTAACAGTGTGTGCTTTAAAGCTGTGTGTGGAATTTTTAAGGATGCAGATTTACAAATCAACAAGCCTTGTCTAGGAGTAGAGTAAAGCTGACATCCTCTCCTCCTTCTGTATCAACAAATGGTGAGGTGATGGCAACGCTGCCTGTGAGAGGACTTCTCACTTGTGCTTATAGGTGACTGTGCTTGCCCGAGAGGTATGAAAGCAGAGGACAGACTATGGGATGTTTTGAAAAATAAGAATTAAAATCCTGGCAGAATTGCTGTTGATTTCTGAAGGACTAGGGTTTTTCACTTGTGCTTTAATGCCTCTTCCATGATCCACAAACCTCTTTCTGTGCATTTCTATGGGCTCTGTATGCCCGCCTTCCCCCCAGACCCCCCTGCCATCTCTTTCTTTAAATGCTATTAACTTCAAATGAAAAAACAACTAATACTGCCCCCCCCCCCAACTCTGTATAGTTCTTGCCCATGGCAAAATGGCTGAGCCAAACCAGTACTTTAATTAAAGCGTGAAAATCATGTAATTCTCATGAAGTGTTAAATTCTGGGGTTTGGGGAGGGGTCTTTTAATTTTGTTAGACCTGTCTAAGTATCAAGGGCTCAGTTTCATGTTGGTATGCCCTTTTAGAGAATATGAGTTTCTCATTCAAAAATTAAGTAGTTCCCATTGCTTTTAGTTCTGTCTGTGGGTTGATCAGACTGTAGTGTAGTTTGCATAACTCTTCTAGTTTGTTTGGTATTCCTCCCTGGTAAAAACCCTTTCATTCTAAACCTGGCTGCTGAGAGAGAGGCAGATGAGCAGCCCTGTGCTTTATAGATGCAAGTATAGTCTTGTCAGCCCATCAGTCTCCTCATTTCCCATCACCTGGAGGTTGATGTCAGAGCAAGATATTCTCTGCTAAATGTGAATTTCTTCATTAGTTTTGCAGTCTTCCTCTAGGCTTGTAATTTAGAGTCCTCCTGATAACCAGCACACAACTACACCCATTAATTAGCTCTTCATTTGAAGGTTTCTTTCTTGGTGTTTCCATCCTTGTCAGCTGACAGCAGGCTCAGCTGCCTTCAGCTACTGCTTGAATCTGTTATCCATGTCAATCATCCTTCCCGTAGGGACCCAATACTCTGGCTCAGGGAAGCCCCGAGCATCACCGTGACCACAGGAAAGCCACCTTTTTTTGCCCAGGGAAGCAGTGAGCTGGGTGAACAGCCAACATCACATTGTGTGCGCTTTTGTGGGTGTCTGTGTAGTTATTCAACAGCTGCTTTATTTTTCCTCGGAGCACACAAAAGAGACACAGCCCAGACTTCCGCTGTTTACCCGATGTAAGAGTCAAAACAGTCTCCTGAATAAAGAGCCAGCAGCAGGCACCCAGTCTCTGCGGGCTTCTCCACATTAGGGGATAATGGAAGCATTTACTAACAGCCAAAGAAATTATTTATTAGGATATGAAACCTTTAATTTAGAAGGAAGGTTTCACATTCTCTTTTTTTTCTCCTTACACTCCCACTTCACAAAACGTAGCAAGGCCAAAATTTAATGCAGTTGCACATCTATTTCTAAGCTATGTGGGTGTCTCTGAAAAGGTATGATTTGGAAGTAGAACAAACAATATATTCGTAGCAATCTTCTTTGAACCAACAAGGTTTTAGAAACTCAAAGATCCAGATCAATCAAACCCTGTATATTACGTTCTCCGCTCTGTTAGTTTTAGATTTAAACTGTTTTATAGATGTTGAAATTGCAACAAGGATTCCCCAGCTGCTAAAAATGGCTCTGATTGAGCAGAGCAAAGTCACACCTGGAGAAAATACACTGGAAACCAAGACTTCATCTTTCTTTCTACTCCCCTAACTACCTAGTACAACAGATTTCTGTCTTGTGGTATGGATTTCATCATCCTGTATTCATTTTTGTGGAGGCAGTTGCCCCTGTTATCCATACAGGAGGCTGGCACAAAGGGGTTAAACCTTTCCTGACCCTGCCAAAGCTAATGAATCACTTTAAATCTAAAAATTTGTGAAATACATGGTATAAATAGCTTTATTGTTTACAGAATATCCTCAACTGCAGTTGCTCCCAGATTATTTATTTGTACACACACAGATGTACCCCGGAGGAAGAAAATCAAATAATTTTATTTTTATGTATGTTATTCTTATTTGGGGGAAGAAAATGTGATCTCTGACATGCTCTTTCAGAACAGAGCAAAAGACAGATGTGGGCCTCTCTCCCCTGATACCCCCTCCTCCCAACTTCTGTTTTCACTTTTACAACTTCCTGTGCTTCTCATAGAAAACACCTTGTTGGTGTGCTGCTGCAGGTGGAGTTCTTTCGCCCCTCTCCTCTGGATCCTGTTGCTGTTTGCAGGAGCAGAAAAACCTTTAGGTAATTTAGAAATTTTCTCTCAGCCATGCCAAGCTCAACCCTGTTCCCCAGGCTCATCCAAATGCCATGGGCTCATCAACACTGCGGAGCCTCTGCAGATAGCTCAGCTTCCCTAATAAACCCCTGTGCCTGAACTGACACTCACTGAAGGAAGAATAACACCTGTAAAATCACTGGGTGTTTGTCTAAAATAACAAATCCCTTGTTGCTCTGTGTTCCCTTTGTCCCCCTACAAAAGAAGCAGGGTGGTCCCATGTGAATCACCCGAGAGGATTAGGTCTAGTTTCTTTAGGACCTTGTGATCTGTACAGAGGTGCACTTGGTGCAGAAATCAAGGCAGATGACCTCTGCAAAAGTCTTTTAGACAGTGGACAGTCAGGTGCAAGTTAAGATAGCCCCAGTACTTCCTCGACTGAAACAGGGGGGCAAAACTGCTTTTCCCAGCACAGCAAGGGTGAATAGATTCTGCATGTCACACCTGCTATCCTTTGGGTAGCTATAGCCACAAAATGGATCCTTGTGAATAATTAGCAATTATAATTCTGGATTATTTTTAATTAGAAAAGCGTGGGGAAAATTTCAGAATGCTGCTCTGAGTTTGTCTTTTCTTTGATTTTTTTTTTCCCACAGAAGGGTATCATACACTGTTGCTTTGTACTTGCTTTTGTAGGTAGGATCGGGCTAGGAACAAAATTTCTTCCTTCAGCTTTAAACATGCTTCCACCAATGTTTAATTTTGCAGCTGTTCACTTTTAATCATCCTTGGAATGATTTCTATACAAGTAGCTGACTTCTTTCCCTTCCTAAATCTGTATCTGTGTATCTTCCCGTGTCACTTGTCCCTTCCACTCTAGAAAAGGTGATGAGTACTTACGACTAAACCAGATAGGTGTGAGCAATCAGGTAGTGTTAATATTTGCATGGATAAGAAACATAATTTATGGAGACAATTGAGACAAAATAAAGGTGTTCTACATAATTAGCATAAGAGCTGCATGTCATCATTTTCCCAGTGTATTATTATGGCTCTGCTGAATAACCAGGTGTAAAAGAATTTGGAAAGACGAAAAAAAACCAGTTAGGAAATGGTAAGTAAGAGGTAAGAGGAAGCAGCGAGTGAAAATATGTATGTGCCCAGCACAAAAAGTACATTTAATCTGTTTCTTGACAGTACAGAATTGGGAACTTAAGTCTGAGGGCTGCTGTTAGTTCCAAACAGGTAGGATTGATCTAAATTATGGTTTCGTGAGAGAGTAATTTTTTCCAGTGACAGTTTTTCTGCTTCCATTTGCTTAAATAAGGAGGAGGATCGTGACCTTTTAAACAGTGGAAGGCAGTTCTTTTGAAGATTTTCATCACTGTCATGCTTTTTTCCCATGATCCATGGGAATGGAGGGACCTGCAAGCCTGCCTGCTGGGTGCAGTTTGGCTGACAGCGTGATGGGAGAGTTCAGACCTCTGGGAAGGAGATTACAGACTTCCTGTCACAAGGGGTAATTTTGTCACAGGTGCAAGTACACTAAGTGTTACAGAGACGGCAGAAAGTGTTGACACCAACACTTATTTCCCAGAGTTTGGTAGTTCACCAGAGTCGAATACTGCAGAAATCTCCAGGGGAAAAGTGAAGATGTCACGTTGATGACATCCCAAGTACTGTTCCAGTTCTCCCATGAAAACAGTAAGGCTATCTCCTTAATACAAACTCTCTCTGGATAGGAATGACTTTGTCTATGAGTAATTATGAAATTAAAACTCATTGTAGACAGCAAACCCACATACATCTCAAAGTTGTTAAACACGTTTCCCAAGGACAATACTGGGGTTTTTGCAGGTGACTGAGCATCAGCGGAGGCCCACCTGATCATAAGAGAGATGTGACTCTCAAGTTGAAATGACAGTTTAGTCCCTAAGGACACATAGGCATTTATATTTAAAACTCACATAATTTTCATGTTCATTGAGCATGTTAAAAGTGGTGGATAATATATAAAATATCTCATTCTCATCTCAAACAGCTTAATTTGTGCTTGCCCTTAGGCTGAAGCGTATGAACTGAAGGCTTCCACCTGTCTCTGAACTGTAGATGCAAATTTTTTTGACAAAATGGTACCTAAAAGAAACAATATAAAAAATTTGTAGCTTTTTTGCTCTTTTGCCTAGATAAATTACAATAATTTTATAAAACTGCCTGTTCAGCACAGTAGCAAGGATTTTAATGATATGTCTGCACAGTTCCTGTCTAGCTAATGAAATATGTGTTATATTTAGATTTAAATCAAACCTCAAGTTTGGCTTCTTCCGTTCTTGGTTGTCTGTGGTGGGTTTTATGTAATTTTTTCTGTGTATGTTTTTCAAGCATAATGCTGTTTCTGCATTTTAGTAACTATATAGATTTGTCTTTGTGGTATTTACTACACCGTCCCTTGCCATGAAATATATGCTATACAACTCATTTCCTATCCATCACTACTTTGACTAGGAGGTTTTTAAGTTACATTTTGTAAATTTTTGGCAAGTACATACATTCAGTAAAACTCTCATGTACAGCTTGAGAATGCGTACTCAAGCAAATTCAGGTTTGTTGCTTTTTTGCATTTAGTGGGGTTTTTTTATATTTCAACTTGATTCAGGAGTTTACTTAAATGCAGTTACAAGTACTGAAATGTGAAGTCAGGTGCATTTCTAACTGCTTCACCATACTAAGCCCATAATGGCTTACAGGGCCTTCATATCCTCTGGGTAAAATCTATCCTAACCACATCGTCTATTGTATTTCCGTATCACACCATAGCACATCACACATGATCCACATACTGCTGCATCTCCATCAAAGGTAAAAAAAACCCTGAACTTGGCTAGATGGAGGGTTATCCTCCGACTGAAGGAATTCCACTGCAAGCTGGGTTTTGCGGGACACCCAGAAACTGTAGGATATACCTTCCTGACCTAGCATGGTTCACAGCAAGATGTGCTCTGCAGCATTTCTCCCAGCACTTCGAGGCAAGGCTTCTCCAACAGCATTTCATTCTCACAGATATCTGCTCAGCATTTGAGAAGAGTCAGGATCTGCCATCCATCTTTATATCAGTCCTGTTATTGCTGCGTTAGTTAGTCCCTTGAATAACAGCATACAGGACATATGACAGTCCATTACTGTTAATGGGGCTATTGTACAATCACACTTCCAAAAAATACTGCCTCAAGCAAAATATTGCAGATAATTTAGTACTGTCTTTCAGGAAAGTGTATGCTTGGATTAATGAGTTTGTCATACAGAATGTTAAAGAAACTCGTTTGAACTGCTTGAAATGGTATTTAGTATTCTCATTCAGATAATTTTCTTATGAAAATAGGAGGAGTTTTCTTATTTGTTTTGCCCCCAGATGAACTCCTTTCATTGAGGACACAGCCCCAACAGGGGTTATGTCAGTCAAGCCAGGAAGACAATGCTGATGCCAGAAGGGCAGTCCGAGCACCGATGCCAATCAGAACCATTGCCTTTCCCGTCCTCTCTCCTGGTCCCTGGGATAGGATGTGCAAAAAGGGCTCGAAACTTTGACCACTGCCACCCACACAGCAAAATACTGAATAAGCAACCATGTAATTATGGCCTGATGGTGTCCTCTGCCATCTTCACAAAGGGAAAAGGTACAGTCAAGATCTGGGGATTTCCAGGGGACTCCTCAGAGGGCCATTAATTGCTCTGGATGAAAATGCTCCAGGGGACCTTTTAATTTTTCTAGCTATGCTTAGAAAACAATGTGTAGAAAAAGTGAGTAGAGTGCTTTCTGCGCCATCCACTAGCACATTGTCTTGAAGTCTGCCAGCTTCAGGGTCAACAGTCAGGTTCCACCATAAGGCAGGTGTAGGAGCCTCAGGGCAATGACTTCTCTAATTAGCGCCACTTCACACAGACAGACATTTAACAAACAGTAACACTACTTTCAATAAGCCATGCAGTGTTTCTTTAACCATTAACTATCTTTGTTGCGACTGAAGTGCAGCCAAATGAACTTACATAGAGAGCACGGCATCCACAAAGCAGCCCTGCTGCTGTCTGTGGGCTGTTACTTTTCAGTTCATCTGGAAAGGAACACCTGTTACACATGCTTATAATTTAATAACTGAATATTAAAAATCTAGGCACTACTATGCAAATGTACCAAATACACAGAGCCACAGACCATAGGGTTGAACCTGGCTCTGTTGAGAGGAGGAAGATGTTCTTCATACAGCGTAGGTCTTATTTCCATTTATTTTTCATGATGAAGTGCATCGAGGCACCGCATTGCATTAGCTCTGTTTGACTGCCATGTGCTTTGGCCATTAGCACTAAGTTACATGCAGACATGTCGTTTATCAAATGGTGTTGCAAGTTCAAAATGCCTTTAGAAACAGGCAACGTACTGCCACTGAGATGGGTGAGGGTACGGCACGTCAGGGAAACCTTATCAGCTCTGAGCTCCTGTCAGGGGAACTGCAAAGTTACTTTCACCCGACTTTTTCATCTCTCGCTTGTCATTTTTGTCAGCGCAGACATCCATTATTCAGAGTGGTTTTGAGGGCTTCTGGAAAAGCCCAGCAAGAGAGAAGGGCAGGCGCTTGGTAACTCTTGCAACTGTTGGGACTCATAGAAACAGTTGAGGAGAAGGAAAAGAGAAAAAAAAAATTCTCACTGGGGCAAATCGAAGTAAAATGTTGTTGTTTTAAAAGGCGCTAGACGTTGTCGCTGGATTTTAGGGGAGCGGGTGTTGGCAAGCTTTGATGAACCTGTTTTCAGCAGCGGCTGGGTCAAGGTTGCTCCAGCACCTGCGCAGCGCTGGGCGACTGAAGCGGTCCTGGCCCACAACAGCAGTCGCTCATCACAGGTGTGTCCATACGGCAGCCCCGGTGTGCTGGGCCGTCTCCGGGCGGCGGACGGAGTGCACAGGTTGGGGTGGCGGGGCAGGGGGCTCCAAAATGCGGGCACACGCTTCCACTTCGCGGCCTTTGTGGAATTGGGGGCCCTGTGGCTTATTACAGGGCTGAGGCTGCCGAGGTGCCGGGTTGATGTCAACCGCTTCCTACCCGCAACGACGGGCGGCAAACCAGCCAACCCCGCCTCCTTCCCGCGCCTCTCCCCTCCCCGCGGCTCCGGGCGCCGCCCGCTCCGCAGAGCGGTGCCGGGGCGCTTGCGGGGCGTGGTCACGGGGCCCAACACGGGCCCCGGGCGCTGTTCCCGGTTCCCGATCCGGTTCCCGGTGCGATTCCCGGGTGTTCTCCCGGGTGCGGTCGCCGGGTGTGTTCCCAGTGCGGTTCCCGGTTCCCGGGTGCGTTCCCTATTCCCGGGTGTGTTCCCAGTGCGGTTCCCGGGGGCGTTCCCTGTTCCCGGTGGAGTTCCCGGGGGCGTTCCCTATTCCCGGGTGCGTTCCCGGGGCGGTTCCCGGGGGCGTTCCCTGTTGTGTTCCCGCGTGCAGTTCCCTGTGCGGTTCCCGGGGGCGTTCCCTATTCCCGGGTGTGTTCCCGATGCGGTTCCCGGTCGCGGTTCCCGGGTGCATTCCCGGTCCCGGTTCCCTGTTCCCGGGGGCGTTCCCTGTTCCCTTGTGTGTTCCCGCGTGCAGTTCCC
>VWZG01008876.1:161912-260397 GCA_013396735.1 Grallaria varia
TTTTTTAGCATGTTTGCTACAAATTGTCTAAAGGGGAGGAAAATTGAGAAGACTCAAATAAAAGCATGAATAAAACCTGCTTCAAATAGTTGCCAAGCTGCTTTCTTTTTAATAATCTAGCAATTATTTTGGCTTAAATGATGCTTAAACCCTGACCATGCATGCTTTTCATCTTGGCTTAGAATATGTGTGTACGTGTGTGTGTACGTGTGTGTACTTGTTTTGATTTGATTTTTTTTCAGTGAGCATTTGCACAACGGGAATTCCTGTGAGTTATATGCATGTTTTGATAAGAAAAATTGCATATAAATGAATGACTGTATCTGATCGACTAATATTTCATGATATATAATGCAAAGTAGCTTCATTTTTAAATGAGTTCCTTCTAATCTTTCAGGGGAGGGTAAATTGCTGCATGTTTATGACAATGAAAGTGTTTGTGTATTTTTTAAAGGTTGGTTGTTTTTTCCTTGTTTACAGCATCGAAGAGCAAGGGGGTTCCATTTATTTATTTATTTTGTTATTTATTTATTTAAAAATAACAAACCTCCAAGGCATCTAATTTAAAAGACCCTCGGTTAAGAAGCTTTCCATGTTACTGGAAAACGATCAGAAGGGTATGTGTTTGTGTGAGAGTGCTCAGCTCCTCTGGGGAGGTTCGTGATCTTTTCAGCTCCTTATTCTCCCCAAGAGGAGTTAAAATGCTGTGGCACTGTGGCGCCTGCGTGCACCATGGGAATTCTGCTGGCAAAGCCAGAGCTGGCATCAGGTGGGACAGGTGTGTCGCGATAGTGGGCAAAGACAGAGGTGAGGGCAGAGGTTGCCAAAGGAGGTTAAAGGGCTTTTAAAGCAAAGAAGCTGCAGCTTCCTTCTGTACATAAACATCTCATTTTTCTCCATTAGCTAGAAAGGGGAAAAGGTTTTTTTGGTACATTAGTTTTGTTTCAAATGAATCAGAGGATAATAAAGGGGGGGAGACAGTTGTTCCATTTTATTGGTTTACAGGTTATAACCATTGTGTTGGGAGGAGTTACGGTTTTGGGAGGCTTTTTCCATGATTGTGAAAATATTTCCTGCTGAACTGGATCTAAGCTATCTTACTTCTGTTCTATTTAGTGCTGCAGTTGCGGTGCTGAGGATCAAACCTTCTTCCCTTTGGTGTGCTGGGTATATTGTGTAATGCTGTTTGCATTTGTTAGATGGGCTGCCTCCGAGTTCTGCCATTGAGCCTTTTTGGGATTGTTTATTGTATGCATTTAAATCACTTAACATGCCATTCTGTAAACCAGCTTTTCTCTTACTGCTCTGGGCTAGTCCATACCTGATTTTGCTCTTCCCACAGCATCTTACCCCAAAGAAAAAATATTTTGGGTGTCTGTTAGAGTTTTCCCATGCCAGTAGTTCTGGCCTGTTGGTATCTTAGGCCACTCTTCAAATTCAGGCTGAGAACTTTATGAATTGAGTTTAGCATTCCCAGCTCTCTTCCTAATAGTCCTCCACATCACCTAGGCATCATATATAATTTGACACAGCTGACAGCATCCACTTAGGAGAAGCTTAGGGCTGAGCCAGAAAGGAAATTGAATTGCATCTCAACTCCCTAATATTAATGATCCTTCCAGGTCAGCAGAGGAGTAATTGCCAGGGCAGCCTGAGGAATTGTCCATTAAACCTGCCTAGATGGTAGCTCACCTGTGGAGAGATGCATCTAGATAGTGTGTACAAAATGAATTCCATTTGCTTAATATAAGGTCTGCTAGAGTTATGAATATCTCAAAAGCCACATGTGGTCTCAAGTTTAATACCAAGTAATTTTTCTGGTATTTTAAGATTGCCTATAACTAAGGCTTAGCAGAATTGCCTTAGATGTGTCTGAAAAAGAATTTCACAGAAAAGTGTGGTTGGTGGTTGTATCTTGAAGGGCAAGCCTCTATTTCCGTAAAGATATAGTTTGATCTAAAACCTTGTGGCATAAAGCAAGAGAAGAAAAGTTCATGTTGTCCATGTTCTTTAGTCCTTGAGGTAGCTGAGCATTTAAAATAACCCATTAATCAGTCAAAGTTTGTATGCACAACCTGATTAGGTGGGCAGCTGGACCTTTAAATCTAAAATCAATATACAACAGGAATTCAGAGGAGACAAACAACCTAAGGACAATGTTTAAAAACTCAACTGTGCTTCATGTCTTGGAGTAATGCTGATTTAGCAAGAAAACCCAGTCACAGTATGAGAGGATTTATTTTTTGACCTTGTGCATTTGAGATGACATAGAAAGTTAAGGGTTGTCAGTATGGCTTTACTACCGTGAGGAGAAAGTGCAGAGGAGGTTCAGCCATCCTCTGTTGCCATTATAGAAGGTACCCACATGAAGTACCAGAAAACAGGGATGCACAGGGAAGACTAAGATACGATGCTTCAAAATGAAAATCACATTCTTCTGAACTTGCTTCTGGGCCAGATTGATGATTTAATGAAAGTACCATCATGAGGGTAGTTTGGTGACACAAATGAGGAAATAATCTAACCTGCTGCAGTCCTAATGGTGTATATCCTCTAGGAGATCTGGGACCATTACCTGTTCATCTGTCCTCTGTCTTCCCAGCTACTGAAAATCATGGTGTTTGGTTTGGTTTGGGTTTTTTTTTTTTTCCAACGGCCACATAAACTATAGCAGCTTCATATTGTAAAAGGATTTCCCACTCTGCTGACATCCTTCTGCCTTGAGTCTCTCGTTGCCGCTGCGTGGAGGAGGTGTTTCCTCTCTTTAGAGCCCTTTATGTCTTCACACTTTTAGAGACGGTGTCACAGCTTGGTTGGGTTGTGTGTATATACACAAAAGAAAGCCTTTCTGAGCCTTTTGAGATAAATAGTTGAAGAAAACACCAAATTTAATCTTAGCCAAGGAGAAGCTTGACAGTCAGAACTTGTTGGTGAACGGTAAATGATTTTCATAACTTCTAGGTTGACATCTCCAGTAACTTGAAATATTTTAAAATTATTTTAGTTGTATGTATTGCTATAAACTTTACTTATTCTGTTTCATGTTACTAACTCTTACAAATTAGCTGGGGGTTTTTTTAGCTATTAATCAGCTTTTCTGACACAAAAATTAATTTTACACTTGTTTCGCACTTTCAGTCAGTAGTAACTTTGGATTTCGGTATTTATTGCTCTCTCTTTGTTGCTTAGATTTCTGACGTAGTTTTTCAGTCCGTAGGGTGTTTTGTCCTGCTTTTGCAAGCTGCACTGACTAGCAGATCCAGGAAAAGTCTGATAAAAGCATGAGAAGTTGCTTTTGTGGAGTAGCTTGAGTGATTACAGTCTTTGCTCTGCTTTTCTGCACTGGCTTTCTCTTTTTATCGTTGTCCTTATCTCAACTGTATTTTTGCCAGTGGGATGCATAATTAGATTTAGCTGTACAATCACATGCAGTTAAATAGGGATAATCCTTTTTTTTTCAGATCGTATCTTCCAATCCCTTTTGGTGAAATTTCAGGTAATGCCTCCAATCTAAGTACCATATCAAGATAGGAGAGAGGGTAAAGGCTGAGGTAAAACTTACAGTCAACAGCTTTTTGAAGGGATGTGGGGTGACTGTACGTCAACAGGCAGCCAGTGAAACCCTTGCTGTTCCTCTCCAAAAATTCTTGGTGGGACTGTTTCTGTGCAGCCCACATGCAGTAGCCAGTTAGTTTGTGATGGGATGCTGCAAAGGAGGTCAAATTATTGTTCTGTGCCCATACATCTAGTTTGCTACTAGCAAGAAGGGCTGCATTTTTCCCCTCCTCTAATAATGCATTTGACTGCATTACTGGAGAATGGTAATTCTAGAGAATGCGCTTCTCTGCTAGAGAAGGGAAGAAAAATGTGTGCAACCTTTAAAAAAAAAAAAAGTGAAAAGGCCAGGGATTGGAAAGTGTGTTCTGTATGTGCAGGAAATCTGAGCATTGTGGACACACTGGTGCAGCTGCGTGGTTGGGTTTCCAAAAAGGGTGGATTTAGGGTGAAATTCTACGATCCTTAAGGTCAGTGAAACTTTTGTCATTGACTTCAGTGTTACTGACATGTTTCCCTGGCAGAAGTCTGAATAGCACCGAGCATAAAGTCGTAGTACGTAAGGACACATGAATTGATTTCTAAACCGAGCTATCTCTTGGGTGATTGTTGCTAAAAGTGTATCAGAAGGTAAGTGGGAAATGAGCAAGATGGTGTTTTCACCAAAATGGTTCACTTTAAATTCTTTCTCATGAACTAAATGATTCCTTGCCAGTAAAGAGCTGGGAAGCTGTCAGATGGTAAGGCATTTTCACGCTGAGAGTCTGTAATGTCTGGGACCTTGGAACACCTTCTGGTTTGAGTCTAGCCATAAGTTTTTGGCACAAATCCAGAAATGAATATAGTAAATTGTGAACTTTAGCACAGAGTAAATTGCATTTCTTGGCCACAGTAATGCTAGTTTCCTCTAAATTGGCTGTGGGATGGCTGCAAACCAATAAAAACAAAATTACATGAAGTAAGACTTAAATTACTTTCCTTAGGTTTTTACAGGTTTTATTTTGTTTTTTTTTCTTCTGATTTCTTTTATTCTCTTTCCTATCTGTTTCAAAACTCCCTTTCTAGTTCCCTGTCATTTTGGAGCTCTACCGCCATATATGCTCGTTACATTTTTCCATACTGGAGGCTGAGGGAAGTGCTTTGCTTTTCTGCGGTGATGTTTGGTGCTGTTCCACCTCAGTTGTTCAGGGATTTTGTTGGATTTCAAAAATTTTTTATGGAGTTATTTGAACTGCTCACAAAACACTCTTGAGTTAGAAAAGTTGGTGAGAAAGTTCAGTGTCAGAAAAAAGATGACTAGTTTGGGGCTGTGTCTCTGCATTATGACTGCTACCAATTTTTGCACCTTTTTCACTGCAGAGTGTACACCTGGGGCACAACTGCACTGAAGAGGTGGAGAATGGCTTTTAGGTTTTCACCTGTTCTATCATGCGCTACCAAAGGGTCTTTAGGAAAGGCGGTGCCCAGAGAGTATTTAGAAAGTGAGCTAATATGCATTATTTGCATAGAGTGTATTGTACAGTAGAAGCAAAAATGAAGTTTATATGGCCCTTAGGAGTAGAGCATATTTTCGAGTTCCTCATTCGTGTTAGAATTGCGTAATTACAGCGATATGACAGCAAATGAAAAGTCACAATTTTACTTTACATATAACACGGGTATATGAAATACTGGTATTAAGCATCACTGATGCACCAGTGTTGGGAAAGCTGAGGAATGAGCACATGGACAAAGTGCAAATCCCTGCCATGTTTTATAGCAGCGAGGAAGGGGTGGGAGACAGCTCAGCCAAAATCACAGCGGGCAGTAAAAATATCCCTTCTGGTAAGCTCCCCTGCCAAATGCAAATATGTTCAGTAAGGTTGATGTCAACGTCAACCACCATATCCTGGGCAAGCTCACTTCCCCTGGCCCATGCCAGCTTCACGGTGGTTCGCAAAGCCAAGCTAAAAAATGTAGCCTGTGATTTCATAGAGGATGTCCATCTGCCCCGAACAGCCTGAGCAGCCCCGGGCCCTCGCCGACAACTGCGTCTGCGGAACTGCCGCGTCCCCCGTGAGCACCAGTGACCGACTTCAGCACATGGCGCATCAGTGCCGGAAATAACTCTGCTCTTGTCCTAGGCATAAAGGGCATAAAGGGTACTACACCCTTATTCATCCTTAAGCTTAGTCCCGAGAAACACAGTTTGCATCCCTTAAATGAGTTTAAACTCAGTCTGGACCAGCAGAATATCTCTGCAGAAGTCCCCTGGCATGTTCAGTGCATCTTGGATTATTGTTGCCTTGTTCAGTTTTGGTTAGGAAGAGACTTTACAGGAGAGCCTTGATGTTACTCCTCTTTCTATTTATTGATTTTATTCTAGCTAGCTTAACAGACAGTAAGATGTTTCTGCTAACTCTTGCAGGGGTCAGGGTGCATGAAATGGCTAAGAGGGAATCAGCATAATTTATTTCTTTCTGCCTGTATCTTAAGTCCTTGATTGTCAGTTGCACCATTTTTACCCAGAGGAATGAACAAAGTAAGACATCACATTTCTTCCATAAGCTGCAATGACAATTGTCATCTTTACCAGCCCTGACTCTTTCCTTTGCAGCTTTACTTGTGCAGCAAATTTCTATTGCTACATATTTCCCCTTTCTGCTGGGAACATATAGGGAATAACATAAGTAAAGTGGTAGCAGAGACATCTGAAAAGGCTGAAACGGCGACCTTTGCAAAATACTCCTTCAGGGTTGCTGGGGACGACATGTGAGCCAGAAAGGATACAGGCTGACATTCAAATCTCTCTGTTTTTGTGCGCCAGACGGTTACAAAGGAAATAATAGCAACTTTTAAGCCCATAGGAATGTATCTGTCACTTTGTCTAATCTTCGTTCTCTGGCAGCCTAAAATAGGTGACTGAGATGATAGCCTAGTCCTGAAAAAGTCTGATACAATTTTCCTGTGTCCAAACTGTCTTTAATAACTGCTCCCCATTGCTATGTAGGTGATGCATCTGAACCAGGAATGGGCAGCAGCTTTTATTGACAGTAGGAGCATTCTTCCAGTGTGCATCCACTGCAGGATGAGGAGCTCTGGCAGCTGATCGATGACCCTTGCTCCTGCCTTTCATTGTGCCAGGACTGACTTGACTGCTCTAGTAGACTTTGTGTTATCCTTTTATAGCCAGGTATCCAGACAACTTCAAAAATTAAAGTCAGCTTTTCAACTTCAGGTATTGTTGTACTTTGAAATAGGATAACTGAACGTAACCTGAGTAAATAATCTAAAAATATAGTGAGGAAGTGACTAATTCCCATTGGAAGACTACCTCAACTGTAATTCATTTCAATTCCAAGAGAAGATTCTCATTTATTTGTGATTAATTAGACAGAACCATCTTGAGATTACTAAATAATAAGATGACTGGAAAATAACGTTATTCCCCTTGAATGAACTATAAGTAGCTTTGGTTGTTTATCAGACTATCAGTGCATGGCATGTGCCCATGCTGCTGCTGAGCAATAGAGAGCAAAATGGAAAGATGATGCCTTAGCTGTGTTGATAACTAGAGTAGGAGCAGATGAAGCTGTGAAAAAGGTTAGTTAAACAATGTTCTCACAATGGGGAAACTGGTATTATTCAGAGCCTGAGTATAGTCTGCATCTCTCTTAGATAAGGCCTTGGCATTGTGGGTCCTGTTCTTTCTGGCCCCACTTCCTTGCCCAATCAGTCTGCAAGGGCGGGATTATCTATATTTATACCTTGAATGCAGAACATCCCATTCACGCAGTCACAGAATCACAGAATAGGCTGAGTTGGAAGGGACTGAGAAGGATCGTCGAGTCCAACTCCTGCCACTGCATAGGACCATCCCCAGGAGTCACACCATGTGCCTGTGTATTTCTGGAAACTTAACATTCCTCATTAATTTACGAACATGCCAGATAATTTTTAGGTTTTCAATGAACATGAGGATCCAAGCAAAAATTGAACAAAACCAATATAAATCCCATTATTCTGCCGTTTTGGAGAAAGTTTGTGTCACTGTTAAACTAAAGCACATTCAGTTCATGGTGAGCTTTGCACTTCATGTGGTCTAACTAAAACATTAGTTCCATTATTTCTATCGGGCTTTTCTTCCAGTATCAGTGTCCCAGAACAGGACAGGACATCTGTCTAATAGAGGGCACTGGGAATGACAAGTAAATTGTGTCTTGAGTTGAAATTGTCCTAAAAGCTGAAGTTGGCTGTCTAATAATTATGTTAGAAAATGTGTAATCATGCCTGCATTTTCCAAGTGTCATTTGAGTTACTCAGGATTCAGTGTTTTGCACGTATGTGTATAACCTGAAATAAGCCAATGATTCCTCAAGTTACTCTTTGGGATCAGGTAGACTTCTTCCTCTAGTGAATGTTTGTTGATTTGGAGGTGACATTTCTTCCTCCTGAGCATGGTTTCGCGTGGATGTGTGCTTAATTGTATTTGTGTTGATAATTGGAAAGGAGGGGGATATTCTTCAAAGAAAGGAAAGGCAGGAATATCCCGTGACCCTTGCAAAATAATTGGAATTGCGAGTTAAGGAAACTACCACATGTTCTGTATATGTTGGGTTTTGTCTCTGCCCTCAGAAGGTGGTCCTGCAAGTTAGACACCAGTGTCAAATATGGTCCTAAGAACTGTGGCACTTTGTGAGCTTGGAAGTCAAAAGAAGCCTAGGGTTTTTTCCCTTCATCTTTGTAAATTCATGTAGACCTAATAGAAATGTTAGTAGGTGCATAAATTGCTGAATCTGATTTCCATGTGAGGTGTTCTGGTTCTGGAATACTGGAAAGGATGCAGGCACTTTCAGTTTCTGAAAAAACAAAGAGGAATTTCAGCGGGGAGCACTACAACAGCACATGCACAGGGCTGTCAGCTGCAATCCAACCTCTTCCTTGTGCTGGTGGCCTGATTTTGGGCTGTCAGCGTGGTGTGTGTGCCCAGTCCATGGTCTCTCCATCTGAGGAAACCAGCCAGGTCTGGATGCTGAATGAAGCAAAACACTGGCATCATTCCAAGGTTCTGTAGTTTTATTAGATTCTCTATACAAAGCAGGTGGCTTTGTACCAGATACATCTTAAGAGTTGAGATTGTAGTCTTTATCGGGGAAGTTTTGTTTATCTCACCCTGCAGAGGTCAGATCAGGGGAAACAGTGGTGCTCTCCTTACCATCAATTTCATGCCAATTAAAATCTCAAAATAAGAGTTTTGTAACTGGCTCTGCTGCCCTTGTTAGTACAATCTCCTCTTCATTTTATTTTTTAACCTCATTTACAGTGGAAGTTTGGATGTTACACTCTCATTTCAGAACCAGCACGCCCCCTGAAATTTCTGGGATCGATACTTGCTTCTTATATCTGTTGTTTCTTTCTGGCTGAAAAGTCAGCTGAGGATCATTGCTACTGCCCTTGCTCCATACCTGCTCCTCTGGCATTGCCCCTTGTGCCAGGAGCTCACATGCAGAAGTCCCACTTAGAGCCGTATCAGTTTAAAGGGAAAGGGAATTCGGTGCAGGAGCTTTCTTTCGGTATATTTTTAAAACAGAGCAGCCAATACTCTATATATACCAGCCACCAGGATCTTGCAAGCCTGCCAGCTTTGATTCCTCCCTTTGCACGCCATGCCCATGAAGAAGACACCCTTCCCAAGGTCGCACACCAGTGTGCTTTTATGCTCAGAACACTGACGAAGGGTTATGCAGAACAACAAAATGAAAAGTCTCCGAAAGGGTTTGTCCCTCAGCAGGTACTTTGAATCTTGCATGCAGCTGTGGGCTACAGCTGTGGAAGTCACAGAGAGTTATAAATTAGCCTTGTGGGGACAGCTAATTGGCAGCTTCTCCTTCAAAACAAGACCCTTTTGTGCAGTGAGTATGTCTATGCGTATTTGCATACTCAGGTGGAGTTGTAAAAATATTGGATACATGATTTTTTAGCTTATGTATTTGAGAATGATCACAGAGAGCTTTCAGCCCTGATACAAAGGGAGAAGGCTGCATTGTAGTAATCTGATTTCAGGCAGAGAATCTTCTTTTTGGACAGATGTGCTACCCCAAACTTCTCAATTGATACCATTCTCGAGGCCGCTTGAGCATAGTAAACATGGATTAGCGAAGTGGAGGTGGTGGAAGAAAGGATTAATTAAACTGTAGAACATTATAATGTTTATTAAATGAGCTGGTGATTGAGAAACCAGCCTTAGAAACTCTTGTAGCCCCTATAGAAAAAAACACAACCTAAGAAGAGTAGGGCAGAAAGAGAAAACAAATCTCTTCAGACATTTTATTATTTGTGGTATTCTGAGACATGTGAAGGATATGGAAATACCGCTGCCAAAGAGTGAGATGGGTGCACAGTGGGAGGATTCAGGCTGCGGTGGGCAACAGGGTAGTTTTATTTTCTTCTTGTTCTTCATTTATGTAAAATTCAATTCCAGCAAGACCTGAATAGAGGGTAAATGAAGGCAGGCATTGATCCCATGGATTACGGCACACATTCCTTTATGTTTACTGTCCATCTCCATATCACTGTGAGATCTGCCAAAATGCAGAATTAAACAGAAAAGCAGTTTGTGGCAATCTGCAAAGTCCAAGAGTAGTGTGTTTATCCCCAGGAAGGGCTGTAGTGATGCTGGAGAAGATTGTTAAATATTGTTTGTGTTTTCCTAAAGCTGTAACAAGGAAGAACGTAAGCAAGTATGAATTGGGCTGGTCTGGGGAACAGTGAGAGCAGCCTGGACAACTGGTAAGTAGCTGAATCTGCAGTTGGTTGATGCCAAAGTTCACCAGAGAGCACAGAGGCAGGACAACGTGGGATTGTGTCAGCTAATGCTCATGATACATATGGAATTTATTTGTCAGGTTCTGTTGTGCTGCTGGAAGCTATCAGGTAGCGAAGATGCTTGATGGGGTGCTTAAAAATTTGGAGTTTCCTGCCTGTGAACAAATGGGCAGCAGAAGAGGATATGGAAAAGCATGAGGAATATTAAGCTTAAAATAAAGCAACTGAGATCCAAAGTTTTCAGTCAAGAGGTCCATTCAGTCAGAGAATTGAAAAGATGGTGCTCATTAAACGTATTTTCTTTTATCTTTACGTGTATTTTAGCCAACCTTTAATAGATGTTTTAAATGTATTAGAAACTTTTCTCTGTGTGGCTTTTGAGATGCATCAATTAACACATTGGGGGGAGGGAGAGTTTGGGGATTTTGACATTAAGTCAGATTTTGAACCGGATTTAATGAAATAGACTTAAAAAAAAAAAAAACACTTCCACTTTGCTCCCCCAGTGTGTCTGTTAGGAGCTGTTTATAATAAATGTGAAAATTATTCGATAGAACCTGAAATGTGCAGCTGAAATGTTAGCTTAATTTCATAAAGGCCATTTTCCATGTCCAAAGTAGAATTGCAAAGGAAATGATGCATGGTAGACTGAGGCATTTATAGGTTAGCAAGGTCTTCAAACTTTTTTGATAGAACACTTTGGGGAAAGAGAAAAAATGGGTTGAAAAGCTTACCACTCTGGTGGTTGGTTTTTCTGGATGTGAAGGAGAATAGCAAGTTGGAATGGTTGCAAAAGAGTCTCTGATACTCTGTGATTAAAGAGCACTTTTCAAGTCTTGCCTGAAAAGAAAAGGAGGAAACTGGAAGAGAATAAGATCTGGGCCAGTTTTACTGCACTCGATCACCTGCAAACAGGTTTATGGTTGGGACAGCCTCTGGAAACTGTACATCTGTGAGAGTACCCGGGCTAGGTCACATTTTGAGGTGTGTATTGATAAGATGGGTCAGGCACAATGCCACAAAAAAAGGCATCTGCCAGAAAGAGGAGTGGGTCTTTGAATGTGTTCTGGCATCCACCTCCATGCTAAACCAATAGCAGGATTCAAGTTAAACTGGGAGTTACTGGTGCAGGCTGGAGAGCCTCCAGCATCAATGTGGCGTTACATACCAAAATCCTGTGCTGAGAAGAAAAAACCTCTTCCCACCCCTGCCTTAGGAAAGCTACAGGTGAGCATTTGCTTGCCTAGGTCAGTGCTTGCATTTTTTTATTGTCTATTTACTTTTGGGGAGAGAGAAAGTCTTATTTGGTACAAGGACTTGACATAAAAAAAAATTAGCCTTGCTATTTCTAAACCAGAAATTACTTTGTTGAATCTCCCAGTATATAGAAAGAGTCTCCACCTGTCATTGGCGTGGGAGAAATGTCAGAGCCTTTTCTGGCTAGCAATAGTTCAATGCAGTTGAGAGACATCTCTGACTGAAGGCAGGCAAGTCTAGAAGTTAGGAAGACACAAATTTCATAGAAAAACTCAGTGCTTTATTCACCCACACAGGTTATTCATAGTTACCTAAGTTGAGAACGTAAGACTGAAAAAGAATTTCTGGGTTGTTAAGTCCAGTCTGTTTCCAAAGTTCTCTGGCACTAGAGTTTTAGATGGACCTTTCCAGCAGTAAAAATGTATTAGAAGGCTTTAGGCAGAAAAAATGCCCAGCGCTGCAAATTTTAGTCTTTAAATTAGTAGTTTAAAAATGCTGAACAGTGAACATATTTTTCTGTTTTATTTTTCTGTCATTTCACTACACGTTGTTTTAATATAGAAAGACTTGAACAAATTACAAGTCCAAAACATAAGCATAAATGTAGTTATATACCATAATGAGAACTTGCATTACTAGTTCCTGACAGCCTAAAGTAGATTATTGTTATTGGACATTTTTCAGATGTTCTTTCCTGACACCAGCAATTTTCGGGTCGCTGATCCTTCTTCAGCATTGTTTTTTTTTTAAAAGTCATCACCATTTTGTTATAATAAGGAGAGTAAAACCTTGAGAGGGGGTGAGGCGGGGGACAGAGTTAGAAAGACCACACAATACATTCTGATTCTGCATATCTATTTTTCAAAACGTTTACAGGGAATGTTTGACCCTGGCAGTGTCTCGTGACCTCTGGGCTGGCCTTTCACAGTCATCCCTAAGGAAGATATCCATTAGCTGAGAAATACTTATGTACATGAACCAAAGTAGCCTGTTAACAGCAGTGCATGTATTTAAGAAGGCATCTCAGTAACAGTGGAACAGCTGATCAAATAATCGTAATCCAGGGGCTCTTCTCTTAATGATCTGAATTTCTGCAGAACCTTTAGCAAAACCGTAGAGGATGGTAGATATGCCATTCCTTATCCAAGCAAAATTCCCTCTGGTAGCAGTGGGGGTAATGCCCGGCAAGACCTAAAGATTTATTTAGTGCAATTACACCAGAGGATTTACATATGAAAACTTCTGCTAAAACCAGTTGACAGTATGGAAGGGGAGCAGAAGTGGGAGATGAATAAATCTAAAGAGTAATTAGGGGGAAAATTTGCTTGTGAAGCAGTTCTGTCTTTTCTGTTTTTTGAAAATATTTGCATTATCTTTCATTGAAGAATGTTGAACCTTTAATACAAACAAAATTAGATGCTGTCATTAGAGGGGAAAGTGCACTCATTACAAAGAGCGGGCTTGGATGGAGGAGTTGGTGCACAATGCTGAAGCCACTTTTGTCTGTCAAGGAGGTGATTGAAGTGGTTCTTGCATTTGTGAACATCTGTGCATTTTCTTCCTTCACCTCCTTTCTTTTTTAAATATCCTTGTGCTTTAGTATATTTTCTGTGATGAACAGCAAAAGTGGTGTAGGTCAACTGTAGGAATTCCTATTTTGTTAAAATCCGTAATCTCTTCAGTGCCTGGTATCATTTAGCCTCCAACAGGTATGGCTATAGGTGTTGGCACTACTGAAGCTTCACTGGATTTCTATGGGACATGAGAAGTCAGAAAAACCACAACAAAATAAAAGTTCCTGTTTTATCTAAATGTCTTTATACTTTGGCTCTCCACAGGATAAATTATGGCATGAAATATTGATTTGTTGCAAGACATGGTTCCATAGCTTATTTGCTTAACTTCTGCAGTATTCTAATGAAAATCCAATTTGATTTTGACAGGTTTGGGCTGTACTTTTAAAGGCAAAGTGGCAGATTTGTAGATAGTGATTCCTTGAAGAGTGATTATAGAGACAGTTGCTTATATAATCACTGCATTATATGTATGTTACCAGTGTTACATGACATTAAAATCAGTCGTTAATCCATTCTTATTATCCCCAGTAGCTAAAAACTCTGGGAATGAGGAAAGTAGAGCAACCACCGTGAGAAATAGAATGGGTTCTCAAAGGAGATCCTGATTGCTTAAGAAAATGAGGTACCATGTCTGATAAGATTGAGTGCATGTATTTTGGAGATTCTGTCATTCCACTCTGTAGACAATTTTCTTATCTAGAGTAATTAAGGCTATTTGTTGCTTGCATGGTCCTATGTTTTAATGCTGAGCAGCTGCTGCTGTCACAGAAGTACTTTTTCTCTTGGGTATACCCAGTGCTGGCCGCAGCTCTTCGCTGTGCACTGAAGCATTGCAGCTCTTGCTTCTCTGAGCTAAAGTGTCTCTCTTACCAGATCAGACAGAGCAGGAGGGGCTAAAAATAAAGGCTCTTGGAGGTCATGGGTGATTGCCTATGGAAAAAGAAGCAGTAAATTAGTTTTATTTTGTAAAACATAAGGATGCGTAAGTGAGAGGAGAGTTGTTCTAAATGCTTGGACTTGGGACAGAACTAATGAGTTTCCTGAATCTCTAGTGCTTCTAAAAGTGTAGTTCTTTGCAAGTAAAAGCAGGAATGTTAAAACCATTGTATGTAGTGCATGGCATCTCCAGAACTGTATCCTTCTTGTCATGGGAAACGCAGTGCTGACTTTGAAGGTGGGACCTGATCTGAAGCTGAATACAACTATTCACCGTTCTTAACATTGACACTTTAATGCGGTTTTGAGTCATACAGCGGTGACCTACGTGATAACAGCTACGAAACTGATTGTATCTCTCTAAACATTGTGAACTGCATGGGTTAAACCGAATCTCCCCCAAAGACACACATGCTCAGTCTGCCTATTTTATAGTTCGCTATGTGCGAGAGAAGAATAAAATATTTAGTAATTTTGCTTGTCTGTACTTAAAATTGAGCTTTCTTTCATATTATTCTTTTCTAATTAATGGTTCAGGTGCTGGAAAAAACAGTGAGTTCAAAGCTTTATCTGCAAGGCTAAGCATTTGCTGTGCTGGCAAATGCCTTGCTTGGGCAGGTTATTGTTTGAACTGAGAAAGTTTCAACCACTGTTAATTAGCCTTTTAACTTTTTGTTTGTTTGGGGGGTTTGTAGGGGTTTTTTTTCTTGTTCATTTGTTTGGGGTTTTTTGCTTTGGTTTTTTGTTTCACAATAATTTCTCTGGTGTTTGCTCTGTGTTTAACCAGGTAAAGCAAACATTTAATCGCCGTTAAGATTTCTATATTCATACAGCAGAAATTCTCAGTTGTATTCACTAATGTTGTTTCTGGGAAAGCAAAGCCAATGTTTTGCACAAGATGGATGCGTTATGTGCCTACAGACAGTGGGCTGCAGGCTTTTGTCTGGTCTCTTGAATACAGTGAAATGTGCTTTAACGGATGTGCTTGTGAATAAAATATTCTAGTGAACTGATTGCAAACGTGCTCGGGATAGGTACGTTGTGTGGTGTTAAGGCATGACCTTCATGTATGGAGCATGTTTTCTGGAAAGTACAGCCTGAGAAATGGTGTAGAGCCTACTTGGCCTACTGCAGTCTGGATGCAGTAATAGCTGGTTACTAAAAAAAAAAAGGGATGAACCCCACTGAGAGTGTAAAACCTGAGTGCTGGGAGAGGATCTGTGTATCATGTGTCATTTAAAAACAAAAACGGTAGAATATTGGAAAAGCAAGGTTTCGTAACTGTGATAAATTACAGAGGAGGATGAACCCTTCAGCATCCATAATAGAAGAACTGGGAATTGTAGTGATCCTGCTCTTGCAAGCAAGGGTTCCCAAACAGCAGACACTTGGGGCGGCAAGGGAGTGCTGCTACCAGTGCCCTCTCCCCCCGTTATGGTGTCAGAGTGCCGGCTGTTTTTCACCATCTGCAACTGGGAAATCCAGCTGGACCAAAATATGTGGAAGTAGTGGGTTATTTCTTGGTGCTTCACTGGAAGAACACCCAGTGAGTGCAGTCGTGGCAGGGGCCAGTCTGACAGTGGTGGTCAGGTGGGACAGCGGCTGTCTGTGTCTCTGCCCATCCCCGTTGCTGGTGCAAAACTTGGTGCCATGTTTCCCTGAAGAATTCATGCATCTCTGAGTGTGATGAGAAAGTGTTTGTCACTGCCTTAATTTGCCAGGAAAGAGGGCTGCCTTGCCATTTGCATTATGGAGAAGAGCCCTGGCTCATTTATATGCAAGCAGCCAAGCCCGGGGAGTTTTCAGCATTCCACGAAGTTGCACTGGGGGATGCCTGGCCCAAAACAGTATCTCTGCGTTACATGCTGAAGCTTGACCAGAAATATGCAATGTGTGCCACACAAAGAGTAATTAAATTTGTTTTCAAATAAAAGATAAATAGGCAGAACCAGACTTGTTCATCGGGTTCTCTGAATATTTTGGAGCACAGCTTTTGCTATGGAACTGTGAAGAAGTAAAAAATTAAATAATTTTGTCTGTTCAGTGAGCTGAATTATTCATTTAAAATGAAAATATTTTATAATCTTGTGTCAGAAAATAAGTGTGATTTCTAGGCAACTATGCCTAATAAGAACCCTGTGGTGCGAAATCTAGTCTATGGCTGCTAAATAGTTCTCCATCTTAAAGCTGTGCTGGGCTATGTGTATTTTTAGGCATCCTATCAATAAATATTTTATAAAGTGCTGCACACAGTCAAGGGAGGAAATGTTCTGTTACAGAGGAATCCAATTTCAGGTTCCCCATAAAATGATGTGCTTTATAGGGTTTGATATCAGATACAAAAACAAGGATGTTGTATAAAATGCATCAGATGTTATCACTGAAGAAACCCCACAGTGTTGTGAATAATTTGTGATCCTTCAAAGAAAACTAGAAGGGCTGTAAGCAGACCATGTAGTGCTAAATATCAATCTACATGTGTTCCTATATTGATGAAGAAAGCTATTCCTTACTTTTATTAACAGCAAGGTCAGATTGGTAGTAAAGGAAGGGAAGACAAATGATCTTTATTGATACTTACGCTACATGTTTAATGGAGAATAAATTTTGCAAGTGCTCACTATAACTGCATATGCCGTTGAGAGAAGTCTGCCGTGTCCAAGTCAGCATTTGGGGATTATAATCACTTCTTGGAGGCTTTGCTCCAGCATTTCCAGAACTCCTGATTTGCAGCATCGTGCGGTGGTGGCACTTGCTGTATGTACGTTTTCTACGCACATGAGAACCGCTTAATGTTCAGTCTGCTCCTGTTAAATTGATGCAGGGAATAACAGCCTTCCTGAAGTACAAATTGACGCGTACAGCTGAGATTTAGCTATTAGCATAATCTTATAATGGCAGATTTAACTTTCAGAGCAGAATTACTGTAAACACCCCTTCTGCCAGCATTTCGCAGCCCCATTAAGCTGAAGAAACAGCTGGTCATGGAGGAGAGATGGCAGTAGGTGCGGTGGAGTGGTGGTGTCGTGCTTCATGCTCACGAGCAGATGGGAGCCACTGGCTGGGAGCCCTGTCCTGCCTGTAGAAACCAAAATACTTACTCTTCTCTACTTACACACTTGGAGACTATCAGCCACCCCTTTATTCACGGTGGGGTAGTGCCCACCTTTTCCTTGAGGTGCTTTCCGTGTAAAGCCACCTTGATGTTTTTCAATCAAAACTGAGCCATGAGTGCGGAAGGTTTTAGAGGGAAGAAACTGGCCATTCACTCTTTGTCCTGCTGTTTTAATGGGAAGCCGTTGCCTAAAGCTGAAAGTGCAGAGCTATGCATGCCAAGGTGGTAATTTCTTCTGAAGGAAATCCATAACCACAAAAGGATTTAAGACTGCAGGGAAGACTTTCATTTCCTTTGCTTTTCCAGTGCTAAATCCCATATGAATTAGGAAAATAGCAGCCATCTAATGGAAAATGTATGTTTCCCATTGCCATCCCAGAAACACAGGGATTTTCCGTGTTCTGTGTTGTTTTAAAATGCTAGGATTGGGAGCATTTGAACATTTTGTGCACTTATAAGGAAATGGTAGGAAAAGAGTGGGCATGACAGCAAGCTTTTTCTTGGGTCTACAGTGCTACAGCTAGCTGGCATTGTGGCTAATAAGGAGAATGGGAGCCAAGTTTCAAGACTGTAGAAGAAGAAGGAATCACTCAGTTGTCAGGGTGTCCTGTCCTTACCTGGTGGGAGTTACAGATAAGTGTCCTAGACACCTTTTCCCCAGTCAGTAAAACCCCTGAGACTATAGATGTCCATATTTCTGTCACCTATCAAGAGAAGTATACTTTAAATGTCAACCTCATTCTCTCCTCATCTATTTTTAATGTGGAGAACTGGATAGAGAAGCTAAAGAGCAGCTCTATACACGTCTTCTAATTATTGCAGTCAGTTACCCCTTGTTTTATTATTTGGAGTTTTGAAAACGAAAGAAGAAAGAAAAGCCAAGGGTTGAGAGAGTAGCCTCTATGCTCTGAAAACAAAGCAGGTACTTCCAGACTGAGCATTAGCATGTGTCAAGTGTGTTTTAGAAAATGCCTTTGCCCTATTACCTGTAAAAATACTACAGGGAAGGACTAGCCTACTCCACACATTGATGGATGAGGTTAAGAAGTGTGACTTTTGCATGTTCAAAAAGGCTCATGAATTTTATTTTGAGAAAAAAATAAAGATTAATGATTGCTTTGCTCAAAATGCACTGTTAGACATATGGTTTTTTTCCTACGATTTTCATCCTCCCAAATATCTGAGTGTAATTTGCATAAATAGATATTTCAGACCTACTTTAATTCAGACGTTGCTGCAGAAGAAGGCTGGAAAGAACAAAGGAGGGAAGCTGCAACGTTTTCAGTATGCTGAAGCAAAATATTAAGACATGCTGAAATATGTGTATGTTAAGTCAGTATGCTGCAGATACGGGGAAGAAAATCTTAAGGAACTGCCTCACTGTGTGTCTGGTAGAGTTTTGTGAGAGGCTGTCATTTTGGTAAACAAATGCAGAACACGGCCAGGTCCTCTGTGACCTTGTTTTATGTGGGGCACTCACTTTGTACCATGATGCATCTTTCCTTACCAAAGACTTCACTGTGAAATTAAGCATCATGCCCTCCTGGACCCATCCCACTCTGGCTGCTGGAGTAGTTTTAAAGTATAAAATCAATTAATAAAATTAATTGGGGATTATAGAACTGTAGGTTGAAGAAAGTGCTTATAGTTGGCTGAGTGTATGAGGTGAGCACCCCAGAGGGTCTGGTCTGCCGAGGTCATTTGTCCATTGTCTCTGAGTTTTATGTCCACAGATTGCTTTTGCTAAACTGAACTAGCTTTGAACCTAAACTCTCCCAAAATACGGGATTCTTTGGCTCTGAGGTTTTGGAGCTGCCTGTTCATAACACAAGCATTGTACACAATATCACAAATGGTGCACAGTTGCATTTATTTTTCATGAATATAGGCAGGAAAATTTAGTTTATCTGAGCAGTATTATTAAATGGACAAAATACATGCAAGGGTGATTCAGATATTTCTGCTTTATCTGCTGCTTGGGCTTTTGAGAATGCTTGAACATTGCATTTTCACATGCACAGTTTATGCTGAATCGTTATAAAAATTTTTCTCGATCTAAGTTTTTCTTCCTTTGCGACCAAATACTAATCTGATCTTAAATAACTGCTATTCAAAGCAGACCTCATTTGAATAATATCTTATGCACAATAATTTAGGAAATGTAATTGATTGCTTTTAAAATACATTTATATGACTAACTTCATGGAAAAGAGCAGTTGAAATGTCTAACTGAATGCATAATTACAAAGGGTTTTTCTGAACATGATTAGATATTAGTAACAAAACTATTCTTCCATTCCTAGTTGTTGGAAGTACATCATTGTAAGTAATTTTCAAATCTTATTAGGACACAATCAGCACCAGGCAGTTTATATTCTGGCTCTGAACAGCATGCATGAGCTGAGCAGTAGGCTTGAGAGCTAAGCTGCTACTGATGCACGCTCCCACAAATTATTGCTATAGCAACATTGTCATAATGTCTGAGATCTGCCTCCCTTGGGTTCACACGTGAACTTTTCTTTATGGTGAAACAAAATGCCTTCTCAAGTTGAAAATACTGTGTAATGGCTATTGATGGCTTTTCCTTTTTTTATTTTTTTCTTCAAGTAATTAAATTTCAAATGTTGAGAAGCATAATGGAACATTAGGGGAAATCGTTTGCTGTCATAACGTCCATTTATCATGAAATTCGGCATTATGTGACTCCTTCCATACAATTAATCTCTGCAAATTGGTGTGATCAGGTGGAGAAATTCTCTATGGGCGGTCTCACCTGACTTGTGGAGTTTTTTCTTCACCTGAGTGCTTAGATGTTACATTTATTTTCTGTAAAAATCAATCAAAATAAGATTTCAGAGTTGCTATTTCTTTCATTTCAAATTGCTGCCCATTGTGATGTAGGTTATGTCTGCATATTAGGAACTATTTGACTTAAAGCACTTAAATACATTGTTTCATATACACCAGCTTCCTTTGGGGACCCTAATAACACAACTTGCATTTATGCAATGTTTTTTGGCCAAATTCTGGGTCCCAGTTCCTGCTTTGTGCTGTTGGATAAAACTAGCAAGGGATGCCCCAAAAGGCAAAGGGGGTATCACAGAGTAGCCATGGAGTTTGGTGTCACAGTGTCAAATGTTTCTGTGCCTCTGAGGACTGGTTTTTCTGCTTGATAGCTGATCCAGGAGGAGGGAGGTTGAGCAGTGCTTTGCAGGCAGCTCCTGTGCTCCTGTCCCTTCCGAGCAGCTCAAATTCTGTTCCTCTGCGTTGAAGTTTATTACAGATATTAAAGTTCATGATAAATTGGAAACATTAAGTGAAGTGTTACTCCATTATCATTATGATGAACAGAGAGCAACAGATGAAATAATTTCACCCATGTTCCTAGACTGATGCAGTGAGGTCTGAACAATGACTGCAAAAGGGAGAGCACTGAGGGCAACAGAGGACTTCGATCATCTGAGCAGGCTAATTAGGAATCTTTCAGCAGGGAGACAAAGGTGAGCAGAGGTTATAAAAAATAGATTTTGCAGTAATGTTAGGGAGAAGAGAGACATCCCACGCTCCAAAGGACAGATCTCAGGTGAACAGCAGGGGAGGAGGAGGTTGGATCTCTTGTGGGAGACCATAGAATACTAAAGATGGGAGTAATCAATGATGGGTGATGTGTGAAGGAATTTTTGTAGCTTTGTTCAGATCTAAGGAATCTGGGGAATCTAAGATATCTTGAGAGTCTAGTGATTGCAGATTTTTGTAAAAATGTATAAAAAAATAAAAAAAAAAAGGGAAGAAAGAAAAAAACCACCTTTGTGTGTTAAGGTGCTGTGCCACACTGCCAAAGGGAGACAGTGTCTAAGCTTCCTCAGACTCATGAAAGCTAAAGAGACTTGAATGTGACCCTTCGATGGCTGCCCAGCGGGAGGAGCTTAGGGCGTGCTGACAGTGCTGAACTGCTGGGATACATGATATTGAAGCAGTGGGAGAAGGACTGATTAGTCGTCTTTAATTCAGATTTCCCCCCATTAGTCTGCATTGTTTTCGTTGCACGGTACGTAGTTGTTAGAGGGAAGAGAGCTAAATCTGAAGAGCTGAGGTGTGCTGGGGTTTGCTGTACAGGCACACACCTGGCACGTGTCAGTGTGAGGGTCACAGCTTGTTCCCCGAGGGTCTGACACGTCCTGCTGCTGCCATTACACAGGTAGAGATGAACCCGTGTGGTTTGACTGTTCCACTTCCTCCTATGGGTACACAGAGCAAAATCACGGGCTGGCTGGAGGGAGCTCACACTGCCCTCCAAAGCTACCCAGAAAACGTCTGGTCTCTTTCCCCAGCATAAATGTATGCACCTGGGAGTTATAACAGTTTTAATTCATTTTTATCACAGTAACATTCCCATATAGACAAGACCGACAGACATGGGGAGTTAATTATAGCCTTTCCTGACATTGCATGCCTATTTAGGGAGCCAACTGAACGTTTTAGTTGCGCCAGCAAGAACTTCTTCCAGACTCCCATCTGAGTTTGTGCTTGGGTCTTATAAAATCCTTTTTATTTTTAAAGAGGAATCTTACACTATCTTGCTGTTTATGCGCCAGTCAAAGTGAAATTGCCTTGCTTTTGTGCTGTATTTCAACAAATACAAGGTCTTATGAAAAGAAATTTTAGCAGATAACTTACAGGTTCCTGTCAGGGAATGGAAAGACCTTGTGAAAATACAGGGCCACACTGAGTAACCGGTATGTGCATGGATGGTTAATTTCTCACTTTACATTCTATTTTAAATTCTCTGCCATATTCCTAGTTATTGTTCATAATGTAATAATGAAGGTCAAAAATCCAGGCTTTATGTGACTTCATAATTTTAACTCATTTTTTTTTAGGATTACCTCACAGCAAAAGTGTCTTTGAGGTTTGTCTGAGAAGCATGCTATATTGCAGTTAGAACAGCGATTAGTACGTAGCCTTAGGCATATTCAAGTTTAAGATAATTCTCCATAGGTTTGAGCTTTCAGTTTTAAATGGTATCAAAAGAAATGGTGGGCCAAATGCACAACTGAAGTATGAACATTTTGTTTCTCTGGAACACTATAGCTTTATACCAGCTGACATCCAAATATGTTGTTATTAATCTGTACCAGCATGTTATTAAAGTTGGCCTCCGATTGTGCAGACACCAGGCATGTGAATTAAAGCTTCATGTCAGACTCAAGTTCTGGCATCTCCTAGCTGTTGGCCTTTTGTTCTCTTTCACGTGTAATGGTCTGTGTCCCCCCAGCCTTACGGTAAGAACTGTGTTTCATTTCTCTTCCCAAATCCTCCAGCAGTTTATCTCAGTAACCTTTCACACATTTCTGGCCCTTCATCTTGGTAGCCCATCTTGCCATCATTCTGAGCCTGATTTCTCTCTCCTTCCAACTCACATGTGGCTTATTCCTCCCCACCACCCAAGTGCCATCAGCAGCCCTATGAACAGCACAGGAGAAACTGTCTCCCACGTCTCAGTTCCTCTCTTTGGTACTGGGAAACCACTGCCTATCCTGTACCATAAGACCATATTTTTAGGTCCCAAACCCGAATGACCTTCTGTGTGAGGCACAGTTTTTCTTAGCCTGACACCCCTGGGTACATTTTCATACGTATGATGGAAAAGGGAGATTCCTGGTCAACAGCGTAGTTGTAAACAACAACATCTGCATGTCAATAGTATTTCTGCCTGTCTTCCTTTTTTTTTTGTTTTTACTTCACCTGGTCTATGAAGTTATGGAACTATTTCATTGCAATTGTAGGTGTATGCCCATAGGATTTGATACACCAAGGATTGAAATAGTGCCAGCAGGGTTTTAACGAGCTAATTTGATAAAACTAAGAGCAGTTGCAAACAAGATCTTCAAAATGGAAAACACTGAAACCTAAGGGTAGCACTGTACTATTCTGTGTTATATATTGAATTGACAGCACTGACAGAGATAAAACCTTTTGTGTTCAAATAGCATGGGTTTAAACATTCTGGGTTTTGTTGAAGGTGATTACTTAAGAAAATTGAAACCTGGAAACAATTAAGGATACATAGGTTCTTGTAGGCTAAATGATGCCATCTGCAGCACGTGCTGCTTCCACAACGATCACCTGGAGCATCTCCCAGGCATGCAAAGCATCCCTGCTTTCCTGCAGCGTGTTTCTCACCTGAATTTTTCGTGCCCTTTGTCAGACAGTTATGAAATAAAGGCATCATTAACAAACCCAAATACCTCTGTGACAAATGTAAACTTTCAGAAAGTAGGTAATTAGCAGTATCTCTGAAACAATGGCTTTAATGAAACACTTGCTTACTTTAATTGAAAGGCATTTAGGCATTGTCTCCTTCCACTGCATGTGTAGCTAACTAACTCTTGTTAGTATTACCAAGTTGTATTTGCACAATTAAGCGCTGCTAAAGGACATTTCTCACCCCTGCAAAACCAATAGGTTATTTCATCAGTATTTTCCCTGTTCCTGGCACTGTTGTTTGAATTTTCCAATTAAAACATAGACAGAAGGAAACGTGGGGAATTTTTAGTAGTAGAACTGCTTAATATTTGAGAAGGCCCTGTTTCAAAATCCGATTTGTGGGACACAAGCTTCAGTTTTGCTTTCCCTGCTTTGGGTAAACCTGTGTAACCTGGTGATACTGGGGGATAAAATGTGACAAAGAATCTAATATCTAATATCCCTCAAAAACGTTACATTTTAATCTTTACTATAAAACTCAAGGAAGGAGGGTGTTGGCAGTGGGACAGGTGCTCATTTTCCTTCAGAAGAGGAAAACTGTAGTTGGGAGAGGGATGCTAACAGATGCTCGCCTGCTCTGACTGACTTAAACTAATTTGCCTTGAGCCAAAGACATGCTTAAATTAACTTGAAGACCATGGTATAGGTAGGTCAGTATTAAATAGAAGATCCCATATTTTATTTCTACTGTCTCTGTCTCTCACTTGTCTCTCTCTGGAGCAAGGTGAGATGCCTGGTTTACCTAAATGGCTAAAAAGCACTCTAATAGTTTGTGCAGTTTTCTACATTTCTTCTAAAATTAGTATTTTGTGCTCTGTTTTGAAACGAGAGGAAAGCTTTTTTCACCCTGAAAATATGCTAAATGAGAACAGACACTGCATGTTTGTTTCAGGAAGGGCTTATCTTGTCTTCCACTCTTTTGAGACCTGTAAAAAAATTCCCATGGATATAAGTAGAGTAAGATATTCTGTGTGGCATCATTTAATAGTCAGGGACACTCACAGTAAAACTGGCAGTACTGTGATTTTATAAATTTTATAAAGTGTAGTTCAAAGTTAGTACCTTTCTAACTTTCCTATATAAGGGGGATTTTCATAACTAAATGAGTCACAGAATACCAGGTTGAAAAACACCTCAAAGATCAGCTGGTCCAGCCAAATCTTAAAAGTGTCCAGTGTTGGTTCCAGTCTTTTCTCTAACTTTATTAATTTTTGCTAAGGCTGGTCTTAAACCATGTGATTTAGTTAAAAAAAAAAAAAAAAAACCAAAGAACAAACACCTATGCGAGCAGGACAATAGTCAATTAAAAGCAACTCCACTTCCCAAAAAAAACCCTCAAATAGTCAATTTAAAAGTCTTTAATAAAGCTTTCCCTAAGTTTTCTGAGATTAATACAAATGCAATAAGACTCACATTCCAAAAATTCAACAATCTCTGTACTTGTGATTGATAATACAGGAATATAAGTTAAAATAATCGCTATCCCTGTTGTAATGTTGCCATTTAATAAGCACAGTCGCTCTCTTGAGTTAAAACGAAAAAGAATCTGCAAAAGTGTCCACTGTGTTTTGTGAGTTCAGAATTAATGGAGACCAAAATGTTTACTTCAGCAAAAGAGATGGCTAAAAATAAAATGATACCAGAAAATACAAGCATAATGCCCAGAAACATTTCTCTCATACTTAGAGGCAAAATAATTTTCTTGCCTAGGAGAAAATAATAGGATTGCATTTCATCAATCACATTCCATTCCATATATTTTAGGCTCAGTGCAAATGTAGAAACAAAACAAAAATCAAACTGTATTTCTGTTGTTCTGCAATGAAGTATGGTGTTTATGGGAGAGAAATACGGATGTTCTGAAAAGAATCTCAGAAATAAAGTACAAGCGACTTTTAAAGAGTTCACAGATTAGCCGTTCCTTGTTTTCAACCTATTTTAGTTACCTGGGGGGAAATAAGGTAAGTTGAAAAGAAGCACAGCTTCTTCTGATCAGTATAATCCGTGGCAGAACTATTTGTAATCACAGAATGAAAATTAGCCAACAAAATTATTTATAGAAACAGAAATGTTACACCACTGTGAATCTAAAAGTTGGATGAGAAAGAAGTAATTTGGTGATTCATTTGTTCTTCATCCAAGCACCCATGACTGCTTTAACAAGTGGCACAGTATAAATAATATACCAGGCATTATGCAATTAGGTATCAGCGATTTGTTTGCTGGCGTGTTGCATATCAATATCTACTTTCAAGGGATAATGTTCAGGTTTGTGCCGTATCTCTTCAGCTGTGTTTCTTTTCTCCAGCAAGAGAAACCATTGGGTTAGTTGTGCTTCCAACCTCACGTGGATTGCTGGGGGTTCTGGGGCAGGCCAAGCTGAGGGGTCAGCCAGCAGTTACCAAGAGCACCAAGAGATGAGTCCTGAGAGCAGGGACATGAGCTCCCGTTTCATCAGCCCCGCCGCAGAGGGGAGGGAGAGAGCAAGGTAGAGCAAAGGGAACAATGTACACGTGGCACAGAGCTCATACGTGTCTTACTCCCAGCCACCCACCCATCCCCAATATTTCCAGTAGGAGGGATGGAAGCAGTTTGTTATTTTTACTGTACCTATAGTTCCACATCAGTCAGAAGCAAGACAATGCTGACATGGCTCCTCGTGCCAAACATGCCATCAGGTTTTTATGACACGAGTTGGCCTTGATGAAAGGTGTGAAAGATGGACAATTCACCCTTCATTGGAGCCATCACTGTTAAAGCATTAGTCCAGCATTCATGGTAAACATCAGTTGTTCCTTCTATAAGCACCAAACCCTATGCTAGAACTTAAGACTTGGATCAAGTAACAGAGTAATTACCCAAAAAAATAAACCACGTCCTTCCCATCAAACACTGACAAACAGTAATTCCCATTCTTGGTACCCTGTCACTGGGTGGTTGACTCTTGCTCTGCTTCCAAGAACCACAGCTAGTGCAGGATCAGCTTGTTTCAAGCAGTCCGAAATAGCCACTGCTATTCTGCAGTGAGTGTTCTGTTAAGTATCTCCTTGCATGGCCTTTAAACATTGAAGAGTGGCCAGTGAAAAATGTATTAGTAGAAATGTGTGCATTTTCATTAGTTGCCCAGCAGGGAGAGAAACAGGGAGGAAGAACAGTGGCATAATTTTCCAGACAGCAGCTCCGAAAGTTTCACAAGGGGACAGATAAGTGACATTCGTAAATAAAATGAAGATAGAAATTGGTTTTGGTCTACATCTGTGAAACTAATGTTATCCGTCTCATGCAGGAAGTAAGGGACATGACATGATAGGAAAATATTTGGATTATTTTCTTATTTTTATTTGGTAATAATTTTATTTTTAAAGATCAGTGCATTGTGCTGCCTGTCTAGCTGTCCAGGTAAAAAGTTTTGCCAGCATGTGGATTTTCTCAGCTCTGCTTCTGCTTCTTTCCAGATGAGATGAGTGACTCTAAGACTTTGATGAAAACAATTAACTTCAAATTCAGACCTTAAAGGAAGGACACATGGGGGTTTTGACTTTATTTTGCTATAAATCCTTTTCTCAAAAATACTTCTACTATTTGTGGTAATTTTGCCCATGAGAATTTAGATGTTTGGGTGGAGGAGGGGAGCTGGAAAAGTAATACAAATGCTGCTTTGCATGGAATTAATACCACGAATTTTTACGTTGTTCTGTGGAAAGAAAGACTATCTGTATGTAGAGAGGTGGAAGCCAGAAATGAGGTTATTCTGCCTTGCTGGGTGGGGCAGGTGTATTCCCATCACTGCTGTGATTTGGGGACAGAGACCGAAGGTGGCCTGAGGGCATCTGAGGCAGCATCTTGAGCCTTTTACCTACACCTCGGCATCTAATTTCTGTAAAACTCATTTCACTAACTGAAAAGCCTTGTTATGTTTGGTTGCTATATCCTTGAAGTTTCCTTTTTGATTTTTTTTTCTGTGAGATGAACACATTAATCAAGGCTTTTGCTTTCTCCCAAGTGTCAAACACTGACCAATTCAGGAAAGAACATGATGGTATTAATTAGATGAGAGCCAGGTTTGAGAAAGTGTTTCGATTTTCAGTTACCATATTTTCACATCACAGGGTAATAATATGTCAGCAGTGAGCAAAAGATATAATAAATAATGTATACGTGCTTGAAATATTAGCATTTTAACACCTATGTCCAGAAATAACATTTTTCAGTGGCAAGATGCAGAGAAAATACTTCTTGTATGTGGGGGGACGAGCAGTAACTGATGCACATGTACTTGTTTGACCTCTAGCAGGTTAAATACAACGTTAGAGGCAATTGTCTAAATGGTTTGTCACCTAGAGCTGATGTCACTATTAGATCACTCTTGCATCTTTCTCAGCAAACTTCCTCCTGCAATGGGAGGTTATCAACACCAGGGCAAAGCTAGTTGAGGGCACACCTGATTTGTGTGACATACTCAAGTTTCTTTCCACAACTGTCTCAATAACCAGTCATTGAGATCTGCTTCATACACCAAAAATTAAATTAAAATTACCTGAAAGTTGTACTACAGTTAATGCCATCCCAAAAAATGAAATTTGATTTTTTTCCACATGAAGTCTTTTGTGATTTTTCATGCCCTTTTGATTTCTGCCAGCATTGCCGTTGGTTTAGGTTACTTTAGTCCACCCTTTAAAAGGAAAAAAGAGGGGGAAAGGAATGTATTCAAGGGATTAGTTTTTGGGAAAGTCCCTCGCTGCCTGAGAAGTTAATGTGTCTAGTGCAAAACTACAAAATGACTGGTCTAAGCTCCTTTCTGTAAACATTTCATGAACCTTATTTTTCAAGGAAAGTTTGCCACATCTAATGAATTAGACAGTAGTATATATTTGTTGGGTTTCCAAAACCTTTGTTTATACCATGGCTCTGGCTATGTGCTCTTCTGCTAAGCTGAATCAGACCTCTATGTTTAAATATCAGTTGTAGCTGATTCTCTCTGATCGAAACTGCAAGCATTTGAATAAGCTTTGTTTTCAGGAGGAAAAATTAAATAATTTAAGCAGAGGTGATAACTAAGCATTACTGAAAAGGAGAAGAGGAGAATTAGAGGTTTAATTTCCTAGTCCTATATCTCTAAGTGCATTTTCAGACAGTCATTTGCTAATATTCATTGAATTCTTTCCCATTAATCTTCACATAATCAAGTCGCTTGATATCAACCCCCTCGGACCCTGGCCTTCCCCTTTTACTGCCTTGTCCCCTTTGCTCCCATAACCTTACCATTAATTTATTACTTTCTTTGTTACTTCTCCTCTCAACGCAGCCTTGCCTTAACCATCCTCCCATGCCTTAACCATCAGGTGTTGGTCCTGGCTGCCTCTTCCACATCATCCTGGCTGTCTTCATCTCTGTGCTCATGAGACAGTTTTAAAGACAGTGAATTTCCTCAGAGAGGCTTCCAGCCTGGTCAGGACTCTCCAGGCACCATCTGTTCTCTTTGGACAGTCACGGGCTCCTGCCTGGTTTTCCTCTGCCTGCTTTCTTCCTGACCTTCCTTCCTGCTGTACAGGAGCATAGTCAGAGCCTGCATAACCACTAGCGCCTGTCAGCAGCATCCTCACCTGACCCTTCTCATCCTCTGCTCTCTCCCACACTCATTTGTTGCGTCAGGGTCCAAACCAAAATACAAGCTCCTCCGAGCAGAGCCCTTGCCTTCCAGCTGCCTTTAGCACCAATCACAACGGTGCCTGCCTCTGGTATCGTTCAGTGCCAAGGCTGTACAAATAAATAAAAGTAGTTCTGAATTACACCGTTGAAGTTCTCATCTAAAATAATTTAAACAGTAGTCACAAGCCGTTGTACTGGTTATAATTCATATAATAATTTAGGACTGCTAGTTTTTAACTATTTTGTAATTTGAATTTACTCGCAGTTCTCATGGGATAAAGTATATTATTGAACAAGAAAGAAATAAACTATATTCAGAGTAGCTGTGGGATGCTATGATTTAAAGGAGAGCCGGTGGAATAGTATAAGAGAAAATGTGCAGGATCCATTATACTGTTAATGAATGCACAACTCAAATTGGTGATTTAATTTTTAGATCATATTTCTCTCGTACCCTCAGGTGTAGCAGACTTCATACATAAAAACTGAATGAGATGATATGTATTTATGCCCAGTCATGCAAAAAATGAACAATAATAAAAAATTCCTTTCCCGTATTGTTTATGCATTTGCAATTATTTCTTTTAATGACATAGCATTCAAAGAACACTATTAGAAGGGCACAACCATATTTCCTCGTACTAGTTGTGAACCCATGGTAGTAACCTTTGAGACAGCTTAATATTTATTCATAGCCACAGATTGACACTGTATTTAAGCCATGGCTACAGCTTCATTTTTTTCATCTGACCAGGAGCTTTCTTGAAACAGTCTCACCATTTCCTTCCTCAAGCAAGGTGGCAGATTGGTGATATTTTAAACTGTCTCTTGGCTGACAGACAAATGCCAAATTTTTTATTTATGCAAGCTGACCTGGCTGATGTAAGCAAGACTTATTCCTGCTGGGTCCCCACCCCTGAATAGTTGTCAAAACCAACAACACACTGTGACTTCTACTTTTACTAAATGTGGGATTTTGGGTTTTGTTTTTGTTTTTATTTTTAACATTGGCATTTACACTTTTTTTACCATCCTTTTTCTGAAATGTGTACAGATGTCCACCTTTTTAAGAATCCCCATTTTACAGTAGTCTGCATTTTAAATCACACAGTCATATCTGCAGGTTGAATCTGAAAAGTCTCTGAAAATACACAAAGAAAAGAAGATGCAATCAAAAGAAATTGTGCCTGGCCTTTCAGGTTGTACACCTGCTATTTTAATATTTTTCTAATTTTTTTTTTTTAAATCTCTTACAAGTGGAGTATCACTTCATAAATGAATTTGAACAACTCACCCAAGAGACATTCTAATTCAATGGTGTATTATGATGATACCAGTTGGATGTTATCCTATTAGGCACTCACTGTAAATAAGGGATTTTCCACTGACTTTTAAATCCTTGATTAATGAGAATGCTTGAAGCAGAGTCCTGTAAATTAGCCATAGTGTTAGCAACAATGGCAATTCACTCAGAAGAACTGATTTGTTTTAAATCTTCCCATCCAAATTAAAAAGCATGAGGAAAAGATAATGTGCAGTAAGTAAAATGTATTATTCTATCTTGCATTATTGATCTGCACCCCGTGGCTGTCTAAATCCTTTTCTCTCTTCAGGTAAATTTTTGTCAGTCGGAGCTCTTCTGGAGAAAGAACTCTAGTACTTTAATTTATTTATTTTTTTTATATTCTCCAGTGTTTTAGCTAATTTGGAATCCCATTCTGAATTCTGTTAAACAGGCCAATGGCTTTCATTTGTAGTTTGGTCACTGCCATCTCACTTGTCTTTCATAGCACCTTTGTCTTTTTTTTTTCCAATAAAATTATGTATGAGGTATTTGGGTTTGAGGGAAGGGGAGGATAGGGGGAGGTAGTGACATATCCATTAATTGATACTTAAACTGGAATTCTGCCTGACATATTTTTCTGAAGAAAAACACTTTTCACATCATCTTATCACTTCACTTCTTATTCAACTACTGATACTTGATTTATTGCTTGCAAGAAAATTAGTTTTATACCAAGTATTGACTTTGAAACATCCCTTACTTCCTTTAATATTCTCAGACATTAATGAGGTCTTTCTTGATGTGCTATATTCACATTTATTCAAGGTGCTATTAATTTCTATGCCCATAATATACGTGCACTTTTATCATTCAAGAACATCCCTTTCTTCTTCTAGAAGTATGAATACTCCTTCCATAGATTGGAATTAGTGTCACTTTATAAAGACAGTTTTGACACTCTCTTATAAGTAACTGAGCAAAGTATCTCTCAGACATTAAGATACTTAGAATGTATTATTTTTCCAGTAATTTTGAATTACCAGAATTTTGTATGTACTGCAAACTGTACAAAAAAATAGAGTTACTTAGAGGTTTACCATGCTATCGTATATCAAGAATAATCAAAGACACTGCAACAATCCTATAAATCTGTCTGATCATTTCTTCTTAGGTCACTCAAGTTACAAAGTTGACTCATCTGTGCATGTACCAAAGCACCCTAAACCAAAATTCCAGCTAGACCAGTCAGTCTCACAGATCATCATTTCTTGGTGTGGCTATTGTGTATGCATGTGATCCTCCCTGTTTAATGGCATTTGTGTGGAGCTCCTCCATGATCCCTTGGTAAATGTTCAGAATTCTGGCTGCAGGTCATAAAAGGTCTTCTCCAGCATTGTGGGTAAAAGGGAAAATATGGCACTAAGGCTTCACTGACCAAACTGAAACTGTCTGGGAGATGCATTATACTTATGGTACTTATTAGTGCTTTTCTATACTTGATAGTTGTGGTTTTTACAGTAGAGATACTTTTTTAAGTGCAGGCTTTAATGGTTACCTGGTATTTTTTGCTTTATACTTACAGAAAAACATAGGTACTTTTCCACAAAAAGACTAAGGTGTTGGTTTTCAAGCTTAAATGGTTCTAATCTGAGGAAAGGATATGGACATTACAAATCCAACAGGATGTTTGCAGCAGGGTTTTGTTATAACTTTGGTTTTCTACACGGTAGAAAGAATGGACAACTAGAATACTTTTTTTCTTGTCTTTTTAAATTTTTGTAAATCTGCCAGCTAATTTTGGCAGCATTACAGATTTACAGAGTTGTTTCCCCCAGCTACAAATTTTCTCAGTTATAAGGAAAGATAATTTTTGTGATTATGGTATCTAAACATAGCTGTTGTCTATAGCCTTTTTTGTTACCTTCAGCAAGTCATTTCATTCTCTATGCCCCAGTCTTCTGCCTCTAAAGTATATTATTATAATAATAGGCTTTTCTTTGTTATGTCTCACATATTAATGAATGTATCACTTTCGTACTTCACAGAAGTGCTGAAAGCATAGATTCATTAATATTCTTGAAGCGTGACAAAGTAAAGCCTATTACTGTAATATGCTTTGCTTTAAAACTCCAGTTAGAATAATAATGATAAACAACATTGGTGAGCCTTTGGCCCTACTGCACAGAAATAAAATTTTTGCACGTTCAGATTTAAACTGAGGAAGGAAAACTTCCATGTGTTTTATGTCCCTCTTCTATACTCATGGAGAGATTCAATGCAATGGGTTGTATCTCCTCACTGGCATGTATTACATACAGGAATCCAAGAATGCCTTTTTTTCTGCTATATCCGTAGCCTCTTGTTTCAGTATGATGTAGTATTTTATTCTCCCCATGTATTTCCTTCAGTGAGGTGAACAGAAACTTGAAATGGACAGTTATGAAATGTCTTGCCCATAGGAAGAGCTTCTTCCTAACCTCATTAGTAATTGCTTGAGAAACAACCAGGTGCATGTCAGTGTATCTTTCCCTGCTATTATTTCTCTGAATAACTGTGGATGTTCTTATTACATATATAAATGACCGTTCTCAGAGGTGGCTTGAAAAGGTATTTCATTTTTTCGGGTTCAGATTGATTACCTCCGTGTTTCCTTGAATATCTCCTTGTTCTTGCACTGTAAGAAGCAGTAGATATAAATTGTGCAGTTTCTTTTATTTATGGTGTGTTGTATCATACATCCCATTTTTTGTCTCCTTTATCTTGATTTATTTGATTCCTTTATGCAAGGAACTGTCCAAATGCATTTTGAGTAGATGTTCCTAGAACCCCTTGGACCTAAACATAGCACTTGGGCAATACTTCACTTATTTAAGAAAACAGCATGATAATTTCCACATTGTATACATTAATTATTGTTTTCTTTCCTTGACTTTCTTTTCATTAAATAGTTTTCAACTCAGTAAGAGGTGTTTGCTTATTTTTCTTTTTTTTGGCTCTACATTTGAGAAAGCAAGTGTAGTTAATGGAAAAAGCATCACTACATTTGTAATAGTTTTAACAGCTGCAAGCAGTTCATTATTTTGACTTGTTTTTTAATGCCCTCAGTGGTTTCAGTAATATCATAGCAGAGATTCTGAAGATAAAGGGGGAAGACCAGCAGCCTCAGTATACATATTTGTCCTTCTACTTTCTGTACTTTTATGACAAAAAATTATTAAAACCTTTAAGTGCCTACACTGGATATCTAACACAATTCTAAAATCTGACAAGTGCAAATTGAAAAGCAAAGTCCCATTAATACAGAGTTGGAGAGTGTCACTGTGCCATTACACATTAATTCTGGAACACTCCGGGCCTTGCATAATCCGAGCAAAAGAAGAAATGCTAGTGAGAGTCTTACAACATGTTCAGTCAATTCAAGTATCTATTTGACTTTTATTTTCTTTGCAGACTACAGATGACATCCTGGTGGCCTCGGCTGAATGTCCTAGCGATGATGAGGACATCGATCCCTGTGAGCCGAGCTCAGGTGGGTTAGGTTAGTCAACTTTTTTATTACTTTCTTTTATTTCATATTTGCATGCTCCAGTCCCCCAAAGTCCCATCTAACAGGACAGTCCTTTCTTACATAGCAAGGAGAGGTTGAATTGGGGCCTTTCTACACCTGTCAGAGAGGGAGAATTTGCCATCTGTTTCTCAAAGACAAGAGATGGGAGCACACTAATAGTCATCATCTGAGCAAGGTTATGACTTGTCTGAGGACGTGAAGATGAACTGGGAAGGGCATTCTAGGACCCCTGCAAATATGTTGTTGTGATAAAGAAGGTACAACTTCATTTAGCAGAAAGATGGTGCCATTGTTTGTGCCTTAAGCATTTCCCCCGAATAAGATAAAAGTACCGTATTTTAACTGTTGCATTATGTCATAGAATCATAGAATGGCCTGGATTGAAAGGGACCTTTAATTATCATCTAGTTCCAATGCCCCTGCCATGGGCAGGGACACCTTTCACTAGGCCACGTAGTGCAAAGCTCCATCCAACCTCACCTTGAGCATCTCCAGGGTTGGGTAATCCCCAACTTCTGTGTCCAATCTGTTCCAGAAGGTTCAATTATATTCAATTATGTTCAATTAAATACTACATACCTTCTCTAAAAATCTGAATGTTTATCACAGAGGTGAAAGGATTATAAAACTAATTAATATCAGTCTGAAGAGTTTTGTTACTCTATAACCTTTAAAAATATCCCAGATAATCCAATGGATTACTCCTGCTTTCTTTGTTGGCCTGATTTGGCTTTTACATTTCCTGAGTGAACAGCTCATGGTACCATATAGATATATCTCAGTTTTTCTTATTCCCTTGAATTCTATGCCATTTGGTAGTTGTTTTAGGTAATTTGGTAATCTTTGGTACTTCCTATAACAATTAATAGCAGAAAAATTAAGATCTGTTGTTCAGTAACATACTTAATTCAAGTAGAAATCGATTTAATTTGAGACTAATATATTAATGCAAAATCACAACTAAGAGCTGTCTTAGTGCACCACCTAAATCTGGGACAATCTACATAGCCTTAAGACAAATAAAATTTTGCTTCAAATGCAAATGGATGGTACCTTTTTCAAGTCACATAGCCTGTTACCCACATGCAAGAATTATTTACTTAAACTGAAATAAAGGCAGAGAAATTTATGACTGGTCTCAGTGTCTGATGGACCTGCGGGATGGCATTTGAGCTCTTCCAGGAATGAAGATATTTACAGGTTTAGTGACAATACTTTGAGATTTCAGAGTAGTTTTCTAAATGCCAGGAGATGGACTGATCATTCTTAAACTGAGCAGCAATGGGTACATTCACCTTACACGGTTTTGTATCTCTCAGGAAGACATTTCACTTGCCAGACATAAAGATCAAGATATTCAGGAACTGCAATAAAAAGTCTTCCCTTTTTTTAAGTTTGAGAATCAATCTCCAGGATATTTGTTTCTGCTCTTTCACTCTAAATTTACAAATTCTTGAGTTTGACGAGATTGTCCTGTCCAGTACAAGTCACTGCAGTAGCTCATACAGCTCTGAGCTCGTTCATGCCAGTTGCTTCCTTGCTTTAGTTAATTCAGGCAGTGCTGTTCCATAGATAAATTGGCATTTAGTTTGTATGATTTTATTTTATTAGGTAATTGTAAGGCTATATATTGCTTACCTGGCACTAAGTAATTTCCCAAATCCTCTGAGAATTCATCTTTTGTATTAAAGACATATTTGTACTTTCACGGCCTTACAGCTCACTGAAAGCCCATGAAATTTCAGAATAATTCTTCGTTGAGGTTGTTTCAGATTTGGGGCTGCAGTGCTTTGTAGTCCTGAGCCATGCACAGTCATTTTGCCGGTGGGTGCTGGCATGGGGGGAGTGAAATGAAGCTTTCTGGCAGGTTATTGTTTCTGTCCAAACTATGGTTCAGATGAGGAATGTGAATGTTAGTCCTCCAGGAAAACATTGCCATTAGCTTAGCATTCATCACCCAGCTACACTTCTCATTTTTGTTTATTTGAGAATGGTTTTACTGTTTCGTTTTTTGGATCCCAACTGCTGCAGCTTTTTTTACAAAGTGTGGATTGGCACAGGAATTATGTTCGGCATAATCCCAATTGTCTGGATCTTTTTAGCTGTCATTCTTCTCATCAAAATGTCACTCGTCCTCCCACTCTCAACTTTTAAAAGCTGTTAATTTGCCTTCATCAGCCTTGTCCTTTTATCATATTTGAAACAGCCTGAACCAAAGGGGTTACTGAAGTCATAACTTCTAGTGTATCTGTTTCTCTGTAAGCTGTTTTAGTCTTAGTCACTTAGTGTTATGAATAAGCTTTTATCATGAATAGTCAGGTAGGCAGTGCTCCATCTCAGTAATACCTCAGTCTCCGTATGGATTTGAGCTACTCCTAACAGTATGTTGGAACTTAAAAGAGAGAAGCCTGATATTGTTGGCAGTGAGAGATTATTGATTTTTTTTTCTTTTCATTTGGGATAGGAGATACAACAGGGTATGTCCCTTCACTTAAATTCTTCTTGTAGTTCAGTTCAGCTTTTTCCTCTTAACCCTTTTCACAAACCAGAGTTGCTTCTCCAGAACTACTCCTCAACATCCTGACTAATGATGTTAAAGATTGTATTTCCGAACAAGTAGTTCTAAGAGGCCAAATATATGATGGTTAGGGCAATTTTACTTCTATGTTTTCACTTCCGAGGCTGTAGCCTGGGATCCTGATGGTCAGTCAGTAAAGGAATCCACCGCATGGCAAGAAATGTTGCTCTCAGGGCTCTGAGGTCAACATTTTTCTAGCAAGAATATAATCAAGGAATGGCCAAAGCCCATGCAGTTTTATTGACAGAGCCATAACTGAACATTTCCATGATGATTGCCCATAATATGCCTATTTCTAACCAAAGTTCTCAGCTCAAAATGAGAGCCTATTCAACAAATAATTTGAATATGGAACACCTATATATCACAAAAAAATGCTGCTTATGTGAATTTTACTGATTAGTGAGATTTATGCATGAAATAAGGCTTCTTTTCTACTACAGATATGTTGCAGTCTGTAGTGGCTAACAAGTCCCAGTCTGCCACCACCAGCTTTGCTTTCTGTGCACCTGTCCTCTAAATAATAAATGGAAAGATGCAATTTGCAACAAATTTCATACAGGACATAAAAATGTAAACCAGATTAGGAGCTGCTGAGCAGCAAACCCATCATCTTGTCTGGAACATAAAAGTCACAAAAATTATAATTGCAGATTTCATTGTGGTATACAAACTGCTAAATGTGCCATAATTGGATGAAGTCATAACAAATTTATTAGCATGCAAAACTTAGTCAACATATTTTATCTGCATTATGTTTTGTGTAGTAAGGCAACATATATTGCTTTCATGGTCTCTCCACCTTCCCCTCTCCTACTCTAAGTACTAACAACAGCACAAAGATTGAGGATGATAATCATAAAACAAAAATAATAGTTTATATGTGTTCAACTTCATGTCATAGAGGAAATAATAAAGCCTTTTAATTCTGGAGACAAGTTATGAAAAATGTTAGTGAGAACCTATCAAAAAATATTCTGGAACTATTTACTGGTTTTACATGAAGAGTTATAAAACTGCAGGTGGACAAATTGCCATTCTGCACATCAGGACTGCTGTTCCAGCCATCACTGAGCTCTACAGAGAGCCTTGATTTCTGCTGAGTTTCAATGAGCATTTTACTACACAACTTATTTGTTCCAGTTACTCTGGGCTGGTATTTTATTTCTTAGTTATTATCTAGCCACTCCTGTAGCTATTGAAATGTTCCAAAAGGCAGAAAGGTCCAAATTGGGTCAAATGAAGTGAGTCACTGAGTTTAATGGCAGGGAAATCTCAACCAAGGAAAGAAGTCTTACAGTTTTAGGCATACAAACAAACACTTCTTTTCCTGCAAATGACAGTTAACTCTTTCTCCAGTTTGGGACTCGACACAGGGTTAAACTCAAAACTAGGCTGAAAACTTCTCCTGACAGCCCCAGCAGAAATGGGGTGGATAGTGGGTATGGCAGTCTTAAAGCCAGAATGTACTGTACTCACTGGCCTTAGGATTTGTAGCAGAAGACAGCCTTCAAAGTGAAAGAGGAGTCTTGGAAAAAAAAGGTTCCGGTTCAAACAAGTGTTTTTCTACCAATGAAACTTTAGATATTGCAAGCAAAGGCAATGCTTTATTGTCTCTTGATTTGTCTGGAAGCTTTTGGGTTCTGTTTCTCAGGACAATGTTTAATTGATATCAGATCTTGTCCTATACCAGTTCTGTAGGTAAAAAGAATAAGAATAGTCAGGACAGATTTCAGTGATGTATGCCAACTGGTAGCACTGGTTACCTTTCTTAGCCCTGATTCTTGATTCAGAGCAAGAATTGGGATCAGTTATTTCCCTATATTATTAAGTAAGGATGATTAATAAGATAGGTGGTTATGGACTGATCTTTGAGCAGGTTTTTAATTTCCCTACATCTTGGCCAGGCTCATTGCGTTGCAGAGAAAAGCTGGTGACTGCCAGAAATCTCCAAAGCATCAGTTTGGCCAAGAAGAGCAGACAAGGCACTGGTTAAGGTGATTCCTACAGTTCAGTCACTGCTCCTGTGACCAGAACAATATGGGGCTGTGCTTGCAAACCACTTCCTGCACGTGTACACCCTCTGCTCTGTGACAACATGTGCTGGATAGATGGAGGTGGCTCAGAACCACATGTACTCAGACACCTTGTGATAGTTTAGGTTTGGTCCCAGCACTGGTACCTCTTTTTCTAACAGGCAGAGCTGTGAAGTATAGCCTGTGAGTGATTTGTGATCATTACTAGAAGTTTTGCTTGTCTTTTCCTGTCACAAATTACTGCAATGTATTCCTGGTGCATCTGGCAGCAAGATAACATTGCAGTAGGAGGTGAAGTGACTCCTATAATTTATACATCACTGCAAGTGCCCTATTTAATGCTCTTCATGGAATTCATTGTGCAAGAAGCTGAAACAAAGAAAAATAAAATTACAGTTAGTTCATGGGGCTACTGTGTTCATTATGGCTCAAGACATAAAGGGAATATTTGTGCCTCAGTCCAATTATCCTGTAGTTCTATATGCATTTCCAGTAGTAGAAAGATCACTGGGCTGTCTTGAGTCAGACTTTTGAAATGCTTAGCTGAAATACTCATAGACATCCCTGCATAAGCTGCTACAGGGTGAAAATTAATCTTTGTTTACAAAATTTCCAAATGTTAGCACTTACTGCACATAAAGGAACTGAGGGCACTAAGATAGAGATTAATTTTCCTATAGTTGAAGTTAAAATACTTGTTAAGATTTATTTTTTTTTATAAATCATAAAGCCCTTCCCAAAGGAACCGAATGAAAATGTTGCATTTTTCCAAATTATTTTACGGTGAACTGAACTAATCCTTTGTCAACAGGCTAAGGTCATAGTGTCTGTCTTGGTGAATTACAAATATGACATTTCTAATTCGAATTTGATCAAAAATATTTTTTTCCCCTAAATTATCTTTAAAATTAGGTTAAAAAAATGTGGTTGATCCGTTGCACCAGTGCTGATCTCTACTCTTCATCAGCCATGCCATTGAAACATGGGAATACTGAGTTAAACTGTAGGTTTCTAGCCAGTCCCTAGGATTTTCACATTTCCAGTGTCAGAAAGAAGACTATAGATGGATACTGGGGAGCTGGCTTTTTTTCCAGAGCACAGTGGGTTTCTGTCAGTGTGATATCAGCAGCTCACTATGCTCTGTGACTGGTAAGAAATATTGACATCAGATTGCTATAAATCATACAAAGCTCTCTGTGAGCCTGCACAAGACCTTCCCCACTGGTGCGTAAATGATGAACGATTTTCCTTGTGTGTGAACTTTGAGGGTACATTCTTATTCCACACGTATTCCTGCTAAAGTTGGATGTTCTCACTTCTATAATGTGTACAAGAATTAGGTAAGAATGGCTGCCATGGTTAAATCCCAGCTGGCAAACACTCCCAGTGTAAATACTGGAGTTATTATTATTTATATGGCAGTACCTAAAGCTTTACTTCATGCTTCAGGCATCCACAGACAACATGAAAAGGCATTTCTTGTGCAGAGAAATGTAGTAAGTGACAGTTATTAGTACTGTTGTTGTTACATGTTCAGTGGTTTGGAGTTAGACATCTCCACAGCACAGACAAAACCAGATGGTAATGTTTTGAGTGGTTTGAAGAAATGTATTCATTTTATGAACAATAATTCAAAAAAAAATGGGTACATTACTCCATGTTCTGAAGGAGTGGCTAAAGAAAGAAGGGTCTGCCATTTTTCTTTCTTTTAAAGATGTAAAAGGCCATTAGTGATTCAGTTCTGAAGGTATTTAGAGGCAAAGCTGAAGCACAAGATCCCACTGGGATACCCAGGAATGGGATGTGCATGCAGGGAAGCAAACCAGGCTGTCCATATCACTCATTCACAAATGCATGTGGGGATGTGTCGTACCCACTAACTTCAGAGGAACTCCCTAGATTTTTCAGTACTTGTGTGGATTGTGAACAGTGAAATGTCCGGGAATATCACGTCCTTTAATTCTGGTGTTGAGGTGATACATTACTCAGTCAGAATCAAGTGTACAATTCCCCTATGAGATAATGGAAGTGAGAGGAAGCTAATGCAGACCAGGATAGAGGTGGAGGAATATGGTCTTGTTTCATTGTTGAGGCTATTCAGGGAAAACCATTTGTCTCACAATCCATTTAATATCAATTCTCTCGTTTTGTCTCCCCCTTCCTACAAGTACATGGATATGTTCTTGAGGACTTACCTCCCTGTTTTTTCCTGGAAAAAACTTGATTGCATATAAGCAGTTGCATGACCTATTCTTTCTGATATTCCCAGACAAAGAACCTGCCTACAGATCAGGTATTGCATAGACCTTAAAGAATTAATTGTCTGTGAATGCAGTGGCTTTGTCAGACACCAAAAAAATTAAATTAGATCTATGGCCATTCTCTCTTAAACAAAGAAGTCAGTGATTTTCAAGGCTGATATTCAAGATTTTCATTAAAACAACTTATTAAGCAGTTTCTGTGCATGTATCATTAATACATGAAAATAGTTTCTAGACAGTTCTAAATATTTTGTGATTCTTAGTTGTTAGCCACAGAAATAAAGATGTGTGTTCTTTGACAGTCTTCATTATGAGATGTTGCCACCATTTTCAAAACAATGGAGGTCTTTTTAATCTGGAACCAAAGACCCACTTACCTGAAGAATAAGCTGTAAAACACATTAGATTTACTGAAAAAAAATTAAATAAGGCCAAACATAGGTTATGTGGATTCTCAAAATGTTTTCTGTAAGTGGACTTCACACTGTGACATTGGTTAAAAAATGCAGAAAATAAGTAAATTAGTAATTGGAAACCTGAGGTTTTCAAACAGTTAAGTAATATGCTGACTTGACTGAGACTTTTTTTATGATTAAATAAGGATAGGGAAAGGATTTACTTGTCTAAGGGTGAAGTAAAGAAATTATTGAATCTGGAACAGGTTCCATTAATTTTTATGTCAATCTGCTTCAAAATCCTATATTAAAGAGTATAATCCTAAAAATGGGTCTTTTAAATCAGCTTTAAACTTAGAATCAAGATTGCACATGGATTGTTGAATAAATAAGTGAATTTTTCTAATTTGTTTGAAATTAGACGATGTGCTACTGGTACCTTGATTGATGCAACCTCCTTGTTTTCCTTGAGCAACACTTCATTCTGGTTTGATTTGTAAATCTAGTGCATATATTTTCTTGTATAGTATATTGTGGACAGTAGCAATACTGAAACTGTTTCTTGTAGTGTTGTAGTGCACATGCATTGAATTTCTTATTTTTGTGGAAAAAACCAAAACACTTCTCCTCAGGACTGTTTATCATCTTTGTTTTGATGAACACAGTAAAAAAAGAAAGACAACATTTTGCAAAGGTATGAAAAGGTTTATGGCCAAAATACTGGCCAATAGAATTAACATTTTATTGTTCAATTTCTATGCCAAGGCTTTCTCAGACCAAAATTGAGCAATGTGATGTTGAATCAGGTCCTTAAAATTTTACAAGAAATTTTCTTTAGCCCCACTGCTGTTTGGAGCAGACAGAAAGATGGGAATCTGGGCAGTCACCCCTAGCAAACGGGGAATGTCCAGTTTTGCTAAGGGAGTGGGAAGGTGGCTGCGCTGCACGCAGGACGCAGGACAGAGGCCAGGGCTTTGCCTCTCTGGGTTGAATGACACAGGGCACTGTCTATTCCAGCCCTCCTTTGCAGCTCAGTTTTTCTGCATTCAAACAGGGGAATTGGAGGTGTGCAAGCAAGCCATTGTGCTTCCAGCTAACCATTTCCAATACCTGATAAATTCAATTAATATGGTGTTATAAAGTAGTCAGTGTGTGCCAGGGGCAGTTTATCAAACCAGTGACCCTGCTAACAGACTGCTGGCAGTGAACAGGGGTGCTGAACCTGCTGCCAGACAAGAGAGATAAGAGCAAATTGTAAACTTCTTGCTGCTGTTTTTTAGCAATCAGTACAGTTCGAATTCTCATTATCTCTTGCATACCTAGTACTAAGACTTGCCACTAATTTTCAACCACTTGCTAACACCTAATTTAAGCCTCTGCAGAAACACTATAGGGTATTGTAGTCATTTGACTAGTCATTTGACAGCCTGCAAAGTGGCGGGTGAATGCTGACAAGTTTGAGAACTCTGTATTCTCTAAGGATATTACTCATAAATGGAAGCAGGAAAAATTGGAGGCAAAAGTAACCTATAATGAGGATGCATGTACCTGAAATAGTCTAACCTTAGGCTATCTCCTTCTAACTATATAAAGACCTGAAGGAAACTTTGTTCTGCCATGTTGACGTGTGATTCTGGCCTATAGGTTTCAAAACCAGCACTTCTGCTGAGGTTAAGAGCTGCGGTCTAGATCTGGGACTTCGATGGTTTAAACACAAGCTGGCTTAAACAGTAAATTCAGATCCAAACACAGCACATGTTGTGAATGTACCCTTTAAAAAGTTGCAGAAAAGGGATAAATGAAAGATGAAAGCAGTGAGAACACAAGAATTATATTCTGAAATAAAGCTTTGTAGATATCTCAAACTTTTCTACTTGTGCTAACATCAGAGACAACAAAATTGTTTTATAGAGTATGATGAGAGAAACAAAGAAATACAAGGCGGTCTTATTAATTTTAATAATTTTATCAGGAGAAAAAGAACATTAATTACATCAAATGTAGTACATATCAATCCTGAATTCCATTTGTCTTTCTCTTCCCACTCCCAGAGAAGTATATAAGGTTTTGGCAGTAATAGGATTCAGGCTGAACAAGTGTAGCTGCATTTGCAAGTTGTATCTGAGCCTGTGGTGAGCGGGTGTAGTTCAGTATTTATAGCAGCTGCATTTCCAGTGTGTGTGCATGTATATTCTGAATGTCTTGAAAGCCTGGCCCCTTCTTTTCCCCGGCACATTATCAGCTTTGTCAGTAATGGGTCTGACTTGATGACAGTATTTGGAACAAATTGAATGCAGTGTGCTTTCAGCTCCAACATTCAAGCCATATATATATAATGTTCGTGGCGCAGACATTTATCTCTTCATGTAGTAGCTGCTTAGTGAAGGAAGACAGGGAATCACCCACAGTTGTGAAGACGAATGTGGGTGTCTGCACCTCCAGCTCATTTCACGAGCAAGAATCATTCCATGCTCTGCAGGCCAAGCCATCAGATTCCTCACTCTTTACAACTACATTTTGGCATTCCCCTGCTGAAAACTGTTTCCTAGATAAGGTGGTTTGGAATTTTTTGCCTTTTTCTTTGAAGAGATGAGAAAGATAAGAATAGCAAGCAGTGAAACTTGGATCTTGCAAAACTCGTAGCAAAACTCTTCCTAAGGCCAGTGGGGCCCAAATGTCACTGTCCCTAAGACTGTAAGTTTTTGGTATGATGAAGCCAATCTTATAGTTATCTGCCACCAAAACTTTATGTTTCCAGTGTTCCTGCTCATTTTTTTTTTGCTTTAACACTGCTGCTCTTCTGAGTCTTCAGGGAGCTACAGCTGCAGGCAACTTACCAAGCAAATGATGCCAGCTTAGCTGTCTGAACGGCCCACGATTACAGCAGCTTAGCTCTAGCTGAAACACGTGCTATCAGCAGTGTAATATTTGTGGTGTATCTTCCTTATGTTATATTATTTGCAAAAACATTATTTCCCATTTAGGAATACTTCAATTTAAAATGTAGAATACCTACTGACTCTGCTGATCAGTCAGAATTTCTGAAACAAAGTACCAAATTACCATAGATTTCTCGGAACATGCACAAAACCAGGAAAATTTCTTCACATAGAAAAGACAGAAGCAGAGGTGCAAAGGTGAATGACAAATGTTGAAGTGGGGAAAGGTAGGACACCTGAACAGGTAAAAGGAGAAGGAATCCTTGTTTGGAGGGAAGGAATACTCAAAGAGAAACAATGCGACTGAAAATGTTAAACTGTACTATTAGAAAGGGTAAGACCACCGGGGAAAAGACTGCTAAAACACTAAATGATATATTGGTTTATATTTTCCATTTTGGCAAAAAACTTAATTTAGCTTTGTGAAAGGTATTTTCACAAAAGCTGCTTATCAAACTGTTTGAAATATTCCCCTCAGCTCTGCAGAGCATAGAAACTCCATTGATTTGGTATGCTCTATCAATTTGCACTGTACTACCAACTAACCTCTCTCCCTTTAGACTTATGTTGACATTTTAAAAGGTTGAGAAAACAACCTTCCACCTCTCACCCACAGGGGAAAAAGAAGTTACTTGCAAAACCTTCTGTCCTAAGGGGTTGGTAGGATTTGTAAATGATTTGAAGTAAATATATTAGAAATCATTGCACTTGGAAATAAGCATTCTATTCTGAGCAGAGAGAATGTTGAGCCTCTTAGCAAAACAAGCTTTTTAGCTGCGGATGGTGTTCCACTACCAGACTATTTATAACTACCCAAGTTAGTTAATGTCACTTTAGAGGTACTTTAATGCATTATAGCTTTCCTTCTGAGAACCTTCAAAGTTTGAATTTCTAGGAAGTAAGGGTTTGCACACCAAAGAGCAAAACAGATACCTTTGTAATTTTCCTGTAAACACTTTCTCTGAAAATAGGTTATTGTCTTGTTCCCTCAAACTCAGTAAGTGTCTGACAGATTTCTTGGAAAAAACGTAACACTGTGAGTTTGGCAAATGTCGCTACCCTGTTCATTTCCACCTCATCCCAGTGTGTTGTGTGTGCAGGTCTCAGCTCCCGTTCTCAGTGAATCGTGGTGCCATTATGACCATGGAGCACAGAGTGAGTGTGTGGAGGTCTTGTGGTACCTCTCTGACAAGGATTAGATCCTGGCTTTGGATATAGACTGTTCCAAGTCAGATGAAAGTTTGTCACTGAGCTAAAGCAGCCACATGTGGGACCACCTGATATTGTTTCTGTCCCATGGCAGCTCAGTCATTGATGAATATCCCCTGGGGAGCCAGTTCTTGCCTCCCCTGGAGAGCCAGTGGAAGCTAAGAAGGGAGCAACCTGTGATACCCCTGTATTCAGACCAGGGTGTGTTTGAGCGGAGCCTCTTGCACAAATTTAAAGCAGCTCTGCATCCTGTTTTTGAAACTGGCTGCAGCCATCCCACCAGTTCTGCCAAGGAAGCGCTGAGGTTTGTTTTTCAGATGTATTCATTGTAATGAGGTGTTGAAATTGCAGTGAGCTCAGAAACCGGTTCACCAGAATCCAACAATGCTACAGAAAATCAACCACAAACAGGTTTACAATGATAGCACACAGAGTGAAAATTAATATGTGTCCTGTAAATAATTGCCTTCATGCCTCATTGCAAATGCAGTAGTTAAACATTTCTGTCTTGTGAGTAATTTCCTATTCACAGTTTGTGGGAAGTCATAAATGTAAAGAAAACAGGTTTGGGGTCCTTTTGTTGTTTTTTTCGTTTTGTTTTTAAGTCTGCTAATTTCAATTCACAAACACCATGGGAGCCTGCAATTCCAATTTTCTTTCACAGTATTAATGAAAACTAGGCACTGAAAATAGTCAGATTTTTCCCTCTAAATTTTAAACCACTTAGAAATGCAGTCAAGAATAATAACTTTCTAATCCATTATTACGCAATGTAAAACTGTGCTCAATTGCTGTTATTTCATGCAAAGTTTTTCGTAAGTGGTAGAAGAGGCTTTTAAAAATCGGTCTCTTGTAAGCTGGTCTTTGAGGCAATCCAAAAAGGCTGCTATGCCGTGTTGAGAGGAAGAGCTGTGCATCAGAGAAGTTGTTTTAAGAAGGAATCATTGCACGGCAAGATAACTTTTGTTTCCTTTCACTGTTATGGCAAGTTGAGCATATATAGTGTCTTTATGATTTTTTCCTGTCAAACCAGCCTCAATTTATTGTTTCCGTAAATAGATGGGTTCAGGTTTTCAGGGTTTTTTGAGATGATTTTTTTATTCTTAAAAACCAGAGTAATTTTTTAATGACATGTAATCTTAGCATTCACCTGTAAGGTGTTTCACTTCTCATTGACAGTGAGAAACTTTGTCTAGGAGGAAGTTAGTATCTTTTTCAGGCTGCAGGCACTAGCAGTGCCTGCAATCAAGTAGCAGGCAAGGTTATCCATAGCCATACCCCTGCTCTTGTGCCAGGAGCCAATGGCTCTGCCCGGTTCAGGTACCAAGTTGCCAGGAAGAAAACTGCATCGTGTTTCCCCAAGAGTTGGGAAGCAAAGAGCAAAACCTTACCATCTTCACTCGCACTCCATTAAGATCATCTGCTGTCCCTTGCAACAGTTCCTGTCTTGCAGGGGGAAAAAAAGAATCCAGGGAAATTCCTCTTGGGTACTCCAGTCTTAGTCAAACAAAGGTCTTGCTTAAATAGAAGGCAGCTGTTTCAGCAATGTTATGGATGAGGATTTATTTGTTTCTATAGATTTCAGAAGATGTCTAGGCTGGCCTTCTTCCTGTGACCCTTTCCTTCCTGTCTCAGAATAGGACATTTGCTTTAGTGTGTACTGCATTAGCTGTCCCTACCAAAAATGCTCACAGACAAACCCATGTGCTTTGTAAAACCTTCCTGTTTTCTTCTCCTTAACTTGTCTTGAGAGGCCCTGCTAGATTAAAAGCATATTTTTATGTAAATGGAAAAAAATAGTAAAAAGTCCTTTTCCTTGCTGAACTGTTCCTTTTACAGAAGTCCAAACAAATTTAACAACAGATGCTTTGAAATGTTATAAGTTTAAATAACATTAATGTGGTGCTTGAATATTTCTCAGACAGATAGAATAAATGAGATAATTGTGAAAACATTCTTAAAATAAAAGGAAGCCATCAGGTGAAAGGCAGGAGTTTAGGTAACTTTGAAAAATATACCTTAATTTTTTTTTTTAGGTTCCAATGTTAGAAAATGTTTTCCTCTAAGCAAGCTGTTGAGTGTCATTTAGTAGACATTAATTGTAAAGTTAGCTGATGGTATTTGGCCCAAAAGACTAAATCTTAAAGAAAAGGAGCAGCTGTCAGTCCCTCAGGTATTGACAGAGTTTATTCAGTTGCTTCTGTTATTTCTCAGACAGAAATTAATTTCCTGAAATCGCATACAGTAAGATAAGACTCATTTTCATTCACTATGGAAGTGTTCAGTCTTTGTTCTGCAACAATACATTGTCTCTTGTAAAACAGTAAATGACACCCTATGTGTGAAGAATTTTCATTTTCTACAATAGCTACAATGAAGAAACAGATCTGAGCAAGTCACTGACTACTTTGGAACAGACAACCTTTCTTAGCAGGGTGGCATCTACCCTGACATGATAAGAAAATCTTAGAATGTTCTGAACCAGAACTTCAAGCTCTCTTGTGTAGTCATAGAAAATACCAATTGTACTAACTCGTAAGAACTAAGAACTTTCAGAGGGAGGAAAAATAAAAGTTAAAATACTATTTTATATGTATTACAGACATTTTTTAATCTCACAGTGGTTCTTTCAGCCAAATAAAATGTCAATTTCTATAAATCTATTTGGGATAACTGCCAGGAAGTGGTGTTTCAGCAGTAAGAGCACAAATCGTCAGTAAATAAATAATGAGTAATACCAAGGTGGGGAAGGAACTTATTTCTTGTTGGGGTTTGTGGCTTTTTTACTATGTTTATTATTCATAGGCCATTTGTAGATGTCTGTGGCTGGTGGCTGCTTTCAATTTTGGTTGTCCAAACTTTTGCAATTTTTTGACCAGTGTTGATAGTTTGGCTACCATTATCTTTAATGTAGCATCCTTAAAATCATCATCTCATTTTGTGTCTTTACAATGCAAAAAAAAGAAAAAACCAAACAACCAAAAACCTAAAACAAACTATGAGGAATAGTGTGCTTTCATGGACTTTGAGCAAGACACTTCTCTAATATACTTCAAAAAAATGCTACCTGTGGGCAAGGCCTGATAAAGTTAACATTATGAATATATTGTAAAACTAGTGTTTAATAGTATGCTTAGTTAACATTTATATTTTAGCGATTGAGTTTTGAGCCATGCATAATGATTTAAAATACAGTTTCTATAAGCCAGCCTGAATGCTTAATGAGCATGTTCTGCATTGCTCGGTAGGAAACCCTGATTCACTCATTACTTCTGCTCTCCTCAGCTCTGCCAAGGCTGGCAGTGCTGAGGGTGCACAGTCTCTCAGAAGTTTCAAAATGCTGGTATAATCAAAGGAATATTGCATGGACCCAGGTCACGTATTTCTGTCCATGACACTTGCTAAGTTAGAGAAGATCCATCTCGGCTATTGCCACTTAAAGCGATTCTGTACAAAGATATGCCTCTCTCCTCCTGCTGCAAAGCGCAATAAAGAAAGGAGATCATGGGAAACACATAAGCATTGTGTGTGCTGTGAGCATTTAAACTAGAAATTCCTCCTGGAATTAGGGTTTCATTTCACATGGCTGTGCAAGGGGACAAAATGTGCCAGACAACACAATAGTTCCTATGAAGAAGACTTTACGGTGTGAAGACAGAGGTCTGCTCAATTCATCTCACAACTGAAAAGACCAGAGTCTGGCCTGAGTTTTGGGCTCTGAAGAATTGGTTTCTGAGGAAGCTGAGTCCTTGCTCTGTGCATTGAGAGGTTTCTTTGGTGCATAAAGCATTGCTTGAAGGAATGTCTTATAATAGCATCAGTGATGAAAACGGGGAATGGGGGAATTTGAATGAAAAAGCACTCTAAAGTGTAGCCATATTCAAGGAGGACTCTGAATTCGAAAAGAGAAAGTAGGGTTGGACAGCTTTCTAAAAGTAATAAAAGTAAATGTAATTAATTGGGAAAAAAAAAAGGAAAAATATTAGAAGGAAAGGAGAAACTGAGGGCTGTATAAAGGAGAGCTGAGGATACTTTATTTGTAGCCAGCTTATTGGTTGCTATCAGACATTTTCATTTTTTCCCTCATTCTGTTTTTCTGTCTTATCATCACTGTCTACTAACTAAGCACTGTAGTGTCACTTTTTGTTCCTTACAGAAGGAGGGAAAGAGAGAGGGAGGGAGAGAGGGAAATCCTTTCCTCTGAGATGTTCATGTTCCTGCATACAAATTGTGGCACGCTTGTTATTTCATATTATTTAGGCATTCTTTAATTATTAACACATTTGGACAAAGTATACCTTTGAAGGCTAAAATGAGGTGCTTCCTGCTGTCCTTTTCCTCGTTTAAAAGCCTGTTTGCTTGCGCTGAGGGACATGAGAATGGAATGGGCTGCAAACCAAACTGGTTTTGGACTGGTAGAGTTTGGGCACACTGAGAGGCAGTCCTGACCCAGTGAGTGCAGTCAGGAAGATGCATGACTGTCGCAGGTAGATGTGAATAACTCCTCAATGTGCAAACTCAGTAATAACCTCTCCCTTATTTCATTATCTACCTACAGCAAATCCTACCAGGGCAGGAGGAGGAAGGGAGTACCCTGGCTCGTCCGAGGTGATCCGTGAATCCAGCAGCACAACAGGCATGGTGGTTGGGATCGTGGCGGCAGCAGCGCTGTGTATCCTCATTCTCCTGTATGCCATGTACAAGTACAGGAATCGAGATGAAGGATCGTATCACGTAGATGAGAGTCGAAACTACATCAGTAACTCAGCACAATCCAATGGGGCTGTGATCAAGGAAAAACAGCCCAACAGCGCTAAAAGTTCCAACAAAAACAAGAAAAATAAGGATAAGGAGTACTATGTCTGATCTCAACATCTAAAAGAACACTTGTATAGAAATAGTCTTCATTTTATCTGAGACATAATACAAACTTATTTACTTTACTTTTTATGAAGCACATTCAAAAACAAACAAACAAAAAAGACAGGGAATGCAATCAGAAAGGAAGGACTGTTTTTAAAAACAAGCATTTCATGCTCTTGTTTTTCAGAAACAGGAGCTGATAAATTCCCTAACATCCACAGTGTTTTCATTTACTCTGCCTGTCTTTATGTTGCTGGAACGTTTCTGAAAGACAATGATGACACCACGCATTCATAAAGCAAGGAGTATTACTACAACATCAAGGCACAATATGAAACAAAACAAATTAAAAAAAAAACAAAACAGGAAAAAAAAAAGAAAAAAGAAGCTACCTATGATTCTGGATTTAGCCAAAGTGCTAGCGCTTTCTTGAGAAGTAAGTTAGTCTTATTGTCAGAGAAGACTGTCATTATATATGGTGACTCAACAAGCAAACATAGTTTGCCGTCTGGTGCAGTGAAGCAGTGATTGGAAACTTGCATTTGAAACAAAGTGCTGGCTTTTCTGAAGACTTATGTAGAAATACTTTCAAAAAGCCCCTTTCTGGTTGTGAGGAAAATAGTACGGAGGCCTTATTTTCAAAAACAAAAACAAAAATCTGGAATATAAGGCACATTTCCACAAAAAAAAAAAAAAAAAGAAAAACAAGAGGGCATAGATGCAATCATTGGGAAATTTTCATGCACGCTTAATATGTTATTACATATGTTTATATAAAAACACATCTATATGTGCTTTCTGGACTGTGATAAGTGATGTTTTATAGCCTGTTGTATAGAAAATGCAAACTATATCTGCTCTTCAGCCATTTTTGGTAAACTCAATGTTATAAGTGTTGCTAGGTATAGAGAGTTTTATGACATCTGGAGCAACAGACATACTTCAGTTTTTTTGCAGCCATTATAAATTGTCCCAGACTTTTTCCCCTTTTTTTTTTATTTTTAATTTACAGTGTAGTGGTTATACTAAGGGGGACGTGTATGAATGTATATAAGAGTCAGCTAATTTTTTTCTTACCTGTACAGCCTCTATTACGTTGCAATTAAGTTTCAGTAGTTTGTATGAAAGACGTGGACTAGAAAGCAAAAATATATCTCTACTGTAATTTGTCTTCTCCCTCTTATCCCCATCTCTTGCTCCTGATATGCATCAATGAAGTTGATCAGAGTGGCCAATTTTCCTAGAAATAACGTTCATTAATTAGCTAAATCTTTAGTGGCTTGAACTGGTCTTTGGCTTCCAGTCAAAGCTTCACTATTGGAGAGCATGGTTTGCCTTACAGAAACCTTGTTCTTAGAAATTATGAGAATGATGAGTTTCTTGAGAATCTTAGGAAGTATCATATAGTGTTTATCTGGCATTCAGTACAACAGCTACTACAGCACTGGGTGGTAAAAAATCTGAAAATATCCATTTTAATTATCCAGGCTGATTCTACTGCAGAATTTATCCCTTTCTCCAAAAAGGAAATAGTCTTGAGGTGCACGATAGTATTTTTTAATGGTGGGCATTTTGACATATAAAAAAGTATTTTTAGCTAAGTTTATTGTGTAGTATTGCAGGACATCATAACCAGACAAGTTCATCATGTTTTAAAGGGACACAGCTTATCTTGCATATATAAAACATTAATGCATTTTAGTTAAACATATTAAATATAATGCTGTAATTTACATATTAAGTTGGGGTTTTTTTCCTAGTAATATTTCATTAGTTTCACAGCAATAAATCATAGCATAACATTTTATTTACACGGAAGTTCAAAGGGAATTCATTAGAAGAAAGAGGGTAGTTCAATAGAAATCAACCAAATCATTGGAAGGCCTCCTGGGCAGGATATAGATATTCACACAGGCAGGAAGGAGGAATTCAAAAAACAGGAGACACAAAACATTTTGTTGTGTGTATTTCACTGTAGCTGTTGGAAAAAAGTTGGAAACTGGTACAGCTATCTATCTGGGAGTCAAAGCACTTTAAAAATACATGTAGCTGACATGAAAACACCTCTCTTGAAGTTTGCCAACCACATCAAGGTGTGTCATGTTGCGTTTCTAAAGCAATTTTTTATTTTCACTAGCATTTACACAAAAATGAATACAAGTTCACAAAACCCATCTGATGTTCATTTCTTAGATTGTGTGGCATTTGTAGTTTCTCCCACCTTACAGGACAGCTGTACTCAGGGAATGGCAGGGGCAGGTACCCGGGAGGTCATTGCTGGAAGCAAGAGACTTCAGCTGGAGAGGGGAAAGAAGAAGTTGAAAGCCAGGTGGTGTTCAGATTTCAGTGGTTGAAGATATATAGAACAAGAATAATCTGTTGACAGGAGACTGGACTTGACAGAATATAGTTTGGGCAAGATGAAATGGTCCTTTCTGCTTGGTATTGATTGCATTAATAAAATAGCATTGTCAGGCCAACTTCCAGGCAGTTTGGTAGGTCAATCTTTAACTAAATCCATACATCAAGGAAAAAAAGATTTGCTACTATTATAATAAGCAAACACAATTTTAACACTGTTTCTGAAGGTTCTCCTTTTTCCTTTTTGATTTCATAATTTAACAAAAAAACAATTATGGATGTATCAGAAGTGCCAGCAAGTGGATTTAAAATTCCTTTTTGTTTAAAAACAGCAGCAACAACAAACAGACATAAACCAACTACCTAACATAAAATTGGATCCTTTCACTATAATAACCTAATTTGTTTGACTGAGATGGCTTCATTTCTATGACTGTATTGTGTTGCCTTTTTTAACAAAACTCTAAATAACATGTGAACTTTCAACCCTAAGACATCAAAGAGAGGCCCAATGCCCCTAACCTTATAGTGCTTTCTGTGATAGATATTTACAATTTTTTTATTTGTTGCAAGGCCAATTTATTCATTATTGGAAATGCTAAGCAAGTGGAATTTACTGTTTTGTTAATAAAAATGTTTCTTAATACAAATGCTGACTTGTTTCTTCTCTTGCTCTTATATCAGGAGTAGCTGGTGATCTTGAAGCTGTGAAAAAAATTGGTACATTGCTGTGAAGTTGCAGACATTCATATCAGGAAAGAGTGACCTCAGAGCTCTTTGTACACCTAAGTGAAAACCTTCTACAAGTCTTGAGTTCAACTGGCCCAGTTAGAAAAGTATGAATGACATCAATGCATTGTTTGGTTTTGCACAGACTTGCTTAATTTGACATTCTCTAGCCTTTTTTTTTTTTTAAATCAAAATGTTAAAACTGGATGTTCCCCTCCATATATGTATGAAAAAAGACATCCCTTCTTTTCCTGCCGCTTTTTGGTTTCTGTGGTGGAAATAAGGTGGAAGAGGGTTAGGTGACGGGATGAAAAGTTGAAATTGAAAATATTTTTTCTTGTCTAGAAGATGGTTTAAAGAGTAATGGGAAAAGGAATGTATTTCAGGTCCTTAAAAACATTCCTAGATAATAATTACAAAATTTCAACTGGAGCTAATCCATTACACAAGTACTTTCCTACTTAGCATGGCATTTAAATTCATGGGTAACTTCAAGCAAACATCTAATCCTATTGATTTAAGCAAGTGTCTAAATTTGCCTAAATGTGTTGCTGAATGGGGATGGAGTTAAGCTTTTGGATCTAAACCCCAAATAGAATTTAACTATGCATCTTCTTAAATCACATCAGTAGCTTTTTGACTTCAATAAGATTTATTCATCTGCTTAATTACATATAGACTGAAGGATTTTAGACAATTTAAGTTGCAGAATATCTGGAGAAAATAGCCCCTATCTTCCATTTGTATGAACAGTTTAAAAGTTCTAAACTGCTTTATACTGGGATTAGGTCTTGTGTGTGTGTGTGCTTAAATAAATACTGAATGTTCCATTTAGGAAAATGTTTTATACACATTTAAAGGAACTATAAGGGATTTTTGTTCTACTACTACCAAAAAAAAAAAATTAATTATAAACTTTTTAATTCTACACTGTTTTTTTTTTTCTTGCATCTATACTATGCGCTCCCTTTTACCAACATCCTAATGGCCTGTCAGTGCCTGCATCATCCGTCCATCATCATCTAGTCACTGTAAGTTGTGACTTCCATCATTAGTCATCACTGTGGCCAAGTAGCTAAAAAGCCTTCAGAAGATGACGTAAAAAGAGAAAAAAACTAAACAATGTCCCTGAATGTAACTTAGAATAAGGGTAATAGAGCACACACATAGTCTGTAAATGATAATTGTGCTGTCAATTCCTTCAACGTGACTTCTTTATAGTTCAACAAAACAGTTTTATGTTGTGCTTCTGGATCTGATTTTCATATGGATTATAGAAATTTGCTTCTAAGTTCAGTACAGTCCTGTTTGGAGGTGCTTGGAAGTGTCGTGGTGAATCAGCCACATTTGTCAGTACAATTTTATTTGGAATGCAGGCTTTTTGCTTTATTTTAAAGCCCACACTTTGTTCCAGTCTTTAAGTGTTTCAGTGTTAAAATGTTTCTGACCCTCATGAGAGTGGGGGAAAAGAAATCCACACTGCTTTTAATTCAATTTAAAAAATGATGAATGCTTGGGGATGATAAAACTGCTTGCTTGCCAGCCTCCAATTTGTCTGGATGGGTTGCTCTTGCTTTAGTTGGTCACTGCTCATCATGAAACGAGAAGCGTCCCCACTACGGGTTAAGCTTTGTGCTAGAAGTTCAGAGAAGAAAAAAAAAGTACATGACACCGGTCAACTCAGTTTTGTGAGGTGCAGGGACAGAACTCACCCAGGGCTTTACCTGCTTACTTTGAAGGCTTCTTTGTACTGAAGGTCTTTGACAGACTTCAGCCATCACCTGACATCTGGGGAAAAAAGAACGGCCCCTCGCCTATCTCAGTCACTCACTACTACACAAGTGTCTTCATTTCTTACAATAATAGAATCACAGAATATCCTGAGGTGGAAGGAACCCACAGGGATCATGCTGTCCCAGCTCCTCACCTTGTGCAAGAGACTCCACGAGTCACACCATCTGCCTGAGAGTGTTGTCCAAACGCTTCTTGAACTCTGTCAGGCTTGGTGCTGTGACCGCTTCCCTGGGGAGCCTGTTCCAGAGCCAAACCACCCTCTGAGTGAAGAACTTTTTCCTAATATCCAACCTAAACCTCCCCTGACACAACTTCAGGCCATTCCCTCTGATCCTGTCTCTGGTCACCAGAGAGAAGAGATTGGTGCCTGCCCCTCTGCTGCCCCTTGTGAGGAACTTGTAGACCACTATGTTCAGAACACACATGCTTCCATATGACTTTGCTCCTCCGGTGGGACTGAATTGTGAAAGACTTTGGGTTTTTTCTTCAAGAAAAAAAGAAGGTGACATAAAGGGCAGAGTTATTTCAAAGGTTATGGGATTCTCAGTGGGCAAATTGCCTTTAAGGACAGTAATTTCATGCTGGCATACACTTGAGAGGTTTGGAACTCCAGGTCACTAATCCTCAGCAACATCCTTTTGGTAAACAATAAAGACATGAGCTTTTATGTCAGTGAGTGCGGGGACCAACAGCAAGGCTATCAAAATGTGAATGCCTTGGTCAGGTTGCAGCAAGTAACAGAGGAAAATGAAATTCGGGCAGCTAAAAATGGCTGCTGACATGTTGGCCGGACTCCTATGGGTGAGTCCGATTACAAGCCAGAAAATACTTCTTTTAGACATAGTTTGGGATGCAGCTGACAGGACACAGGCATGGGCTGCATGGCCACATAGGCACCCTCCAGTCTGGCAGATTGGGCAGGCTTTGCACAAACAGATGCTGCACAACAGCCAATTGGCTGTTTCCAGATAGACCTTCCTTTTCCCTTTGAAATTAAAATACATTTTCTGGGAAAAGTACAGCAGATTGCTTTGCCAGACACATGAAGTGGCTCCCAAAATATGTCGCAACACAGCCAGCACCACACGAAAGAGAAACCTTGGCTGCAGTAGCTGAGAAACCTCCATCCTGTTCAGGAGAGACCCGGCCTTGGGACCTCCTCGGGATGGGAAGGTGTGAGCAGGGCAGACAGGAAAGCTGCAGGTGCTGGTCTGGTGTGACTGCAGAAATGGGGGAAATTCAGTTGCAAGGGTCTCCCAGCCACCACTGGGCAGGGCAGTCGCCCCAGGGTTCAGGGCTTGGCAGAGCTGGAGCAGGCACAGGTTTTCCTTAGTTACCAAAGGCCTCAAAGGAAAAAAAGTATTCTCAAAAGGGTGGTGGAATAGAGAGTTTAGGAATTTCTTCAGGAGTTACTTCAGCTTTACCTGGCATGCTTCACACCAGAGCGGAGAAGCTCAGGCATCCTGTGCCTGGGGAAGGAGACCAAGCAGCGAAAGCCTCCCACAGACATTAAACTCACCCCACAGTAATACAGGGACCCCAAACTTTCTGAGACACCAGATTTGAAAAGGTTGGACCAGAAAATGGACTCAGGATGAGATCCAGCAACACACTCTTTTAAACCATAGGGAAAGGGTCAAGTTTCAGCAAAAGTAGATGCCAAAATCTTGAAGGAGAAAATAACAGTGCAAACAGACCTTACTAGAAAATCCTACCCCACATGCCACCCTTTTCTACTCAGCTGTTCAGGCTCACAGGTGGGTTTTATCCCTTGCTGATTATACCTGGAGAGGCAACAGGCTTGTTACGTCAGGCCCCCTGGCAGAAGGGTTGTCCTGCTGGCAAGTCCAGAGCTTGCTCTGGTTACTGGACCCTTCACTCCATGTGTGAGCTAATTGTACAGGGATTTTCTTTTAGATTCAGGTACTGCTGGCAACCAATAAAATGAAGGGTATTTACTGACTTTGATTTACGAGGAGGTCCAAGGAAGAGGAACTCCAGTGAGAGAAATGAAGAAAAAAAAACCAAAACTCTCAAAAAACCCAAGCAGTTTTGTCTCATGCTCACCAGAAAGTCTCCATATAACAAGCAGAAGAATTTCTGGTAATTAATTTAAATCTTGGTTATGTGGAGGGTGGTGCTTAGGAAAGGCAAGTCTATGCTCAGCTTTCCTGAAAGCTAAATTTGTTTGGGAGCTCATTTATACCTGTCTTCAGGCTCTTTTTTGGGAAGTCTTTCCAAATGTTGATAGCACAAATATGACAGTCATTACCTAAACCAATATCTCATCTATTTTAAGGGTTTTGTTTAAGGCTTGCGGGGTTTGACTCATAAGTTAGAGTACCTCTGCATGAGCAAGTATAGCCCAGTAAGAATAAATTGGTAGGGCATGGCAGTTGATGCTGCAGACCTGACCTCCATGGGGTATCTCAGGATTTTCTTTGAACTGGCTGTAGTCTGGTCCCCCAGACTGAGTGCCAATTAGTGGTTAGGTGGCGTTTAGGTGTGTTCATGCCACTCATCTTATTTAATCTGCAGTGTCCAGTCCTTCATGCGGTGTGCTCTGTGAAGTTAATGAGAGTAAGTGGGAACAGCTGGAGTTCCTTTACAACTTGTACTTCTGATGGTAAAGTTTCATGTTGAAATAGTCTTTGTGCTTTGCTGTATTCCAGTCTGCTCGTAACAATTCACTGTAAGACAAGTAGGATGCTTTCAGTATGAAGTGCCCAGCCCCAAAAGAAAATTGCTGTTAGACACAAAGACCTTCCTAAGGTTTTTACAGGACTTGGTGTCTTTGCAATTCTGGCCCTCATCTTCCTCTTTAACCACCACCCCTGTTACCCAGCATCCCCTCAACCCTTTTTGTTAAACCTAAAGAAAAATAATGGTTTAAAAGACTTGTCTTCTTTGAACAGGTTGAGGTAAATATGGAAGTATTTTTGGATAGGTGCTCTTTGAGGCAGCCAGGTTACCAACACTGAGATCCAAACTTTGTGTGCAATTGTAACTTGTAGAAACATTCTGTAAGCAAAACTGGAGCTACTGGAGGAGGTGAACTGGAAGAAATGGCTGGGGCAGAGCTGGGTTTGGCCACTGTTTGGGGGCAGAACCACACTGAACAATGCCAATATTTGGGAAACTCCACATCCAGATTTTGCAAGACAGACCTCCTTTTAACTAAAGTTTTGACAGTCATTTCTAACCTAGTTCTCACCAAAATAAATTCTTTCCTGTATAGGAATTAATTGCAGTAAGTGTCTCGATTTAGCCAGTATTAAAAATATCATGAGAAACTGCAAGAGATTGGGCTACATTTTGAGATCTTTTCTTGCATCTTTTGCAGACAGGAAAGCTGCCATTTCCATTAAGACTGAAATTTCATTGCTGCTTTTAACTACAGAGTGATTACACTTCCCTCTAGCACACTGCATATTATTGTGTACACTTCACACAAGTATTCTGAATAGCCATCATTAATTCTTTTAGATTTCTAAGTGTTAGGCATCAAAGACTGATGATATAGACTGATGCTAAAGATTTTTAAATCTGAATTTGTGTAAATGACCATATTTGTGTTTAAGTGGCTGCTTATAAGTTTTGCCTAAGTTCCAAAAATCATCTTGAGACGTCTATTTTGACTTTTGGCAAAAGTTGATTGCTAATTATAGAAAGAAACATTCTCTATTGACATAAGCTTGTTCAGAAACTGTTTTAATTTGAGACCAGTTCAATTCAGCAACAAGAATATGAATTTAGAGTTTTTAGACATATTAAAGTGAGCTTTTGCTAATTTAGAATTTTAGAGACTTCAGATTCAAAAATGAACTTGGAATTGTTGTTCATCTGATTCTTGATGGGAGTTCCCACACATCCTGGGTGAAGGTTTCAGTAAGGCTGTGGCTCTAGTCTGGTGCCTGATGTCACACGCTGCCTTTCTGGAAGGCAGCTTTGCCAGACCTGCATGTGAGCACAGTCTTTGCCTGTTACGCTGCTCTGCTCCCCACATGAAAACTTTCAGTGATTACCCACCCATGGGAGCCATTGCGCAGACATGGCTGCGCACCAGCAAAGTCCCTGCCTCAAAAGCTGCACTTGGCATTAATATGTACTCTGAGGCAAAATTCACATTCACTTCAGCGGGAGGAGGTGTTTCTTCCTGAGTATGTAGGACCTCAAATAAATCGGTATGTTGGAAAATGCAACAGAGAGCTGATTGAGGGGAAGGATATGTCCCTGAACATACACATTGAATACAGAATACAGAAAAGCCAATCCGAAGACCCTAAACCCGGTTTGGTTTCCTAAGATGGACAATAGGTTAGGGTGGATACATCACTTCCTTTAGTGAAGTCCTTAGTGGCCTTTCATAATCTGCTTTTAGTTCGGCAGACTGGTGAGATGTGGAAGTCCTGAAGTTACAGCAATAAATAATGAAGCCTAACAAAATGGGGACTGTACAAACAGGACACTTCAATTTCCAAGATTGGTTTCCAAAACTGTGCAGATGCTACGTAATGAAAGTGGAATGAAAATTCAACAGTTGAACTTTGTGATAATAGGATGGAAAAGCAAAATGATGAACTACAACCATGGTAGTTCTGTCTGGGAAAATAAAGAGGAAAGAAAGAAAAGGAAAGGCACGGAACACCTCTGAACATCCCTGGTCGGCAGTGAGCTGGGTTTTTTTGCTGTACTCTCATAAGCATTCTGTAAGCATTTGGGGGACGTTATGCCTGCTAGGCAGGGAGCTAAGACAGCCTAGGATTTGAGATGGGCCTGAGCTCAGTGCAGGTCAGGTGGCTCAGCATCTGCCCAGCTTCCCTCCCAGCTGTGGTGCTGCAGGCACAGCCATCCTAAGCTGGCAGGTGTCACATCAGCCTGGTGTCCCTGTGCAAGCTGCAGTGCAGGCACGCTGCCTCACTGCCTGACCTGGCCTGTGGGAGGTGGTGAGGGGCACAAGGATCTGCCACAGGGAGAAAGACAGAATTCCTCTGGAAGCAATGGCAAAGCACTAGCAATTTTATTCTTCTGGGGCATGTTTCATCTCCACTGCAGGGCGATCCCAGGGCTCTGTTTGAATTTGATTCATGAAGTCTCATCTTCCTTCAGATGCTTATTGAACACTGTCAGCTGGAGCTTCTTCAGTGAACAGCCACATTTCTTTAGAACTCCCACTATCATCCACCAGGAATTTCTGAAATCAGAGAAGTGCATATCACTGCATATGCTTTTCCCTTATGGGCTTTTTTTTTCTTTTTTTTTTTCTCTTTGATTTTTTTATATAACTGGGAAAGAACAATCAAATGATAATCAATTTTGAGTTAAGTCTTAATCATATTTCAAACTCTTATGTGATGCAAACACTTAGGTTTCAAATAATTGAGCATCAGAATAGAAAATCATTCTAATTGGAGTTATAAATTAATTTGTGAAAATTTACACAAAAGGCCCATTAAAAAAAACAAAGCCAACAAGAAACCCATTAATGCTGTCCAGTCATTCTTTCTGTTGCTATAGTGGTGTCCATTTCAAATAATCAAAGTACAAGGCTTTCATTAGAATAACAGTATTTGCAACTGTGAAATGTTGCTGAGTACAGGAAAGTCACTTCTTCCAAGCTTTTTGCCCTAGCTTAAATTCAGTAATTGCCTAGATTATATTTCACCAGCATATTGTTATTGAGTATGATTCTGTCATTTAGAGAGCATTTAGTTTCCTTATATGCCAATACCCATGGAAGGATAAATGTGGAAAGAAGTTATAATTTCTAAAGCATTTACTGCTCGGACTGATCTTGCTGCCTGTACTAGCACGTGTCTGTGTAAGCACGCACACAACCACCTGTGCATACCAGTAGAATTGCAGCCATGCTGGTGTGTTCAGTGGGAGAAAGGAAGGAGGCAACCACACTATAATAAGTACCTATTTAAAACTTAAGTTTGAATTTGCTAGTTTCAAGAATGTCATCTTCATTGTCTGGTTTCCCAGTGTATTCAGTAGGAAATGAAAGTAGGAATGAAAGGAAGATGTTCTTCATTAACAAGACTCCTGTTACAAGCAAATGGTTTTTTTTTGTCCTCCATTGGACTGCTACCAAACATCAGAGCCATGGCAGAGGAAGACAGGACTGTCAGGGTGGGCCAGAATATGTGTCTTCCAGTTAGCCCACAGGTATATAACAGCCCATGCAACTTCACAGAAGTTAGCTGGTTGATTCCAGCCTTGCTCAGAGGCATTTTATGACAGCATAACTCTATAGACTTCATTATAAATTTTTGTGATTGTACCAATGTGAAACGGAGCCCAGCAGTATATGGCCGTGTCACTGGGATTTAAAGTTGAGACCTTCCTTCAACCTCATGCAATGGAGAAGGTCCTGCTCTCTTATTTTTTTTATTGCAGAGGGAACATTATAGTTCCATTGTTACAGAACTCCAACACAAAGAATGATAGATATAATCAAAGGGTCTTTCATCTTCTTTATTTTTTTTCCTTATTAAAAAAATCAGCAGTTCTGCAGCACTGATTCCTGGAGGGATATAGCACTACTTTGTTACTACAGCAACAGACAGCACTGACAGTACCAAGTTACAGATGAACTGGGTCCTTTTGCAAGACCGGAACTAAAATGGTTGTGATAAATCTGCTGTAAAGTTGGTGGGATTAAAAGGTTAACTGGATAAATACAATACAGGAAAGTATCTTATTTTACAAAGAGTCTTCTGCAGTGCTGTACAACCACTCAAGTCAAAACAGGTGGGAGTATGTACCAAATCTTCAGCAATTAAATTAGTCATTGTAGTTTTGTTGTGCCCAGTTCCGCAAAGGTTTGCCCTGTTTCTTGTTTAGGGACTGAGGCTGATCTCTAAGGAAGGGGTAGCTGATAACTATTCTAACTGCAGTAGAAAGGGCTGTGTGTAAGGGAAGGACAGAAATTTCCAAGGGTCTTCATGTAAACTGCCTCATCTTGGATCAGCTGCTTTTTGCCAAATCAGACTTGCCCTGCTTTTGTCACCGCCTCCTTTGGGGATATACATAAAAAACACCAGGTACGTAGGGGAAAGAAGGCAATCTCACCTTTCTTTTTCCTCCTTGCCCTTCATTCTTCCACCTCCCTCTGTGAAAGACACAGGATCTCTATTCCTGCTAAAGCACCCTCAAAATAAATACTAGATTTGTTTCAAACCCTGAGCCCATAGAGACACCTTAATGCAGTCCAGCTTTCAAAAGCACACAGTGAGGTGAGCTATTATGTGCTGAGCTCTTTAGAAAGGCTGACTGTAAGTTGTATTTACTAGGACCCAGTCTGCATCGTGTTTGTGATGCAGAAACACTTCCATAAATTCTGCCAACACATATCCTAGCAGAGAAGCTGCTTATACTGGGCAAAATGTGCTTGTGGCAAGAGAGGTTAGAAAGAAATGAGGGATAAAATAACAAACACAAAGCATTATGTTAGTGTAACTGTATCTAATATAGCTCCAGTTGCTGATATTGGGGCTTCTTTTCTTGTGTCTTCTTCTGTACAGGGTGAGAAAGGAGCATATCCCTAGAACAAAACTGCTGTTGGTGATGATTTCACGTTCGCTTCCCCTAATCACAAGCAGGATGAAAGTTAGCAGAGCAGCTGTGAAGAACCAAATTACTGAAGTACAATGCCAGTCTGTGTTGGACTAAGGCCATAGAATGGGATTGAGTGACGAAGCTCTTTAAAGCCATTGTGTATTAACTGAGCCACTGTATCTACATGTGTGCATGCTCGGAGATTGCCTGGAGAGCTGTGTGTCTTAGCTGGAGCAATAATGAATGAGGCTGAGGCCCATGCATTTTGCCTTGACTTCAGGGGGTAAAAAAAAACTGTGACGGAGAATGATGTCATCTGAGGAGATTGGTGGTAACTTGTTAAACCATTCTGACTCATCTATGTTAAATCTCCTGCCTGTACCCTTAGCTGCAGCTAACTAGACTTTTAGGCAGATAAAGAAAAAAATGTAGAGACAGAAAAAATAGCTAGCTTTCCAATAGCTAGCCACTCAAAAACACGCCTGGAAAAAGTGCTCAATTAAGAGAGACACCTAAATAACTCACCAACTTTTTAAAGTTTTACAGTCTCTGTCATTGATTTCTGACTCTGGCATATTCATCATTATATGGCATGTTATTGAATTACTGACTCTTGCCAAACCGAAACAAACTAGTCAATTCTTTATATTCTTAAGAACAACAGAAAAACAGAAAGAGGCTGATCTCTCCATTATCTCAGTCAGACAGTTCAGCCATGCTTTTCTCGTCCTTTGGAACTGTTATTGAAATGAATATTCAGGTGTTGAATACCTGCAGTTTTCATTCAGGTGTCAGAGTACTGACTAAGTCAAACCTTTCCGTAGTTTAAGGTTCTTAAAAAATTAGCAATAAACACAGAGATTCTTGGAAAGGATAATAGGATTAATTTTACAGAAATACACTGTATGTTTAAAGATCTCCATGTTGAAAGTCTAATCTAGATTGTTCTGTAGTCATCTGACAGAAATAAACCCTTTCAGAGGGTAATACATAAATCATCTTAGAAATTTGTGTTGAGAAAACCTAAATTCTGCTCTCCACTGCCTCTTGAGAGTCTAGATAGCTCACATAACAGGGTTTTTTGCTTTCTTTGAATTAAAAAGCCCTATTTAAATTGTGGCAAGACTTTGCATATATTCATCATCTTCCATCTGGAAAGTCTTCCATGATTAATACATAACCCAAGCTGAAGCAGAAAAATAATTTGTCTCCTATTTTATTTGAGGCGCACCCTTTCTTGAAGATACACTGATCAAAGGAACATCCCCTAAATGAAAATGCTAGCCCTGTGAATGTCCTCAACTCCCTTGCCACCCTGTGTGACCAGAATGTGTTTCACTGGAGGATACTGCCTGATTGGATGAGGATCCTAAAGCCCCTCTCTGCACTGGTTCTGGTGGCTCCCCCGCCTTCCCGTGTTCTAGTTCTTGGCCCCTTGCTGATCCATTTACTCTCCCACTGTCCTTTCATCATTCACAGTCCTTCACCAGAGAGCTCTTGGTAGTGATTGAGGTTGGCAATGCTGCTGCCAGTGCAGGGAGAAACCATTTGATAGCTATGGAAAAAGAGTGCTTAAGCCCAGGAAAAGTTATCCACACTGTGCCGTTGTGTTCCGGCTGAAGGAAGCCTTGTGCAGAGCTGGTCATCACATGCAAGTTTCCTGAGCCTTTATCTTAATTAAATCTTCCCCAATAAATACTGTTATGTACAGAACAATGACCGGTTTTCTCTCCAGAACAGTAGAGAGGCAACAAAAAAGCAAGTGCATGGGAATTATGAACACACATACAGCCTGTAATCCCCAGATTTTTTTTAACTGGGAAGTTCATATGGCCTTGATCAAAACAAACATAATTTTGTTCATCAAGCAGCATCACTGGGTTGCACTGAACTGCTATTTATCTGTTTATGTCAGCATCTGGATTAAACATTCTGGTCCTGAAGATTTAGGATGTTAGAGATGGGGGAAAGAAGCAGAGACAAGACCCAGTAGTATACAGAGTGCTGGATAGCTTTTTGTATTCTCCTCTTTCCCCCCCTTTTTTAAAGCTTCTTCCCTTCTGAGCTTAAAATATTAATGACTACAAGCTGTTCTGCATAAGAGGAAACCTGCAGACAGAAAACAATGTAGATATGCTTATGTCAGTTATACCTTGCTCCATTTAGTAACTACTATTTTAAGCATACCCAGCTTCAATGTACCTGCAATAAACATTTTCATTCTTTAGGTTTTTTTTTCACTTGGTTTTAAGCATCCTCATATTATAGAGCAATCTTGTGTTTTTCTGTGCTGTAAATACCTCACTCACATCTTCACATTATGTATTACTGTTTAGCTCTTAAAGAAGGAAAATGGATCAGATGTAGTGAAATATACAGTTGCAGGGTAAATAAACAGTTATTGTGCATTTCTTCCTCAAACTTTATGGGCTGTTTCAATGTAATTAGTACACAAGCTAATTTTCAAGGTCTTTGTTTTTTAAAAAAATAAAAGCTTGATGGTTGCAAATCTCTTCAGAGAAAGATCAGAGTCATAATTTTTCTACAATGCCTTCCAACATTAAACTAGACTATGGAGGTAAGTGCATCCAGCATTTACTGGTAGCATAATACGATTAGTAACATTCTTTAAACTGTCATACATAAAAAGCCTAATGGGATAAGTGAATTCTCAGAGTATTTCCTGGAGGAGAAAGGCCTTAGGTCTCCCTTCCTAAATATAGAACACACTGCTCTAATGTTGATTTCACACTGGTGTACGTGACCAGGTCATCTTTCTAAGGTGGCTCATTCTTGTCTCTTTCAACACCCCTTGCCTGGCTGGCCATTTCAAGCTTATTTACCATTTCTGGATCCCCCAAAAACAAAGCTGTCTCCTCTGGTGCCCTAGACACCTTGACCTCTCCTGTCCTGTGTCCCCCCCTGCATCTGCTCTTGTCCTAGTGCCCAGACAGCTCTGCCCTCCTGCACCATGCTCTCCCAAAACTTTTGATATACAGGAACTGCAGTGAAACAACTGAGCGATGGTGCTCGGCAAAAACACCTACCCAGAGAGTCCTGGAGATATGCATCTTTCCTCAGTACTCCAGACGGTGTATCTGATTCAGCTGATGAAACTGCACAAGAACAAATGAGCTCACTGAATTTTGAGACCAATTTTGGCTCCAGCTCTCTCTGCAGCTTCTCATGGCTTGACTGATTGATAGATTGATTGAGTCATCATTAACAGCCTGAACCTCTGAATGAAACCAGTGGGAGTCTTGCCACTTTTATCAGCAAGAACAGGTTGCTGCAGAAGTTTCCCACATGAAAGTACAATTCACTAATGTGTAAAAAGGTAAAAAAAAATCCAAAAGACCTACATCACAGCTCATAAGTCAGTTTAGTACAGAAATCTTGCACTAAGGCAACTATCTGAGTACAATTAAAAAATCCATGGATATTCTTTATGTTTGTTTTATGCTCCGATTTCAGCTTGTCTGACTTTTTGCTCAACGAGGTGTGTGTGGATGTAGGCAGGGTGCCTTTGGTGTACCATAAAAACTAACGCATTCCTCCATTTTTTTCTTCTCTCCTTTCTTATCCTCCCCACCCTCTCATGTGGCACAGTCATCCTTGGGACCACTAAGGATAAGACTTCTTCCCAGGGAGCCATCAGCACTCTGATTTGTCAGTCTGTGGGTATCTGTGGAGAGGTGTCGTGTGTGGCAGCAAGCACTGGAGAATTTTCAGAATCATTGAAAATATAATCTGAACCTCCCACCTAGCAGATAAAGGACCTGCCACTAGATTACTGAAGAGGGCTAACCAACTTTAGCATGATATCTTTGTTTTAACCCCTAAAATCCCAGCCTAGACTGGAACAGAGAAGCAGACTTTTACAGAGGCCCTTTGGAGTACACTTGACCTCATACATTGTACTTCAGTGACCATCATAAATTCTTGGTCATAATGTCAAGGAAAGATATAATTAGATTTATATTTATGTGTTTTAGGCAATATAGAGTGTTACTTTCTGTTTATGCTATTACTGCTTTGGGAGTACAAACAAAACTGATGAGCACATTATTATAGCTTTATGAGGGCAAGTTATTCAATGCATGAATGCTAGTGACACTTTCAGTACTGTGCTCACGATGCTTATTCTGATCAGAATGGTTTAAATAATACATGAACTCATGCAAATATGTATTGCAGCTCATCTCTTTCATTAGGAGCCTTGCTAAATTCTCTCAGCTAGTCTTCTCAAGCACTCACATGTTTCAGGGTGAAAGTCCTTTTATATGTCGCAGACAGGTTGCAAAATCTTGCTGAGATACCATTTTAAATTTGTTTGTCTGTGCAACCTAGTTTAGCAAGGGCAACTTTCAGCCTTTGCTTTTCCTATTCTTCCTGGGGGGAAGGGAAAAAAAAACAAAGCTTATGTGAAGTGTTTTAATGTATGAAGAAAAAACATATGAAAGGAGGAGAAGTGGAAAATTGGATTTGGTAATTAAGATTTTGTGTTGGGACTGCAGTGCTCTTCCTTCAGTTCCCTAGAGTTTCTATATGACCTTGGGCTAGTCATGCTAATCTTTCTAAGTATCTGTAAAGTGGGGTGAGAGTTCCTTCTTTTCTTTCCTTTCCCCTCTCCTGCCTGTTTCAGTCAGGTACGGATTCTCAATCAGTGTATTTGTACAGTGCCTGACATCCACGCCTTCAAACATATTCAGGAAATTTTTTGTAAATCAAGTACTAGTGAGGAAAATCCTTTCAAATTGTACATTTGGTGCTCCAATTCAGGATAATAATTTTAAACAAATACATTGAAAGATGTATATTTATAGAGAAAGCTCCCACTTCCAGTGTTTTGGGGCAGAAAACAAAATTCTGTATTGAGAGCAGGATGGGATCTGCGCATTAAATACAGCTGGCACAAAGGAATGAATCCATCTTTGATGTCTGCTCTAGGCTCTGTGTACTTTGGAAGTGCTGCAAGAGAGTGAGGAAAAATTCTAGAGAGAGGTCTGATGTATGGCAACAGAGCGGGACTTGGAAGTGGTAAGAGACAGAGAGGAATGCATACAGAGGATCCCTGCTGGGAAAAGAAGTTACAGTTGATTATGTGTCTTATTTGTAAAGGACTGCAGGCTTGTGTGGCTCTGGTTTTCAGGAGAGTACCTGTCCTCAGCGTCTGCAGTGCTTCCTGCACTGAACTTAAATACACAGCTTTGCATCGGAATGGCTGTGAGGAGTTCTCTGTCCTTCCTGCCATCCACTGCCTGCTGTTTCTCCTGAGATAAAATCGAAGTGTCTGAAACAAACCAAACTCTGCCCCCCACCCCAGCCAAATCAAATTACTTTAATGAAATAGAATTTTAAATCATGAATCACGCACCAGCACCTACCAGAGCAGGACACTGGGGCTCGCTAATGAAGTACTGCTGTTCGTCACCTGCTACGCGTGCCCAGCTTCTCCAGTTCAAGGTGGCCCGTGCTCCTCACTGACACAGATGCCGTTGTGACCTCAGAAGTCCTTCAGGTTCTGCAGCCCTACATGGGGGTCACTCGCAAACAGGCACAACAGGGCTGGGCTCTTTCTCTGCATTCTGCAGTAACAGTCGGTGCTGCTACTCCAAATCCACAGAGAGCACAACTAGGGGCTGTGTCTATGGAAGTGTCCCTGGTTCATTAGCTCTGATGGCTGTGTTAGATACACCTGCATACCCCACCTAGTCCTGACACCATCTATTAGCCCAGAGTGACCTCCCTGCTGGGCAGCAGTCAGTAGTCATTCTGCTCTTAAGAGACGTGGATGATGCTAACCTGGGCTGCTCAGCAATTTCTAGTCTTTTCTGTAGTTCTGTGCCATAGGCTGTGTTTTTGCTCAAGAATTTACTGTTTCAAAGCTACATTGAGTAAAAATGGGGAGTAATCCTGTAACTAAGTAATTTTCAATCTAGTTCCTGACACTGGTCACCCTGTTGGAAATTGTACAAAACCTGAAGAAAAAGGTTAAAACAGATGTACCTTGCAGCTTCATGCAATTCTCTGCCAGGTCGATGAGGTTTTTGTGTCTTAAGGGCATCACTGGCACTGAGACTTCGGTTAGAAAAGTTCCTGTATCTAACCTGTGCTCAGGATCCTGTTACACTGACGTACCCCAGGGATAAAATACAGTCCTGTAATCCCTTGTGCCAAGAGGGTCTATGAAACAGTGAGTGCCTCAGGGCTCTGCTTGATGGCCGAAATGACCCAGGGTCTGGCCAGGGTGCATTGAGTTCAGGAGGACTCTAGAGCAGGAAATGTTCCCTTGGGGATTATATTTTAATTTATTTTTTTTGATCATGTGTATTGATGAAGAGAGGTTCACACAACTGTGTACCTGAACGTTAAAGCACTCCAAAGAGGTTCCAATAAAGCCTATTTCTGGAAATAGTAAAAGAGCTGGAGAGGAAACGTGAGACCTTTACCCAGCACTGTTATGTTTAGCACTGGGAGACTGCTCTAGCTGTGAGAATTTCAGACTGTTTTTTGTTCAGAACAATCTGGCAGGGAGAGAGACAAAAATGATCAAAGGAAAAAAGCGAGGCAGTTGTTTGTAAGGAGTGACTGCCATCCTTCTTATCCTTGTTGGCTGTGGGCCTGGTTGTGCCACTATTGAAGTTGATAGCAAGGCTTGAATGACTTGAGTGGCAAAAGACCCTAAAGGAGAGTACCTGTCTCATATCTTTTTATCTTTGTAACTAATTATAAAATGTTTGAATTAGATGATCACTCTGGGCTATTTTCTACCTACCCTACTACCTTCTACTCTACTCTTACCCTTCGTTTATGTGTAAGTACTGTTCAGGCAGCTTGTTACAGGTAATGTACTGTAAGAGAGGCTCTGCCATCCAGCCTGTAGTTGCTACATGTCATCCTCTTCAGGCTTCTTCTGTTATAAACATTTTTTTCTAATACCTCAAAGAGAAAGACTCTAGTAATTATAGCAGCAATTCCCTTCCTTAGCTTTACTGTTTCTTCTCTCCTGTGCAGATTATTTCATTTAAGTTGATATCCTGAGCAATTACAGTACAATATCATTTGAGACGTAATCACCTCTGGCTAACCTCTTCAGGATCCCTTGGATATAAATGTGTTGATGTCTAAGCATCCCAGTGAGAACATTTTAGTGAGAAAAAAAACCAATACAAAATCTAATATTTCCCAGGAAACTTGGTCAGGAATAGAGCAGAACAAGTGCTCTCTGTTAGGGAGAGGCAAGGAATATCAGAAGATATTGCATTGATTTTATGGTCAGAAAGAATAACTATGATCATCTATTCCTATTGCCTGCAGAACACAGGCCAAGATTTTGGCTGCAGACACAACTATTGGCTGTAATGAGCCCCATCCAAACCCCTGTGCAGTCACTGGAAAAAAATGTTATTGGCTTCAGTAAGAGCTTTGGATCACCATCAGTGTGAACAGAAGCCCAGCAGTGTAGCACAGCTGTGGGGAAATCCCCAGTACATACAGAGCAGTGATCATTTGCTAGTAAACAGGGAGTACCAGTGACTTCCTGGAGGCAGGACATTGCCTCTTCCCGAATTTCTGGGCTCTGTGGCTGTTCTCGCTGGGGTGGGAAGGAAACTCGGGTTAAATGGGCAGGGAGGAACCACTTCTCTCTGCCTCCCTGCTCTGTCTCGAGCCACAGCATCGAGGCTGCTCTCAGCAGCAGTTCCTGTTGCTGCTGAACACCTGCACAGAGTAACTTATCTGTTCCCTATCGTGGAGGGTATAACAAAGACAGCTGGAGTCTGGTGTGCTCATCTGATGTTTTGGTGGGGGGGAAAAAAAAAAAAGAGATTTAATTTTTTTGTTTATGAAGAGCTTAATAAAAGTTGAGAAATTTAAAGGTGTCTGTGAAGGTGGCTGTAGGTCGTTTGACAAAAAAAATCAACAGCAACAAATTGCTCCATCAGGAATGTATTAGATCTGTCTGGCTAGTCTTGGGGAAAAATACAAACAATCTGAAATAAAAAGAATGCTCAGAAATGCTCCTCTGGGGCTCCTTTGGGTCTTCAAAGCACAATAATTCAGAAATACTGCATTTTATGACAAAACTGCAGTTTGCATTTTAGCAGTGGCAAAACTCAGCATAAATGTATAATCAATGTTTCCCACTTCTAAAAAAAAAAAAAGGCAGAATCAAATTGTGAAGGAGATGATACAACAGGATAATTCCCACTGGTGATGTAAAACCTCTCTTTTCCACAGTTACGACTGCTCTGGCGTGCATGCTCCCAGCACTGCTCCTTGCAGAAGCAGGGAGGGTGAGTGGAAGCCTTCAGGAATTGGTGTTTTGCATAAAAATATTCATTTTCAGCCCAAAGTTTAATTCCTTCCCAGGTAGCTAATAACTAAAAAGTGCTGTGTTGGGTGATACACAAGCCACTGAGTCATGCTGCTGTCCCTGATGAACATGCTTACCAAACCAGGCCCCCAGCTGACCCCTTGAGCAGAGGCAGCAGCTGTTCCATTGGTCACTGAGTGCCAAAAGCTGTCACTTCTTACAGGATGCTCTCTCCAAGAGTTCCCACTCACTCACAGGAACATGTGCACTCCTCCCTGCTCTGCCCTCTTTGATGAGTATCTGCAGCTTCAACAAGGCTCACTTAAAAACAAGCCAAATAAAAGTGTCCTCTCTCCCTTCCCCTTCAGTCTCTTTTTCCTTTCAAAATGTGAACTCTTGCTGTAAGACTGTCAAGCAAGTTGGCGAAGGCAGAATTTAAAGTTTGAACTTCCGTTAATGAATTTACCTTGAGGACACTCACATCTGGAAACTTTCCACCACTGGACAGAAGGTGCCTCAACACAAGTGTCTCGTACCATTTGAAATGCCCTCAGCATCCTGACTTCCAGGTGCCTTTCTGCTTCCAGGCAGAGATTTCCCTGTATTATGTCTGTCCAGTGACAGATCCACACTTTTCTAGGAAGGCAAACAAAGGGCAATCAGGTGAAAGACCCAACAGCCTAACAGGGATTTGGCTGCCTAAGGAACTTTGGTGGGCACGGCAGGACAATATAGGGAGACAAGAACCAGCTCTGCAAAAGCTGGTGCTGGACTGTATTGCCATAGCATGCCAGCTGGGTTCATAAACCCTGATCTGCAGTTAGCACTACCACTCAGCAGATCAGCTTTTTGATGTAGCTGTTTTGTTCCTAATAACTCCATTAGTCCAGGGATAACTCTGTTATCCTCGCATAACACTTCATTACACCATGCAGACACCCCCTGAGGCACAGTTCTAAAGCCTTTGATAAAACAGGAGGTGAAAAACTCTGCATTGAAACTTGGAGCTCACAGCTCCAAGAAATGACACTGGAAAGCACGTACCACCTCTTAGGACTCACAGGCAAGTTGAGTATTTGGTCAAAACCTTTATCATGGCTGTAGCAGGAGGCAGATTTATACCAGGAGGGAATCCAGGCCTTTGCTTTTCTCACTCGGCTTGGGCACTAAGGTGAGCATGTGCCAGGGAGGATGGGCCAGGTCAGGCCATATATAAAATCCTCTTCTTCTTAAGGGGAAGAAATACAGCTTGTCTACAGCTACTTGTTTTGCTTGATACGCACCTTCTTGCAGCAGCAGCAGAAAAGACAGCTTCTTTTGGGCAGAAGTAGTGCCTGCTGCTCTCAGAAGCAGCTTGTGAGCCATCATTGGCATTTGGGGGCAGGTTTACTTCTTTCTGATTACTTTTGAACAAACACCAGTGTGGGGTTATTAACAGCATCCCCATTATGTTGTTAATGGTCTTGTTAACATCAGTGCTAGGAAATGTTAAGGAGTGTACAGAGGAAAGTTAGTATACTATGCATGGAGGCCCATCCAGATTTTGTCGGCAATAATTGCTCTTCTCCAAGGATCAGCAGTTTTTTGTTTGTATTCAGCAAGACTGAGACAATAATTGACACTGCTTGAGCTCTTTGCGTCTTACTCAGTTATCTGTGGGCAAAATGTCTGTGCCCCAGCAACTGGGGCCTTACAGTGTTTATCCTAGGAGCAGCATTACATTGAAGAATTGAAGGTATTTAAGAAAATAAGAAGGAGAAGCAGTGAAGGAGAAGGTTCCAGTGGGAAATGAATTAATCTCACATTTTAGAAATGTTTTTCAACCCTTTTGACATTGCAGGCTTCCTCACCCAGTCATTAAACTGCTGCTTCCATGCTGCTGTTCAATGTGGATACTAGTTCCTTGCAACACAGAACTGTCGCAAGGTACTCAGGTTTTAAGGAACTGAAAGCCACTTAAGCATACCAGTGGAGTTCTCTAGTCTGCATCCCAGTGCCTTTGGACTCACTCACAAAGGGCCTTCCCCACCTTATTTTAACCTGGAAGATTCAGAAAGCATTTGTGGCTTCTGGGAGGGAGAATTCCTCCTGCTTTTTGTCTGGAGATTCAGGCAGTGACTTTCCTCAGCATTCCCAAGTAGAAGGCACCCATGATACAGGTTTTCTGCATTTTCTGAGTATATGAGGGACCCTGAAATGCCTTGGAGGAACATTGCAAAACCTCAAAGGAGTTATCTGTAACCTCTACTGTTAGCACTAAAAGAGGTAGAACTGAGGAAGGACAAAGCACAGGTATGGATGTAGTGAGTGCATTGCTGGGTTCACTGCTCCTCTCCTATTTTCCTTCCCCCACTGCTGTCTCATGGAGCAATCACTTCATCTTTTATGCTGAAGAAAAGGAAACATGATGCTGTTGATCAGCAGTGCTTCTGCCATTGCAATAAAATGAAATGAGATCCAATGTGCTCAGCTGTTTCTTGAGCGAGTCAGACTTACTGACCTTCACAGGGACTATTAAAGTGCAAAACTCTCTGTCTTCCAGCTATAAAAGCTGTCTCTCATTTCTGAAGTGAGAACAAGGAAAGGAAAGAATTTTACACATATGACGCCCCCACCTCCTTTTTTTTAATGAACTGTGAGTATTTTGTCTCAGTCATAGGTATCATCTAACTCATGACATGTTCCTATAGGATAAAGAAAGCCTTGCTGTCTGCACATGCAGTCTCAATGTCCAAATAACTTCTTTCAGATGATGCCAAACTTGCCCCAGAAGTCACGATAAAACTGCTCAGAGACCAGTCTTAGTCTTTAAGCTGGAGGTATTTATTATAGCAACGCTGGGGAGCTCCCAGCTCGCGCTGGACAAAGAGCTCCAAATTCTTTAATGCAGGCTTACAATATTTATACAGTTTCAAAATGAGATTACATCATTTTTATAGGCGTATTCATAAGATTGCCACATCTAATTATAATATTCATACTAGGCGGAGTCTAGGCAGAGACTGAGGCAGAGTCACCTAGTGAGGTGTCTTTTCGGTGGTCGTTCCGGTTACTTCAGCCTCGAGGGGTCGTTTCTATCTCTTCTTCTTCGGTTGAACTTTTCAACTTTCTTTGTTCTGCTGATCCATGCTGGCGAACTTGGCAAGACTTTTGGGCTCAGACCTTCATTCTGCACCTCATTTCCTTTGCATTCCTACTTATTTTGTTAAATATTCGTTTTGACATATATTTGACTAAATGCATTCATTCTTTACTTGAGCTGTCTCCTTTTTCGGCTAAGTATGCATATTCTGTGGTTTGTAAGCATCTTTAGTGTTGGATATTATTCCTTATTTAACTAGTTCTCAGCATCTGGCTTCTGTCTCTAGTCAAGCACTACATTCTTGAAGCAATGAAAACACGAAGCCTGCATTTCAGTGTTCCAAGTTAACTCTTTAAGAATTTGCTTTGTTTCACAGACACTCCAAATACCTCTGTGTTTTCAGTCAGAACTAATGTTTCTCTAACAACTGGAAATTGTTCACGAGCTACCAGTCTGCCAGGTGGGATTTGCCCTGTGTTCACAAGGGAACAAACGATTCTGTGGCAAAAGCACACAATGGCATGAACAGCAATTTGTGCTGGTGGGAGAAGCTGACTAACTGGAGGCACTACTCCTACCCAGCATCGTCATTTTCTCAGGGAGATGTTAATGAGGCTTGCTCACCATTTCATGAAAATTTCATTTGCAGCACACAGGGCTCCCTGACAGAAGGAGCTCTGGTGACTCTCACAGAGGTGGTTTAAGCCATTACAGCCTCCTGCCACGTGCTCCCTCTGTCCACGAGGCTTCTCATCCTTGTAGTTGCAGTAGCTGAATAAAAGACGGGCCTGAACCTTGGCTGCAGCAGCTCCACATCTGAGGTGTTATATTAAACTGTCAGTGAAGGTGACATGCACAGGGAGGGAGTCATGCCATGATCACACCCTGACTCTGCCAGAGTGCTCTGAGTCAAAGGGGAAAGGAAGGGGCTCCTCTTCCCTGAGACATAAATGAAAATTGCTGCTGAGTCAGAACAACAGAAAACAGAAACTGAATTATTGGGTTTTTTGAAAGTATTATTACTTTCAACTGCACGTTCTTGTATGTGTTCAAGGAGACCTTGAAATGACAGAAAGGCTCATAGATCCCACAATTCTCAATGAACTCTAAGGATAATATTTTAATAATTTCCTTGAAGCCTAGGAACTCCAATTCCATGTCAGAGCCAGCTTGGGTGGCTCAGGTACCTCAGGGCTCATGCCCATGCTCCATTGCAGACAACGGTGTGTTAACGGTGCCTGCCCAGTACAAGACAGTTTCAGCTCGCTGCCCAGACTAAGGCGTGTGAGCATGTCTAGGCTTCTGAACCCACTCTTGCTGCTGTGGGGTTAGAGGCTGCTTCAACCTGCCTGGGTGCCTAACATCTGCCTGAAGGCCAGTTACTGAATCTGGAGCTCCCGCACAGACTGTAGCTGTGTGGCCCAAGTTGAACATCAGTGGCTTAAGAGGACCAGCATCCTATGTAGCCATCCATGCTAGGCAGGATTAGTCTGCTAGGAGGAAGGGTTGAGAGCAGGAACCATTTCAGGTGTCTGATCCACATCTGTCACATGTCGTGGGGGCTCAGCTGGATGAGCAGAGGTGACGTCTTCAGGGACAGATGATAAGATCACTTTATGTAGTTTTATCCACCGGGACAGCGAGACATCTGAACACCTGAGGAACAGCTCCTGAGCCACTGCAGTTCTCAGTGTGGTGTTTCAAGAAAATCAAAGTCACTGATAGTCTCTGATAGATCACATGGTTGGAAGAGCTAATTGGTATCCAGTGGGGTTAATCACACCTAAATTCCAATAAGATGGCTCTCTTGGGCACTAGTAACAGTGAAGCTGTGAGCTGTGCAGCTGACAGTACAAGGCTACCTGCACATTTAACACCTGAATGTAGTTAATCTCCTTAGAAGTGAAATGAAAATGTCATTTAAGCTCTAACCAATTCCTTACAGAATTATGCCAAAAGTTATGTGTCAAGTTTATAAAATCAGATTAAAAGCATCCATATTGTGCTTTGTTCCTGCTTAACTATGTTGGTAACTGCACTGGGAAAGTGGTGCAGTGTTGAATATCTTTCTGTAGTAATTACAATTGGGTATAAAAATGAGCTACAAAACAGGGAAGTGCTTTTATCCTGATTTCACAGATGGAGAGTTGAAGCACTAAAGGCCAAATCTAATAAAGAATTACAGTACTGCAGCACCTACCTTGCAGTCATCTGGTGCACATATGGGATGCTAAACACTGTTAGACACCTAGTCCCCATTTAGAAGAGCCTGTGTATATAGGACAGGCTCATTGTCTCTAAATGGGAACCAAAATAGGCAACTTACTGAGAAAGAAGCTGTCTTAAATCAGTACTCTTGGGTGTTTCTCCTATCAGGCGAAGAAACGCTGTTATGGGTGTTAGACTGTACATCTTGTTTACTTCACCCAGGTTTTCGAAGAGGAGTTTTGGCTTTGAGTCACTGGCCATGCTCTCATCTAGATGGGCATACCCATGTATTCCCAGAGCTTGGTAGAGTTCACCCAGCACTTTTAAAGTACTGGAGGAAAAGGAGACCTTCTCTCCTTCTTCACAGTGCATTAGTGGCCTGCTATGTATTCAAGAAGATGCAAGTTTAATCTCCCTTTCCCTTCCTTCCCATACTGAAGCTGTTCCCTGCATCAGAAATAATTTGGGAGCAAGACAAGCAGTAGGAGGGAGTTTAGCTTTGCAATGTGCCACCTGGGGATAGGGTTTGGGGAATATAATGCATTCAGGGTATGAACCACGACCAACCTTGGTGCGTGCTGATGAATTCCCCAACTACAGTAGTTTGGATATAGTCTCTCCTTACACATAATTTCTAAGATAATTTTTGCACCATGGTGCAGCTGTAACAGAGCTGTGGAGATCCCCCCTCTTCAGTCCCTCTGGACAGACAGTTCAGATGCTCCTGTGAGATGGCAGACATGTCTGAATCCCTTTAAGTAGGCGCAAGAACTGGACCTGGGAAGTTGGGTCCTTTAATGACTGTTATTTTTGGTGCCAGTCCAAGTCTGATAACAAGGAACTTGAAGTGCCCGTGTGTAAGCTTTTTCCAGATTACCAGATTCCAGGTTCTACCTCGTCTATGTAGTTGCCTACATCCCATTTTGGATCTGACCTTGAGTATTTTATTTAGGTACCCAGGAAGAGTTTGTGGCACAGCAAAGAGCTGAACCCAGTCTCCAAAGTCTTCATGTGTCTTTGGATCTGTCTTTCCCTCCAGCTGATTTAGACAAAGCCTTAGCTTTACTCACTTCTTGCCCAAGCAAAGCTTCTCTAGATGTTTAAACTTACAGGCAAATAATAATTGGAGATCTAGAGACAGAAAAACAGACACTGTTCTCCATAAGGGAAAATGAAAAGTACATTAAATGAAACCTTTCCACAAAAGAAGTTAGATGCTTTTGTTGTTTTTCTCCTCTGATGCCACAGATACAACAATGCCAGACCATAACAGTCAGACACACAGAATAACAGCTGCCAGTTTCACTGGCTGATAAAAGCAGGATCAACAACCCAAAAGAAAGACATTTAGACAGGGAAACCTCTGAAACAAAAAATTCTGCAGGACATTGCAAAACAGGTGGGGACCATCGGAGCCTCATTAGCACATTCACCCATCACTGAGAAAGTGCCCAGCCTACCAGTGGATAAAATATTCCCGGCTGTATGCACAATATCAACATTACAAAGGTCTTGGAGACAAACACAGCTTGAAATGACAACCCTTAGGGCTTTCCAGAAGGGAAACTGATTAAACCAGATGGGTAGTGTTTAGCCACAGCAGGCCAGATTCTCAGCTAATGTAAATCAGCTTCACTCCATGGATGATTTACAGCAGCTGGAACCTGTGGCTTCAAAGGATCAAGTTGCAGTCTCCTGAGCAATTGAGACTGCATAGATTTTTACCAGTAAAATTAACAAGGCCGGTGTGTGTTGGGGGGAGGTGGGGAGAAGTAATCCTTAATTTAACAGAAATTGCTGAGACTTAAATAGTAATTTCTCTAGTTACAGGCTCACCAGGCTTTTCTCTTAGCTTCTCAGACCTTTTTCCTGAACCTCACAACGTAATCAATAGAGAAATAACACATCTGAATGGCCTTGGATGGTAACAAGCCATAAAAACTTCTAAAGGCTGTTAAAATTAAAATTTTCCTTTCGAAGTGGAAGGAGGTTTTTAAAAACAAGACAGCAGCTGCTTTGAAATGTTTGTGAATTCTTTTTCCTTGCAATTAGTAGCAAACAATAAAGGCCTCTTTTCAGAGCACTGATGGCACTTCCTTGGCTTTGGCAGCTTTTGTCTTTTCTAAATGATAACAACTGTGTGTGCTTTTTTCTGTTTAGTAGGGAATATGTATCCCAGTAAAGCACGCCCATTCCCTGTGCTAGCTGTAGGCACGCTGTTCGGAGAAACAGCTTCCAGTCTGAGCCTCTGCAATTAGTATTTTTACTGACACATAATACAAACCTAATAGTGCTGTTATGTGGAGCTTACATGAAATTGGGAAGTACTGAAATCTCTTACTTGCCCAGCTGTTCAGCAGTTGTCTCTCAGTCCCCCATGCCCTGCAGAGCTTTGTGCTTCTACCAGGAATAAGAATTTTCTTTGTGTAAGTGAAGTAGAAGGACAGAGGAGAGGTTTGTTTGGCTGCTTTCGATTATTTGTTCCCGTGTAAATGGTTTCAGGCAGTGTTGAACTGAAAATCTCCAGTGAATTGGCTTGCATTCCCTTTGCTTGGGATAACAGGGCATTAGCTGGCAACTTGGAAAGCTGAACCATGTTCCAAGCTCTGCCGTTGACCCACTAGAAGAGCTATCTGTTTACCTGATAATGTTTTCATCCAAAATCCTTTTCTTACTGAGCACAGTGCCTTGACCGCTTCAACAGGCTCAACTCTGAGCTGCAGCTCAGAGATATTAGTAACCTACAGAGTCCTGTGCTGGGAAACGTGTTCAGGAACACCTAATTAATTTCAACTGTGCCTCCTTTTTTTCTGGCCTAGGAGTCTCTTTCTGAGGACCTTGCTAGTTGTTTTGTTCTTTGGGAATAGCTTCCATCATCTACAGATAGTAGAGGAGTCTCAGGAAGGTAAAATTAGACATTTCATTTTAAGTTCCTGTTGTCTATTGAGTTTTCTTTGTTGGGGCTTGCTTTTTGAAAGTGAGATTCTTAGAACTGCATAGGACTTAAGGTGGCCTCGGGAAATGCGTTTCACATGAAAACAGAGAGGGTCTTTAGCTTCTCCTTTAGCATTTCTATTTTTTTAGCATGTGAGGTCGAGAAGAATTTCTGCTTCAGAACTTGGCTGCTGATGGCTGAGTTTGCAAGCTTTGCTCTTCCCACTGTGCTCCAGGAGATGATGGTAAGTCTCTAGCTGGAGGAGATTCCTGCTCTTCTGGGCACTAATGGTGTACTCCTAGTCCTATGCATTCAAGTATGTGATTCAGCTGTCTAAAATCATGAACCAGTTTGACATCTGGAGCTGTCTTTTTGTGGTGTTTGGGTCACATGTTCAAGTTTTATTGCTTACCATGAGGGCTAGAGCTCTACTAGAGAATGAGATTTTTTGTTGTCCTTTGATTCTAGGAGATGGGACTTTAATTAAAGGCATCAAGCGGTTAGAGACTCACACTAAAAGCATGAGGTTACAACCTTGGACTTAAGGGAGAAGTAGAATTTTCAGGAGTGTATAAAGGCTACAAAAGTCACTTGTTCAATTTGAGCAAGGTTGGGTTGGTTTTGTGGTGGGGTTTTTTTTCCAACTAGAATCTCATCTAGGAAACCTAAGGGAAAGAGAGAAGTTGAAATGATTTGGAGATGGTCTGAAAACAAAATCTGCGAAGAAAAACATCTATTTTAAGCACTTAGATGAAGATAGGAAATGTATTCAGCTGATGAGTCTGAGCAAAATACTTATTAAGGACAGCACAAGGCATAAAGTACTGCAGTTTGCAAAGAAGAGAGCACAGCAATGAAGGAAATGATGTGTTTCTCTACAAATTAGAGTCCCATTTGTAAGGATGCATGTCACAAAACAATTGCAGAGCTGGGAATATGGTAGATGTTCTGTCATTTGAAATATTAGTACCGAAAGCAAGCATCCTTTTAAAGGATGAGCAGAGATTGAGGCAAAGGCACAGGTGAAATTCTCTGTGCTGTGTTATACAGAGGGTCAGACTTCATGCTTGTTATGGTCTTTTGGTCTTAACCTCTATTAGTCTGTTTCTGTGCACTTGCAATGCTATATGCACAACATTTTCCTGTCTCCTTGGGTAAACTAATCCAAGTGAGGGGACTTAAGTTTCCTTTGGTTACAGCCTGTGAACTGCTTTAGGTTTTAGTGAAAACTTCCATCAAAATGTGTCTCATCTGCACAAAACACAGATGCTGCAAAGAGGTGAATAGCACACATGAGAGGACAAAATAAAGGTTCTTGAGTGACTTTAAATACACATTTCTATGCAAATAGCTGTGGTTTGGCCTTCAAGGTTTTCTTCTTTTTTTTTTTTCTTGCTGTAATATGAATTTTCAATTCCCAGGATTTTCTAATGTTTTTTTGAGAAAACTCCAGTATTGTCTTAAGGTTTTTCCCTTCAGCAATAAACAGCTGTTTAGAAGCTTAACTCTAGTTTAATGAAATTTCTTTTGTCTGGGAATTTTCTTTAGGCCTTGTTAACCAGTCTGTTGACAGCACAATTCAGCATAGATATGCGGCAAGGGAGGGATCGCTCCGTTTTTCAGGTTTTTAGTGACTGCCAAACTAGTGAGGGGGGCACATTCAACTGTCAGCTACCCTGGTGACATCTCTGCTGCTCAGAAATCTCTTTTGGAGCTTGCTCTGCAGTTCAGACAGAAACGTACCTCCAGTGCAGATAAAACACTCCTAACGTAAGAAAAAGCAGGGCTGTTGGCTAAGGGTGAAAGCAGCACTCAAAATCCGTTCTAGCTGCCACACCTTAATGCACGGGTCATTTTCCAGGGACTGCAGCAGTGTGAGCAAAAAGTCACAATGGAGGCTACAGAGTCCAGAGGGAACTGATGTGCTCTTCTTGACTACTCACCTTGGGGGACAGATGCAGTTGCTAGCTCTTCTAGCTATGAAGATAAATCATAAACCAAAGATTTTTGGGGATTTTTCCCCACCCCGGGATAGCTGAGTGCCTTGCTCATCAGTATGCTGTATGAGGTGTACTTTCTCTTATAAAAATGTGCTTGTTTCACTGTTCATTTATCATAAAAAATAACAGCGCTCACATGCCAGTTTTCTTCTATTTGAACCTAGTTTTATGAATCTCTGCAGAAAGCTAAATATACCTATTCAATTTGCACTTAGGAAGTATATTCCTGCATTTATAAATAATCTAGTCTTTTCTCTGTAATAGTGCAGATATTCTACTTCTGGAATTAAAATTCATCCTAATATTTTATGTTTTGCAAAACTTTGAGCATTCTCCTCATGCTCAATAATGTCTTTTTCTATCAGTTGTAGTCCATTATCTGGACTTACTCTCAAGGATATTTCATGAGCCTGTTAAACTACCATGCACATGCCTATATAATTTTTTTCTGTGTTTTTCTTAGTTGCCATTTAATTTCATAAATCTGCCAAATGGCGTTGTTCTTCCATCTGATGACTCCTCAGCTTATCATTTTAGAGACACATAAGAGAAAGATGAGTTTTGTAAGGATGTTTAGAAGCATGCAAGTAACAGTGGGCAAAATGCTTCCCTGGGGGATGTGTAGAGGTGTAAAAAGGGACTTTTGAGCCCTCCAAAGGCAGCTATTTTTTCTAGGTCCTTTTTTTTTTTTTTTTTGCCTGGTAGGAATCAGTTTATCATTCAGTTTTCAATATTCCAGGTAGCTCAGAAAAATCTTTCCAGGAAAACCAGGAAAACAAATGTCTCGTAATGTCATAAAAAAACAGACCCATGATCATTGAAGAAATGTTGCAAAACTCATCTACTTATTCAAGACAAGAATATTTAGCAAAGCCTACTCGGAACAAATTAGCTACTGTGATGGAAACTTGTGCTTTTTATTGTAAGTCCTGCAACACTGATGTTTTCGTTGTATTTTCAGCTCTTAGAGTCAGATAATTTCAAAATTATTTTCCTGAACATATGAATATGTATGCTTTTGTTTGTTTGTTTCCTTGCTTTTCCATACTGCTGGAGAAAGCTATGAAAATGTGATTGACTTACCAAAGTCTCGGAAGTGGAGAGGCAAATAAGAATTCAAGCATTTTTGTTATAATTTTTGGTTTAAACAGAATAATTTCTTTTAGATATAGCTAGTTTAGCTAGTTCCTGAGATGATTTTTTTTTTTTTTTTTGTAGATCAGTGTTTTGCCCTGTTAACATTCAGGGTTGGAAATACTTCGGCTTCATGTTGTTTCCAATTACATCTGTCCTATACACAGCAATCTGTTACACTGGCTTTTGATCTAGAGCAATACAACTGAGAGGAAAATTTTCCCTTCAAATGGACTTCATTTTCTCAAACCCTGGCAGCACTTAAAAGTGATCCTCACCATCTCACTTTGCTTTATATTCAGTTCAATTTGAGGTGTTTATTTTCATCCACTCCTTTATTTTATTTACTGCTCTTTTGAACAAAGCAGTGCATATTTCTTCCTCAGCAGAGGAACAAGCTGGGCTGGTTTCCAAGGCATTTTTGGAGAGAATGCTTGCAGCAGTACAGAAGAGACTCTCAGCTACACCCTTATCTGGAAAGGTTTGTAGTTATTAACTTAAGGTGCATCAGTGACCTGCTTAATTGAGAAATTCAAAAGGGAGAAAGAACAGGCCCCGGCTTCATTCATTGTGTAGGTTCATCCAATGAACAGTTTAGAAGTAAATCCAATGTTGTCCAATGTTGCTAGCTTGCAGTTACTATGAATGCAGGCAGGCATTGCTATGAATAATGTGTTCACTGGACAGGTGTTATGGGGAAGAAAAAGAACAGCATTATAGGAAGGAAAAAAGACAGTAACCTGCAAGTAATGACTTGCTATCTACAGCTTAGTGCAAGTACAGAAAAAAGTCTGGGTTTGGTCCACGTGGAGTGCTTTGTTTAGTAATTTAACCATCAGCCTTTTGATGTACATTGTATGCCTCTAGCAAGGCGTTCTAGCATCCTATTTGCCTCCATTGTTAATGTAGCAGCATATCAAGTTGAATGCTTCAGGAGACTTTCTGAAATAACTACTAAATCTTTTTCTAGGACATGCTGCTGTAACACCTCTCTATTTAGTGTATAATACCTGCTTGGAGTCGTCACTACGAGTCTCATTATTTTATAAGCTTTCACTGGCTATGTATGGCATTGCTTTAAGTAGGTGATGTTTCAGTAGTCCTTTCCTGTGAGTTTTTTCCCCTCTGCTGCATATAGCTTCTCTGTATAGTATATAAATGTAGATTATCACTGTTGGGTTTTTCTTTTTTTTTCTTTTTTTTTTTTTTTCCTTATCTGAACCATACAGCAGAAACAGAGGTGTCTGGAGAGCTAAAAATGATTAGAGGTATGGAAAAGACTTCCATAAGATGACAGAGAGAAGATTAATACTGCTTAATGTAGAGACACAAGGCCATGCTATACATACACTAAATAATCAGTACCACAGGGAAGGCAAATTGTGTGCATTTTGCTTCTTTCTAAGTAAGAGCAAAAGGATTTAATGCAACTGTCAAATTACAATGTAATATATGTATAAATGCAAGGGCATACCTTTACAAAGAATGTGAATCAGGGAAACTTGTCTCTGTGAGGCAGCAGTGACTCTCTGTCCTGCCCTCTTCTACACCACGCTGGGGGCCTGGATTTTTGGAAGAGATCTTGCCACATGCTCGCAAGGCCAGTGAGAACGGAGAAAGTGCAGCCGCAGGGATGCTGCTGGGTGAGCTGCGGAAGGGACTTTGCTTTCCTGGAAGATGGCCCATAGTAGGCATTTGGATGGCCAGCATCTTGGAATATACCTGCAGGTGGGTGCCTGAGGGCTGCCCACCTACACAAATGAGTCATGAGTGTCCATGTCTTTACCAGCTGTCATTGCTTTGAGGCACCCCATGGCGATGGCGGGGCCCAAGCATCCCTGCTGAAGGATGGTACAGCCCATCATCTCGCCCACTGTCCCGCAGCGCGTGCCAGGTGATCAGGGGTGCTGTTCCCAAAATGAAACAGCCCTGTCCTCAGGGCATCACCAATTGTTTGGTAGGCCCTGGCAGTGTGTATCCCACAATTTGCACCAACGGGAGGAGGTCATTTCCCAGTAACTCGAGCAAGAGACCTGCACCCCAGCCCCTTCCTGCAGAAGGCCCCAGCTGCATCCAGAGAGCGTGTTTGCATCAGCCACCACAGTGGTGGCCCTACAGGATGGAAGCACTGCTGATCGGCTCTTTCCAGAGGCAGGGACTTTGGTATAGGTGGATATAATCAGCAGTGACACAGTGGATACCTTGTTTCGATATTCTTCAGAAAACAATAGAAAGAGGCATGAAGAAACCACAGATACCACTCCAGTATCAGGCTCGTAGTGCTGTGACAGCCTGGCCCCGCTGGAATTTCTTTGATGCGTGTCTTCTGTCAGGGAAGAGGCAAGTTTCAGATTCTCTGGGGACAGCCATGTTCCTGTTGCTGAAAATCATTTGATCCAGCTTGCCACATTGCCTTCATGGTTCTGGATGGGTGAGTTGAAATTCTTTTTGGAGATCCGGTGGCACATGGACTTACTCCAGATTTGTTTTACGTTGCTGCATTGTGGTCTGCAACTGTAACACAAAAGTCATTAGTGTTGAGAGCTCTGGGCTATCCTGTTAGGTTTTTGCATAGTGAAGAAGAGAAAATAAACTTGTCCTCACGTTCTATTTTCCATCACTCTCCAGGATTTGTACGCTATAGCAGTGGGCTCGTGCTGCGTAGTGTTTGCATTGCATTGAGGACTCTTGAATGTAGAAACCTACAGAGACTTAGCTTTGGACATGAGGGGGAGGAATTAAAATGGCATGCAGTCTGGAGGGTTTTCTTTCTCACTATTATCTAAATGAACAGTTTACTGTTTTCTTTGTGTCTCTTTTATTATAGGCTTAAGTGCTTAATCTAAAGCTTAAGGGCCTTACTATGAACAAATTGAGAAAAGTCCATAAGGAAATACAGCTCTGGTTTCTAGAAAGGGGCAGCATTTAAAGGATCAAGCACCCAGACCTCCCACCCTGCAAGTTTCTGTCACGGGAAGGGCAAGTGGCCTGTGCTCGTGTGGCTCCGTGTTGTTGGCATTCCTGGTGAGTTGGAAGGTGGGAACCTTCCTGGGGAGAGGTAGATCTGGTTAGAAAGCCTGGTGGTCTTGGGAGCTGTGGGGGAAACAGGTCACCCATGGGTGATGGGGAGCTAACCAAAGTGGCTGCACTAGGCTTAGTTTAGGTGGCTTTGCCAGTCATGTATGTACAGCTTTCCCAGCTTTGTCAAATTCCTTGGTAAATCCCGAGGGATAACCTCACCCCACTCCAGAGCTGTAAATGCTGTGCTCTGTAAGTACTCACCTGCAGAGACCAAATAAATCCTGCTTTGCTGCTAAAGGAGATACATCCCACCTCTTCAGAAGGGACTGTGGGCAGCCAGAGGACATGAAGTATCTCTAACTCAGGGCCATTAGCCTTTTAGAAATGTTGCATGAGTTTTGTCCTAGCAGAGCTCAAGATACCTCCTATCAATAACCTCTAAGAAGGTTTGGCCTTTTTTTAAAAATTTTATTCTTTCATGTTGCTGGCTCCTGGTCTTGATGAATAAGCAAATTGCTTTGTTTGTTTCAACATTATCAGCTGTTTTCTGTTTTTGTTAAGGTGCATGAAGAGTTCTGGGTTTAGTCAGTCATTAATTATAATTTATTTTAGTTACTGCTTGAATCCCTGAGGAAATCGAACACAAACCACATGCAGTTTAGCTACAGAGCTGGCCTGCAAACACATGGAAACTCAGGATGGTGAAACTTTGGTTTTGTGCTTCCTTCCTCCTTGTTAGACTTTTCCTAGCTGAGCTCAATATATTCACACACCAAGCACAGGCTCAGGGAACGTATTAATGGCAAGGTAGACAGGACATGCTTCTGGATCATCATTGCATGGGTTGGTGACACTCATTTTCCCAAGAGTTTCAAGTAGTTCTTTAAATAACATTGGGTCCTGGAGCTGTTCTGGCTAAAGAAGCTGGCCTGGGTCCAGCAGGCTATGGAAGTAGACCAAGGATGTGCTTCTGAGTCACCTCTGAGAGTCACATGAGCCAGCCGAGCTGGCAGCTCTGCAGCTTTAGACCTGTACTCCATGTGGTACACCACCTGTTTTGTATCCTGTAAGATGAGGAGTATGGCAGAGTAGGTCAATTGTCTTTGGGGTCATGAAAGACATTTCAAAAAAATTCTTTACCAGACAGTGTCAAACTGTCATTAGAGGAAACTAATAAAGTACAATGATAATGCTAATATCCATCAAAGGCAGAGACTTAAAGTGGCATGAGGAAAGTCTCCCAAACGAGGAGTCATTTCCATTTTTCTGGAAATGATGCTCTAGGACTGTAAACAAGGGAGGAGGTTTGCACGGCTGTAGGGATTTATCCCTGATGTAGTAAGACTGATATCAACACTACTGTCTGCTCAATGATGTTTTGTTAGACAGGTTTGGTTGAAAGAAAAGTTTATCTATTTATTGTAAAATGTGGCATTGTCTTAGCTTTTGTTTTCGCATGGCTAGGGTATGGTTTTTATTTGTGTGTTTTCTGTTCAAGCTTTGGAAAATAGCTATGCTATCTAAAATGTCACACAATCCTCAATCAAAAAGTATTCTCTTCAGATCATGTTGTACTTCATTTTTTTCAAATATATATTGACCTGAAATTTAACATCATTGAACATTTTAAATTCACTTCATGTAATAAAAAGTTTCTAGTCTTGAAATAAAATGTCTATAAAGTAGTGAAAGTACAAGGTATAAAATAGTCATTCTGTAGTCAACCTAAGCTTTTCTACAGGAAACACTGTTGAAATTTGAAGTGATGATGCCCCCAACTACAACTCCCATCAACTGAAAGGTTAGAAATAAGTGGTTAAATGCTTTTTGGGTCAGAATTCTATTTGAGAATGCCCTTAGACCTGTCATTGAAAAAAAGACTGAAAAAGGAACGGAGTTGAAACAAGGAACAGAAAGTGCTCTTGTCAAAAGAATACACACACTTGTTGCCTAAGCCATTCTCATCTTCTTTTATTCCTGTATTATCATAAAAGGAAAGCATCTCAGATAGGAGGTCACTGTGGCCAACACCTAAACTGTGACACCACAATTGTATCTGGGTCAATCTGGGAGGGGAAAAAAAAATTGCAAAAGAATTTTTTTTTATGCTGCCGCTATGGGACCTTTGGTCCAGTGCTGGAGGTGTGAGAAGGTGACTGTCTAATTTAACTTTTTCAAGTTTTACCAGTAATATGAAGTGGAAAGTGCAGAAAGAGAAGTGTTGCTCAGGTAAAACAGTCAGGAAATGCATCACTTATTAGAGCATCATTGTCATAGACGCTGAATGGCCACTTGAGGTACTTGGGAAGAGTTATGCAGAGGATTGTTGCTCACGAGTTGAGCTAAGTAAAAAAAAATGTTTCAATAGCTGTGGTTAATGTTTATGGTTCCAAGCAGTAGGATAGAAAGTAAAGGGCAGAAACTGGAACGTGCAGAAGAACTTCTTTACTGTGAGAGTGACTGAGTACTGGAACAGTTTGCCTAGAGAGGCTGTGGAGTCTCTTTCTCTGGAGATGTTCAAAAGCCATCTGGACACAACCCTGAGTTACCTGCTCTAGGAGACACTGCTTGAGCAGGGAGATTGGACTAGATGACTTCCAGTGGTCCCTCCCAACCTTAGCCAGTCTGTGATTCTGTGAACTGCACGTTCTGTTTTGAAAGTCCCCATCTTTGGAGCGACACAAATAGAGGATTTATGAGGCCTGACCTCTAGAAATCACACACTCTCTTGGAGCTGCTGGGGTCCACAGCTTTGATGGAGGACACTTTGCTTACTGCCTGATGTTCAAAGGTGGCACCTCTGGCAGCATGTGTTGCAGGGATGGGCCTGGTTTCTACAGGAGATTAGGAGAGGGTCAGGTGGCTTTGCACCAGTGCCCTGAGGATACTCACAGGTCTCATTCATTTTGCCCATCAGGTACCCCCATCCACACACCCACTGCCCATGAGCCAGGAACCCCTTGTGAGCCCAGCCCCAGCTGTCCAACACGTTGCTGGGACAATGTGGAGACAATTCCTAGCCTGGGTGCTATGGGATCATACCCAAGCTGACGTGGGCACTGTTCCATGCTGGGGTCTCTTTGGTTTCCTGGTCATCCCCTCTCATGAAGTAGCCTTCTGCTGCTGCTCTCTGATTATCTGTTTTCATGACATCTTATAAAGCTGTATTTATAACATGAGTTAATGAGCAGATGCTCTTGATCTCTACTTCGGAAGAGCCATGGGCAGCTGAAAGTCTTCAAAATCTCTGTTTCTTTCTCATTTTCATTCTTCTGCATGCAAGATTAGTAAAGAAACATATCTGGATATTACAACCACAGGTAAGTTTAGAATAGATGTTAGAAGTTTGTAATTTTAAAAGAAGTGAGTTTTTTCTACTAGTCTGTTATTTCCCCAAACTTACCTACTTTGAAGGGAAAATATATGGAAATTTATGAAAAGGATTATACAGTATGATGAAGTGCCAAGGGGCTGATTCTCAAAAATTGTCATCTGTTTCTGTAAATCTGAGGATCTTTGTGTTAGAGATACTAGAGAAACACTTTTTTGGAGACTGCTTGCCTGGGCTGGGCACTTCTGATTTTTGAGTCTTCTTCCATTGCATGAAAGCCATTATTCCAGCACTCTCCTCTTCTGTTTCTGTCCTGTTGTTGCTTTATGTCCAGCATAAGAGGAGCTGCTCACCGTGCATATTACCCACCTATACCAGAGTTGCACAGGAATTAGATCTGTCCATGGGGTTTTTGCTGCTTCTGCAGCTCAAGATAAACCCTCAGCTGGGGAGCAATGGGATTCCTCACAACCAAAAGCTTGTGCTTTTCAGGCTAGGATCTAGCTTCTCAGTGAGACAGAATTTCCTTCAAGCCCTGGAAGGACTAAAAGTTTCACATTTCTGACATCCTTATATATAAAAGAGTTATTTTTGGTAATTTTTAATGGCTTTCTATGATTCCCTCTAAGCTCTCCACAGCTGGTAATTACACACCTGCTTTTGCAGGCCATAGAAATATGAATGAGCTTCAATATATATTTTTTAAACTCTCTTAAACTCCCACCAACAAATTGTGTGGATTTCTATTTCTTTTTAATGGGAGTATGTCTCCCCCAGAAAATATGCGATGCTGGAGGTGTTGAAGTAAGAGTATTTTTTTCATTTTATTTTGGTACCCTGCAAAATGTACCTCTAGGCATGACAGGCTTTTCTTTATCAAAACCTTACCATAGGATTGCCTTCATTTCATTTATAGTCACATGCATTAATGAGAGTTGATATGGTCATTATATCCGAGGGAAGTGGGCAAAGCCTTTCCAGATAGCACATCAGCAAGGAGAAATTAAGAAGGCAAGAAGGGAGTGGCTTTGAATAAGGTCTTAGTTACACAGCTGGATTTATATTTAATATTTGAGGAAATGGAGCTTTTTCTGCCTTTGCTGTCGTTATCCAATACTGCAGGCACTGCCGGGTAGTGTTTCTTCAGCTCTGGGCCTCCTCTTAAAACAGACCCTGTGTGGTCTGTTCTGGCTGCTTAGCTTGTCCAAATGTGGTGCAGGCGTATGAATCAAAATGCAGAGAAAAGAAGAAGCTGTTGCTCTTTTTTTAATGCCTGTGGACCCTTCCCTCTGTTCTGCTCTGTTTCCCAAAGTGATTTTGGGGAGAACATAAGGTGTGTGCAGGAGAGAAAACCTTGCTGGGAATAGGAGTTGGACTCAGTGACTCTTGTAGGTCCCTTTCAATTAAGCATGTTCTGTGATTCGGTGAATATATGAGGCTCCTTTGAGTAGAGCCTATGCTGTTGTTGTGGCATTATATACCATGCCATGCATAGGCAGGGAGGGATGAGGGGATCCCTCACTGCTTGGAGAGCCACTTCTCTCTGGAGTAGCAGCAATGTTAAAATTCAATAGAGAGGATAGCCAGTATGTGCCTCTGGGTACACTGTTCATGCTCTATGATATTTACTTTTTTAGGCTGTAATAAAAGATTTTTTTTTCAACAGCTGGAGGATTTGTGACCATTTCCCCCATGATGTTTCTAAAGAAAAGAATTTAGCCCCTACAAAGATACTTTCACATTCATTGCCAACTTTCTTTGACTGAAATAGCATGTGCCTGATGAATTATCACTGGTTATCTTGCCCAAAATCATGGCTTTTTTTGTACCTGTTCTTAGGAGATGCACCTCCAGGGCTGACAGGGATAATGCAAAAGAGCTGGAAGTCAAATAAAAAACAGAAGTGGCTCACAAGAACAGAAGCCAGTAAGTACTGCAATAGAAGTGCTATTTAACCTGCTGGCTAATACAAAAAGGTTATTTCTACAGCAACTAGTGGAACAATATATTTAGCAATTAAATTAATCCAAACAAATAGGAAATTTAACCCCGTTGTCCTGGCTAAATTCCAGCTTAGGTAATTACATTTGGCTACCTGCATTCCCTCTGGAGTTTCTGCTGGGTAAGTTACATCTTACACCGTGTGTGCATGTGTCGCACTTGTTACGAACAGTTGTGTGGCATGTCAGCATCTGGTAAATCCTGTCTAGTGAAAATACCAGAGGTGAACCAATTTCAGTGGAAATCAGGAGCAACTGTTCTGTCATATTGAACTTGTTAGTAGGATTTGTTGATGCAACAAACACTGTAGCTGGCACATTGCAGTGATGCCCATAATATAAACAGGCAGTGGTTAGACATATACAAATAGACTGACAAACAAGCTGGATTAGCATTTTCTCTCCTCCCCAGTCTTCCTGTGTTAGACTTTCCTGTGCTTCCTTCTGGAGCTGAACTTTTGTGTCAAAGCCAGCCTGAAGTGGCTGCTTGTATTTTTAATGCCAGTTCTTCCTAGTTCAGAGTACTCAGATGAACAGATGGAACTGAGAGATGGCACTGGGGAGAGGAAAGGGACTGGATAAACCAGTTTTGAAATAAAGCATCTCTTCCCAGTGGCACATGTGCTACTGCAGCCCTTTGGGAGACCCAGCTGTGGCTGGCACATTTCTAGAGCACTTCTGGGGAAATGCAGTGAAACACTGAATTCAGATCGAGCTTGCATCTCCTACTGTATCTGAGACAAGCCAGTCTCTGCCTGTGGCTCTGATGCCACTTTGAAGGGTCAGGAATATCACAGTAATTTAATTCATTTTATTGATCGTAAGCGTATTTGGAAAGGATCTTCCCTGTGCAGCTGAAATGTGAAAACATGATTCGAGGGTAATGTACTGTGTTACCCGTGATTCTCTGTTTGGTTTTCCTGCTCCATTTCAGCAAATATGGCACACTGAGAGCTGACAGGATGATTAAGCTCTAGGTAGCATATGGTGGACAGGTTAGGGAGTCCATTTCCCCCTCTATTTTTTGATGGAGTTGTAAAGAAGGTTCATCTTTTCAAATATGAAGCACTAAGAATCTGTTCAGATCAGTTGTATATGAGATACAAGTGGTGAAATGCACTGGTGTTTGGATGTGGAGCCACCAGGGAAATTCAGCACCACCAGCATTCCAATTGTGGTTTTGGGACAGCTTTGTCGAAACACAGGCAGCCTGTCACCATAGCTTGGACTTGGAAACTGTCCCTTCATGGCACTAGTTGTAAAAAGTGAGGACACATTTGTCTTCTGCTGAGAGCTGAAGTTACCTGAAGGTCTGGCACATGCACACCACCTCCCAAGGAACGTCTGAGGGCAGTCAGCTCATTGCTGCCTGCAGCAGAGTGAGCTGACAGGAATAATGTCTGAGGCAAAGAAGTGGTTCCTTTTACCTGAACAAATGTTTAGCAGCTGTGCAGAACACATTCCTTGGGAAAGTGAATTAATGGAAATGAACATTGGCAAGCAGATTGTAATGAGAATTGCTTCTAATCACATAGAGCTTTGGGTGATTAAATCCAAAATCTGCAAATTTTAAAAATGGTTTTTATTTATTTATCAAAGGAAAACATTTTGAGCAGGATAAACAAAAAACAATTGTAGCAGCTTTAAGTTCCTCTTAACAAGTTTAATTTACTTCTCTTAAATGATTCAGCCATCACCATTTCTCTACAATAGACATTTTGTTGGGGAAACTAATTTGAATGTGCATGATAGATGAACTGCATTGAAAATATCAATTTTTATCAGCTCTAACCCTTGATCTTAATTAACTTCACATCTGTTTCCACAGAAACCAACAATAAAATCAATAAAATCCTGCAGCTAGCTGCTTGTATTAAAGAAATCTGCAGGAAAAAAATATTTTCAATTATTTGCTTCTGGCCAATTTGTGGATACAGCAACAAGTGTGCTGTATTGCCCTTAAAGGCATTGCTGGGCTTGGTTGAGGGCTGATTCCTGCTAGAGAAAAGTGTATCACAGTGAAATTCTCTCTGCTTCATGTATGGGTGAGAAAGATACGAAGCAAGTGAGGTACCTTTCTTCTCACTGATTGACAGTAGTTCTGATGGGGTCATTGGAAGGAACCATTTCCAACTTCTTTTCATATAGAGAGAAGTCAGATCAATACCTATTCCACGGGAGAAACTCCTGTGACTTATCCTTTAACCATAGGAAAAGGTCAAGGCAAAGTGAAGGAGTATAGCTACAGTGCCCTTGGGAACACATTTGGGTCACGTACTCTAGCTGCCGGAGTACTTGCACTACCAGCACCAGCACCACTCTCTCTTTTGCAAAATCATATTTAGGAGTGCTGAGCCCCTATGTTCAATTGTTCGAGGGGTCAAAAGCAGTAAATCTTTGGCATCTAACTCCTACAGAAATCCTTTGTAAGCCAGCTGTGTTGCTCTGCTGTGTAATTTTCAGCCTTCAGAGTAGTGCACTTAGAAGTCTATTGGTGGCCACTCTGATGTATCTTGGTATTGCTCAAGTCTAAGATTGCAGAGATGTAGTTTAGCCGAAGTTAATCAGGGGTTAGGCAACATATCCTTGGCTTTTGAAAAACAGTTTTTTAGAAAAGGGTTATGTAGAAAGGAGCCATGCTCTGTTCGGGTATGAAAGGCTGATGGGGCTTCGCATATTGTCATGGTGGAATCTGAAATAAAGCACAGAGAGATAATTGCATAATTTACTGACATATAATCTGAAATATATTTACCAAGTGGGTTGGGCCTGGATAGCGGATAACAATTTTTATAGTAAGATTTCTGTTCAAAGACCTTTGTACGTGACACTCATGCCAATAAAAGGGCCAGCCCCTCTGGCCCAGTTTGGACCAGTGCCCAGGGGACAGGAATGCTTGCCCTGACCGAATTATTCAGGTCCTGGCATGCAGCTCCTGCACACAGCATTCCCACATCCTGCTCATCCCTCTGCATGGCATCAGGCAGCTGTGAGCACTCAACTCTCCAAACTGATTAGGATCATGTCTATTCCTCTGTGGCTGACTTTTTTTGTAATCTCATTTCAGTCACATGGCCAGTACTGTACCATGTGTATTTTATCCATCTATATTTTAATACATTTTTATAATAACCTGTTGATACGTATTATGCATTTTTAATGCATTGAAATACTACATGTTAAGAGATATGTAGTGCCTCCTTGGGCAGAAAGAATGTTTTTGCTGCTCAGGGAGTTGACAATTGGCTTAGTCAAGCACGAAAAGTAGACTGCATCCAACCTGTCATACATTTGGATGTTTCCAAAAAGGTGAGAGTAGTTAATAGTCAGATAAGAAACGTCAAATAATTCTATGAAGAACTCAGTGAATCCTCAAGGAAGCTCCCTCCTAGAAGGGCAAAACCCAGTCTATTTTCCTATACCGAGAGTCTTTTCTATGGAGGTAGCTCAGAGGCAGAGCATTAATAGTGACTGGAGCCTCTGCTAGAAGTCTGAGAATGTCAAGAAACCTGAAAATGTGAAAGCATAAGGGATTTTTTTTTTTCCCTGAAGAAATACGCATGTCTTTTAGGCTTCGTACTTTCATCAATTAATACTTGCATTTGAAGTAATTTTAATCTGACTTTAGCTCTGAGTGGTTTAAAGCTTACTAGCATCGAAGTATCCCATTTCTGTTAGAGGGAGATCTTTACACACATCAGGATACTAGTTTGGTTTTGGTTGTGTTTTGATTTTTTTGGTTGGTTGGTTGGGTTTAATTTGTTTGTGGGTATTTTTGTTTTGTTTTGAGTTTTTTGTTTGGTTGGGTTTTGGGGGGGGGGGGGTGTTTTTTAGGGCTTTGGGGTTTTTTTGTTGGGTTTTTTTGGTTGGTTGTTTTGCTTTGTTCCTACAGTGATTCTCTTAAATTTCTCCGAGGTGACCAAGCAGAGACATCTCCAGGCTATAGGACCACTTTGGGATGCAGGGGCTGGGTGGAAGAAATGTCCAGTGGGTACAGCTATTATTCAAGTATCCTGCTGCACAGAAAGATAATAATGTCAGAAGCCTGAGGGTCCTGAGAGAGTTTGACACTGATAGATATTGGATTTGATCTAATCTGTGTAAAAAAGACCAAATCAACCAAAAACCCAAGACCCAGCCCTCCAAAGAAATAAACAAACAAACCACTTTACTACAGGCACTGTGCTGTGTTGCCCTGGATATTAGTGACAGTGTCCTGCAGCTCCTTCCGCATCATCACCACCACCTGGGTCTTTGACAGTACTGAGACCAAGTTAAATGTTATCTTATTGTTAAATATTGTGACCCTATTACGATTAATAGTTGAGGTGGGGGATTTAGGAACACGTTACCATGACTGGTGAGGGTGCAGCCAGATCTTAGAATGCATATTGTAATTACCCCAGGAGTCCCAGCAGCTAACACTCTTAGTAATGCAAGCGGAGAGAAATGCAGCTCTACTGTAGTGCTGATAGTTGGCCCACCACGAATAAGAGCTAGCACGTTTTTTCAAGAGCTGTGAGAGAACTCAATGTTTGGAATATGCATTTGAGAAGCGATGAAACAAATTGCCTGAAAAATTAGGGGGGTTCCTGCTTTATATATTTTCCCTTACGGAATTCCCCTGGGTGTTTTTATTTAACCAAAGGAAAGCTTAAAGGCATTTGTATATGTTCATGTTTCTGTGAGTGCACAAGTCAATCAGATTCTTTTCTTTTTTTCCCCTTGTTATGGGGATTCACACATAGACACGAAGTTTATGTGTATAAATTCATGTATTAGAGGTAGGGCTGATTTCTATAATTAAAGTTTTCAAGCACTTCCTATTAGAAAAAACTGAAAATAAGGTGTTACAGATCTTCAAAGCATTAATTTGGGGCCAGGTCTTCTATAACAGGACCATCCAAATTTTATTTATATATATAAATTTTAACAAGAATGTGTGGTTGTTTTGCAACTGAAATATGACAAAACAGGTTTTCTTTTATTAAAAAAAATTGATTGAATCGTCAAAAGACCCTACTATTCATACTTTCAGAGTGAGACTGAAGTTTGAATGGAGCATGGAGTTTCTGCTAGACATGCTCTTATAATATCCATTAAAAATAGCTGTAAATCTTTGAAAATATGTTTTGCTGGAGTTCAGCAAAGCTCATAAATTTGACCACTTAGTTTTCCAAAGATTCTGTTTGGATGGGGCATGGTTTAGTATAGAACTGAAATAACCTTTCTGGTAATTACATATAATGTCATTGTTAGCAACAAAAAGGAAGAATTGTATTTCCTCTTTTCAAGAAGAAAAGTCCCTGCTGGGCACCAATACCAGAAATATGACCCCATCACAGGAATGAGAGCTGGAATTTGCAGAGGAGGCAGGCATATGCTGGTGACAACACGACAAGAGACAAAAGGGCAAAAGTTAGAAGTGTAGAGGTGGTGGAAGAAAACGAGGAGAATAAAGTCTGGAAGCTGTGAACTGAAACTTGTAGACTGGGGATGGTTCTGTCTCCTCACCTCTGAAAAATGTTGGGAAGATAAATAACATAATGTTTGTGAAGCACTCACATACACTAATGATGAGCACCACAGAAACACCCAGGAGGAAATTAATAATTCTGTCTTCAGAACTGCATTTGCAAATGTGCAGTAAATAAGGCCTGGGGCAATACATTGAACAACAAGCAGAAAACAAAATACTGAATTGCTGCTTGTCTAGTAAGCACAGTCCATTCTATGCACAAAAGAAGGCAGGTAAAAGGCTGTGGAAAAATATGGCTGTATCATCAAAGGGTATATCATAATTCACACAGAAAAGGGAATCTGAACTGGGGCAGCTCTAGCAACCTTAATTCTTTCCTTTCCTCCCCTAAGAGAGTTTGTCTTTATGACCTTAATGCAGTTCTTTTATTATTTTTGTGTTTGTGAAGCTGTAGATACGTAGCACAAAATGTTATCTCATGAAGCTTGAAAAGCACAGGAAAGCAACGGGGTTTAAAGAACAGATTTCTGTTCTGTTCAAGTACCACAAAAACAATTTCACTATTTTAATGAGATCTGAGATATGCAATTGCATGTTATCTGGCATGGGTGTACTTATAACTGTAATATAAATGCCCTAATCTCGCTTTTCATGCCCATCCAGCATTCTCTAGCATGCTACCCTATGTGAATTTCAAAGCAGCTCTAACATGCTGGAAGGAATGAGGCAGGAATATTCATGACAATTGAGATGGTTTTTTCCTGCTGAGCTGTGTTTTGTTTTTAAGTAAACACGGAGTAGAAACGACCCCTTCTCTAAAAGCAGTGTTTGAAGTTCCACAGGTATTGACTTAGTAGCACTGCATCACCCTGCTGGCTGAGCTGGATTCCTCTGAATAAGCATATGAAAAGTGTACCTAGTGTTCTAATTAAAGCCGAAGGCCATTCATCTCTCTAATTGCAACAATGCCCTCCAGGATAATTTCATCCCAAATGTACCATTCTTCTTTTGCCTGAACAAGTGACTTACAAACCATCTGGAGCCTTGCCAAGTACAGAGAGAAAAATTTACTGGCTGCTGTATCACACCATGATGTTTCAGTATGAAAAACTGAAGAGGTCAAGCAAGGTGGTGAGATTTTTCTATCAGGCTTTTGGAAGTATTGACATCTAATGCCTGAACATTAGTGGTCTTGTTATCTATTACTTCCCACATACTTATGGGTGTCATCTGTTAATAAGTAAAGGTTTTTCTAAAATGCTGTGCTAACCTTTGGGGCTGCCAAGCTTTTTCTTCTTGAGGAAGAAAGGCAAGTGAATTAGGCCTGGGAGCAGGATGCGCAATCAGAGGAAAGCTGCAGTGTGCAGTCAGTGGAGCTCTCTGAGCCTTAGGAAATGGGTTCCTTTTTAAATCAGCCAACTCAGTGAGTGGGAGTCAGGGTTATCTGGGCTGGGTTTACAGACCCAGCATACTCTCCAGACTTGGAATTTGTTTGCACTTTGTAGGACATAATGTGAAAATCTTAAGAGGAAAAGACTCCATTTCTTGATTCTTTACAGGTTGAGTTTGTCACTGTCAACAATATTTTACATGTCTGATTGATTTATTTTAGCCCTGGAGTACATACAATAGATTTTCACTGCTGAAGATTAAGAGCTAATAATAAATATCATTTACTTGGCCTAAGGACATATACTAAGGCGCTGCTTCTTTTTTTTCTCTTTTTCAATGGGCCTTTTTTTTTTTTTTTTTTTTTTCAAACACCCCATTAGCTTCAACATTTATTCACATATTCTCTGAAGCGAAAGTTTTCCTTCTGTGGTCTACTAAGCTATTAGAAAGAGTGGATAAAACATTAGACAGGAGATTACTAGAACTAAAGAGCTTTAAGACCTCAGTGAGGGAAAACTATGACTTGTAGAAGGTGAACCTGATGTTTCTCTGTCATGTACTTTTTGCCTTAACTGATTATACACTACTGCACCAACATGTGAAAAAGCTGATCTGAGGCACAAATCCTGAAGGAGTGGTAACACCTCCCACCTAGTGATTTTACCAAGAAATGGCAAATTATCACTCTTTGGGCAATGAGGTTTTTTATTGATCACACCTACTTTGAAAATTCCAGACTGCAAACAGTATTTTTTTGTGCAATTTAGTGAGTTTTTATTAAAATAATAGAAAAAAACCCTTGGCTGGCATTTCAAGGTTTGGGGGTTTTTTTGTTTTTTTTTTTT
>VWZG01008876.1:260411-270641 GCA_013396735.1 Grallaria varia
TTTTTTTTTCTTGTGAAAAGTCACAAATGGGTTGTATACTACCAGCAGCCAGGTCCTCTCTCTCTTTCTTAGAAATCATTTTGTGCTTCATGTCACCATATGACATGACAGACAGGACCAGGCATAAATGAATGCAAACCCAGGTACATCTTGGTAAGATTTCCTCTTAGCCTTTCTATCCTTTTCCCTCTCTTCTTCTTGTTTTCATTCCTTAAGAACCAAAGCTTGAAAAGCAGTTGTTAAACCAGACTTCCTTTTGCTTGAATACATTAAAAGTCAGTTGTCTCCATGGACCAACCTTGTGTACACCAGGAATATGATTTGGTTTTGTAGTTGCTGAGACATGGAGATTTGATGACTCCAAAAAAAAATACTGGTATATGTGGCAGGGGCTAAGTTTAATGCTGCTTCTGGATTATTGTAGGTCCCCAGTATCCTGGGAGATTCAGCTGGTGTCATTTCAAGTGTCCTTAGGCAACTACATGCAGGGTGGCGTCCTGCTGTTTATTAGCAGTGACAAAGGTCTTGCAGTAATGGGTATAACTTGGAATTTTATAATGTAAAAAAGGAAATGGTGGAATGATGGAGTGGGAAGTCCTGCATAAATCTGTAGTCACTGATGATCCCTGCCTTTGGTGAAGAAGAAAAAGAAGTTGCTTCCAAAGGCAAGCTAAAATAGGAGGGAAATCAACTTTCTCAGCCTCCTAGTGAAGGTTTTACCTTGTATGGCAAGGAGTTTCTCTCCTATGTTTTAACCTGGACACTTACCCAAGAGACAGGTGCTGGTACTTTCACTCTGAGATCAAGGGTCCTGGTTCTGCTGGGACAGGGTTAATTTCTGTAGTAGCCAGGAAGGGGACATGGCCAGGACCTGGATGTTATTCCATACCACCTCATTTTCTGGAGCTGGGGAAAGGGGCCTCTTGGGGCAGAGGGAGCAGTCGGGGTAGGCTGGTTCCCTCTGTCATTGATACTATTGCAATTATTGTTCCTTTTCTTGTCCCCTCACTGTTTCCAGTAAATTGTGCTTATCTCCACCCATGATCTTTACCCTTTGTGCCCTCAATTCTCCACTCCATCACTCTGCAGGGGGAGAGAGGGAGATGTGAGTGGGAGGCACATGGTTTGGAGTGTTTCAGGGGGAACACTAAACTGGGGAATATCATTACCAAATCACAACAGCATGCTGCTAAAATTGATAGTATTTATACTCTTGTCAATTTGAGAGATATGTATACCCTGATTCTGCAAATACTTACTTGTGTGTCTAGTTCGTATACCTGAGCAGCCCTATTAAATATGTCAATCTACTTAGACACATAAAATTGGGCTCAAAATTAGTACTTTGCTAAACCATGTCTTAAGTGAAGCAAATGAAAACAACATTTGGCTTTACAGTTGCTGATATTTCAAAGCTTCAGTCAAGAAAAAAATAGATCAGTAACATTTGTCTTGTTTCATTCTGCAGTGAACTATGTAGCAAAAGTCTTAATGGCTACTGTGTAATTCTGAACCAATTCGGGGCCCAGGTTGCAGTCACTGATACTCTCTGTACTGTGCATGTTTGACAATGAAATAGCAAAATTTTTATCTTTGAGCAAATTTCAAGACCGAGCTTCGAGTAAACTGAAGTGTCTTTTTCTCTTAATGGAATGTATGACCTGTCTGGGAAGGTACACATGAATCTGCAAAAATGCAAGACGGAAAAACATGACATTATAACTAGAATAGGTTTCTTTAAGACCCTGTTTCAGTGCTCTCATCCTCTGCTCAGACAGATGGAGAAAAAGCTTTAAGCCAAAATGGTGGCAACAGCACTTTGTGAGTCAAACATGAGGGCAGGTGGGATCAGAGAATGGTTTACAGCTGGCGAAAAGCATTTCCATTCTCTGCTGATGCCAACTCTGTCCTGTTCCTCAGTGAATGTGTTGCTACCACTGTTTCCACCATGATGTCTGGGGAAGGATTTTGTTCATACCTTGCTGATGAAACAGTAATCTTGTTACTGGTGATTTTCCCCTGACTTGCTTTGTCATCACCTTCCCTTTCAGATGAGGGGAAAAGAAAGGTGTTTGTTCTTGCCTCAGCCTAACCACGAATGAACTTGTTGCTGGATTCCACTCAGGAGAAACTGGTGCCATTCCCAGATCATGCACTCGCAGTTCGCTAGAGCTCAAGAACAACTATTGAACACAGTACGTCATTTTTTCTGGTGAGTTAACGTGTTTGTAATTTCCTTTTTCTGCACTAAATACAAGAAGATAAGTGTGTTCTTTCGTTTCTGATCTTGTATTGTCTCCTGCTCTGAAAGGACAGAGATCCCTTGTGTGTGAGAAAGAGAGAGCAATTACTTACTGACGTGATGGAAGCAAATGAAAATAATGTAAAGGGCAGGTAAATGACAGCACCTTTCTGAAACACACGCAGAATCTCTCCTTCTTTTGAGGTACTTGCAAGTCTTGCCAGTTACTTGCCCTAAGGTGAGTCTAAAATGCACCACTAGAGTTAAAGTTTAGAATATGAGTGATTAAGGAAGTCCTTATCACTGTTCTCATTTCGTGTCTCTTCTGTTTCAGTGATGTTTGTTTCCTTTCCACAAAGACAACAACAGCTCTGAATGCTGATAAAACAGACTTGGCAGAGTCCCAAGCAAGGCATCTTGTTCTGGGACTGCTCTCAGCCTGAGCTTCTCACTTCTCTGGCAGTTATGTGATGACTTGGCACAGTCTGGCCTGGCCACCTCTACTAATAAAGAATTGGGATTGCTAATTGTGATTGTGTTTGGATACCAATATTAATTATATTTAAAAGGGCTTTTGTGGTCAGACATGAGCTCATTCTGCCTGTGCCCCAAGTCAACATATTAGTCCGTTACTGCAGGAAAAGTGTTTATTAACTCAGGTTTGTGCTGTATGAACTGTGGCTAAAAGGTCACCTGCTGCACTGGCATAACCTTAAGTGCTCAGAGTCAGATCCTTCAGTATGACAGAGTTTTCCATGTGGGGAGGGAGCAACTTTGGATCATCTCCACATTTGTCTTGTCCCATTTTCAACCCAAGGTGCTTGTGTGCTATCTGTCCCCAAGTGCTGGTGCCTTCTGAGAAGAGATCTTTCTCCTCAGTCTGAGGACAGCCTTAGCCCGAGATGCTCTTGAGCTCAGCCCAGCACTCTCAAATAGAGAAGTTGCTAGATACACTCTGAGACCCATTTCTGATTTTCTCAAATTGTCTCACTGCTGATAATGACTTATATTAGTTTTGGTGAGATATTTTAATGGTTTATAGCACATCTGAGAAAATTAATCTTTGTTCATATACAGAGCACTGCAGTGGCAATTTTATAGCTTATTTTATACAGAAATTTTTAAGAGAATCAATAAGTAACTAATATGTAGTATCTTGTCTCACACTAGGATAATAAAATTCACCTGAGATCTGACCCTTGTCATATATCATTGTATAGCACCTTATTGTTCTACTCTTAAAGGGGAAAGAAAAAAAGTATAAGAGGCCCATATGTAGTTCATGAGTCTAGATCTAAAGAAACCAGCCACTTGTAGGGTTGAGAAAGACAGTGTTACAAAAAAGGGCCTTGTAAGAATTTTGGCAGAGCAGGAAATGAAACCCAGGCATCCCATGTCTAGTCTAGTATATTTTAGATAAAATGAATACTGATCCATTTTCTGTTGATACAGCTCATATCACACTGTTTGCAATATGTTCCTGCACGTGGCCTCACATATGGTTTCCTCTACAACTTGTGTATAAATCAGAATGGTCATACCCTACATTCCTTCCCCATTTCAGATCCATCTTTAGATATTCAGCAGGAATTCTTGGTAACTGTATTTTGACTTTTCTGCAAGTGTCCTCCAAGAAAGCACATGTCACTTTGAGGCATCCTGACAATGTTTGAATCATGCTCTGTCTCATGTTGCACTGAATCATTTGTAAACCACCTCACAAGTAATTTTTTTATTTTTTAAAGTTATTAAAAAACAAACAAACAAAACAACACCTCCCCCCCAAAAAATAAATTCCAAAAACCTAACCCAAAACAGTTTTGCCAAGCAGAGGGTATATCCAGTAATAGAAAACTGAAGCACTGGCCAAACCATTTATACGTGATAATTGCAAGCTAAACCCACACATTATTTTTCTTCTCTTACATTTATTGCATGCAGAGTCTCTCTCTGATAGGTTTCTTTAGAATCAATATTTACAACAAAAGCTTATTCATGTGTTGTTTTCTAGTCCTTGACAAAATGACAAAAACATTTAAAATAAAGCATTAAGGAATTTCAAAGCGTCAGTGACTTTTTCAATCAATAACATTTCTTGGCAAGATGCATTGATGCTTTGGGACATGCTATCAAGCATTTGTCTGACATCCAGATAGTATAAATCCAGTTGTGTTTACCAACAATCTTGTGGAACATTTCTGTTCCCCAAAAATATATTTTAAAAAAGAGTATCTAAGCCAGGAATTTGGGGCACTCTGTATTATATTGAGCCTTCAAAGTCAAGGCAGTTTATTACAGCGTTTACATTGACTGATGCTTAAGCAATGCCTTAAATTGTCCTTTCTGGTGGCTCTGGTAATATGTTAAGATATCACAGAAAGCGCGTGGTGCAAGAACTGGAGCAGACCAGAGCAGAATACACAGTTCCAATCGGATCGTCACGATCTGTCTCCAGAATGCACAAAGGACTTCAGAGATTCAATTAACATCTCCGTGCATCCTACATGCAAAGTACAATGATTATAAACCTAAAAAACCCATAAAGACTGAAGCATTCTTTCCTGCTGGATATTAAACTGGACTCTCACTACTTGCAAAATCTCTGTGCTCTAAATAGTGCACCGTCTCCATGGCAATGTGCAGTTCAGTTTTTAACTTTTCAACACATAAAAATGGCAATTTATCTAAGAACTCACGTGGTTATCATAGCTATGAAAGCCTCAGGATCGGGCACCTTCCAAGAGCAGTCGAGCTGCCAGGTTAAAGACTGGGTTAACTGCCAGGAAGTGTCCAAGCTGAAGGTCATTGTTGCCTAATTATATTATTATTTCCTCTCAGCTCAGCTTATGAAGTGGCACTCAAAGCATCAGGGAGTCAGCACACTCAGAGCATTCACAGAAATTTTGTTTCTTTTGTTCTTGATGTTAAGGACTTTGTAAATGAATGCAGCCTGTGATGAAGTAGAGGCATAATAAATCCAGTACCCAGAGTGCCTGACTTTCACAGCTGCTATGGTTACAACCTTTTTTTTTTGATTTTTAATTTGTGATAAGGGTACACATTGTCATCTCCTTGAGGAAGCAAGGCACTAAGTTTGTATTTTCAGCATTCTTTCTGTATTGTTTAATCCTTTGATAGCTTGGCTGTCTGCTATAAAAATCATTGGCCTTGAGACTGTCAGAACCCTGCTTGCTGAAGTGCTAAGCATTTTGGTTTCAATCCAACAGAGCACTCAGGCAGATGTTCAGCTTCAAGTATGCAGGTAATTTTTACTGGAGACTAGAAGAAAACATCTCATGTCCTAACCTCATAGCCTTCTGTGATTTTCTTGACTAGAACTGGAGCATTCAGTACCTATGGGATTTAACCTATGGATCAGCAATTCCTAAATTTTGAGCTCTGAAAAGAGCTTGAAAGAAATTCAGCTTTGCTTGATATTTTATCTAGTAATGGGGTTGTCAACCTTTACAAATAAATATTTTAATACAACAGAAATTAGGATACTGCCATGATGCATACTGCCATGGGGAAAAGGAAGTGGGAACACTCATTGCAAATGCAAATAAGCTTAGGACTAGTCTTTAAGATGCACAAAGGGTGGAGAAGAGGTTAGTTCATTCACACCAAAAGGACCTGCATCAACACAACACTTCTTACCTTTTCCTCAAGTGATTTGGACTGATGCCCACTAATAAATTTTAGGCCGTAACAGTGAATATATTCAAATCAAGTGCAGAGAATGCAAAGAGCTTGAATCATCCTTACTTGTCTCCCTGAATCCCACATAAATCCTTGGATAGTGTAGGACCATGGCTCTCTTTCAAAACATAATCAAAAAGTTTGTAGATTATGTTTAGTTGCAAAGTATAGTTAAGGGAGGTTTTAAACTGAGATGGGAAAGTAATTATTTTGTCACCTGTTCCTACAATGTGCTTGGCTTTCCTGTGTATGAGATTCTCCAGCTGTGATTCACAGAACAGCACAGGAAATCATCTCTAGTTGGCATAATTTGTTTAGAAAATTAATATGTGGGACATTGAGGTTAGGAAAGGATTGGTAGTATGTTAACTATTGATACCAATAGCACCAACTGTCATGAAAGAGATTACAGAGTAAAGCCCTGTGGAACAAGTCACATCCATGGGGTTCAGTGATTCCCCATCCACTGCCATCACATTATGCACTGTTTATTCTCTTTTAGGCACTCAGTCTTCAAAAGCCAGGAGCACACATCTTTGGGAGATAAAGTCACAACAGAATTTTGAGTAAACTGAACCTGGAAATGCTTCTGGCTCAGCTAACAGAATGATGTGGTGCCCTTGGAAAATGACACTGAGGAAAATGCAAGTGGAGAATCAGAAGGTGTTTGCACACGTGGGAAGAATGATGGAGAAACAGCTTCAAGGTCCTTACTCATCTCCTTTGAATCCTAATGCTGGACATGCACTATAAAAAAAGATACATCTCAGAAAGTAAGTTTACATTTATTTTTATAATTATTCTCATTGGAGCACCAATCTGTATTTGGAAGGAGACCTGGCATCATAACTGAGCAAAACAATGATTCAGGTTTATTCCAGTGCTTACTCATAATGCAGATCCCAGTATTGGTAGAACCTACAGTAGGACTCATGGCTCAGCCTTGAGTCTTATTATTTGCATATGAGAAAAGGAACCCATTCCTCCTAAGCATGTACTATAAAACCTTCTCATAAGGCTGGAAGAGGCATTTGCAGTCCATTATCTTTCTCAATAAAGGAACAACTGTCCAAAGCCACTATATTTCCCAAATCCTTTTTTACAGTATTTATAGAGAAAGGCTGTAAAAATTCTAGAATAAAATAACTGATAATGGATTGTCTTGGAATTATGGTATTTTTTTCTCTACTAGTTTGTTTGCTTTTTAAACATTGATTTTGTCACTAATTCTCTGACACCAGACATCATGATTAATATTTTCCTTATTTTGTCAGCTGGTTCTATTAGAGGAAGTACTCAGAGAAAATGAGACCATCCCTTTCTGTTCTCCAAGATCATGTTTTTCACTTTCGTTGCTACTACATTTGTTATAATGTTATGAAGGAAGTATAAAGACCTTTGCAAAGACATTAAAACTGGTGGAAGTAATTTCTTTTGCCTATAATGAGATCAGAATCTGCCATTTAATCCATTGGAATACCATATACCATTGAAGAGCTTTCTGAATACAAACTCTCTATCATTTACAAATAAATGAAGAAGAGGTCTGATCTTCTTTCTTGGATACATGAAGTGAAAGGACCTATATGCAAACATCTTAAAACAATATCAGAAAATCCAGAAACAGGCTACATCTTTTAAAGCCGTTCACTGGATTTAAATGGTTGTGGATAGATCCTATTAAAATATGGGCATGAGCAAAATAGAAATGAATCCATACCAACACACAAAAATGTTTAGAACACTTTTTCATTGCAAGATAACATTCCCATACTTCCACTCCTCAGTGGTTGTGAACAAAATTGGTTTTCTATAGACATGGGCATGGCTTACAATTTAAGAAATATTGCAAAGAAACATGCATCTCTGGGGTCTTCACCATGTTTTCCACAGCCACACTGGTAGCTTTGTGTCTTGTATTCATGCACTAATTCATAATTAAATCTCATATATAGAATGGTAGAGGTATGAAACCTAGTTTTTGGTTATCTTTCACTATTCCTCATAGCACTTGGGGGAACATCTCTGTCTTCTCCCTTCCTTGCCCAAGTTGCAATATGCATGCATATTCACAAACCAGAGAAGCACTTGTGATGAGCTGATGCCAAGATGTCAGTCAAGGACCTGGGAAACTGGCCAAAAAACCTGTCCTTGTGTTAGGCTAATTAACTCTTGGCATATTTGTAATTGTTCCTATTAGTTAGGGGCACTTGTTAGGAGCAACATTAAAAAGATGATGGCAGGACACCCAATGAAAGGGAACTTTAGGGACTTACTGTATTTGAAAATGTTATAAAAAGTATTACCCAGAACTACAATAAACTTGGCAGAGCACACAACAGAGTCAAACCTACGGTGGTTAGCATCACTTCAAGTTACTGCTATGTGTAAGATTGACCAGCTGGCAAGATTGTGAATGTGACCGTCCCTCTTCTCACCCAGTGCTCTGTGTGGTGCCAGGTAGCATATGCTGTAACATCATGGGATTCCCCATGAAGATGTGCCCTCAAGTTCTAGGCAACTGTTAGTGACAGTTGTAAAAAAGGCATCATGATCAGTTTAGTGTCCTGACCTGGCACAAATGCTGATGGCAGATGCTGGTGGCCTCTGGTAAGGAAATAGCTGTTTGTTTTGGACAAATTTACTGGGAAAAAAAGGAGCATTAAATTCATTATCTACTGATGTGTGTGTGAATCAATTCCAATTTACACAAAGCAGAAGGAAATGGGCGATGAATATGGTAGATGAACATTTTAGTTTGTAAGACACCAGACTGATCACAAATCTTTATGATCACTCTTTGCCCTTCATAATTACAGTTGTGAGTTTGATTCCAACCTCAGTGAAGTCAAAGCAAGGCATGCATTGATTTCACTGTGCTTTGGATAGGATGAAAGAGAAAATAATCTTGTGTACATCCATAAAGCAAAATGTATAATACGCCCCAAGGGCTTTCTTCTGAAACAATGCACACGAGTAACTCCCCTCACATGGACAGTTCCACCGCATGAAGACATGCAGCTGCACAGTCTACCCACCCCTTACAGCTGCAACCCCCATTCTGTTTCTTGGTTGTTTGTAGGTTGAAAAGTAATATATGTACTAATACAGAATACAAACAGAAATGAGACAATTTATAAATTACTCCCTTCTGTGAACGTTACCTAGAAATTTATAACTGAAGGCACCACAGCCATAGAAATGAAATTAACTGCCCACTTGTCTGATTCACTAAACATATTCCCACAAAAGCAAAACATATTAATCTTTCACTCATTACAGGTGTATTTTTTCTGACCATATAAGAGCGTCCCTGCTTAGGCCTTGCACGGTGCTTAGCCCACCTTTACAAGCTCTCAGGAGCTTGCTGCTGACTCCCTGAAGGCAGGTTTTCATGGATTTTTTTTTCAAAGCCTGGCCAAAATGTTACTTGACTGTCTTTTGTTACATGTTCAGGTGGGTCAGAATGCCAGTATGTGCAACACTGACATCAGAAATGCCAGTAAAATCGAAATGTAAGGGTAAATATGCTTGCAGAAGAAGGAGTCAGCCCTAGCATTAGGGTCTGTTATATATTCATTCAAAAATGATAACTCACCACACACAGAGAACACAACGTGACTTTCATGAACCATGAAAACAGGAGTAACCACAGAGTCTGTTATTGCCCTGCATGCAGATTGGGACCTAGCAGAACATTTACAGTAACATTTCTCGTGTCTTTAGTGGGTGGCATTTCTTTAAGAATCTCTTCTTTCTTTCTCCTCCATTTCCTCCAAGACATGGCTCATATTTTATAGCTCTGGAATAGCAGACAATGATTACATTTGTATATTGTGATTTTTTAATCTTAGATATGAAAAAAAGTGCAGAAAACATGGTATTTCAATTTTTTTTCCTGCTCCTGTGTCATGACTCGGATTTGTTATGCTCAGTCACTTCCATCAGCCTAAGACTGACTGCTATGGCATGGTGTGTTACAGGTAGATAAGAGATGCAATATTGTCATTATGTTTAAGGAGTGAGGATTATCAGGAGTCACAGAGATTATATTTAACCCTTTCTGTAGTGCTTGGCAGCTACACAACTTGATGCTTAGATTATTTGCATATGCAGGAGATGCCTACCAACCTTTTGCAACAGAATCAAGCTGTGACAACTTTAATTCTGAGAGATCGGCCTCACCCATTCAAACCCTGTATTAATTAGGCTTAAGCCAACTCCTGTGATTTAATAAGGCAATATGTTCATTGAAATCACATTCCTCAAGTCCTCTTGGTGTCTCCAGT
>VWZG01008876.1:270694-318041 GCA_013396735.1 Grallaria varia
AAAAAAAAAAAAAAAAAAAAAAAAAATAAAAAAATTGCAAAGAACAGCGTGAAAAGGGGAGTTTTACTGAAGGAATATTTTCCACTGAAGTATGCATGTTTATGATAGAAAATTTCACATCTTTCAGACAGAACTGAAGTTCACTGTAAGGCTTTCTGTATATAGATATATAGAACAGAATTTGGAGCTCTTTATGAAAGCTACAGAGGGTACAAATACAACATAATCACCTTATTTGCTTACTAAAAATTATTCCTTGATTCCTGGGGGTGTTTTTTGCCTGCAGTCTCATCTGCACAGTTGCAGTGGTCAGTCCCACATCCTGCAAATACTAAAAGGAAGGGGGGAAAGTATTGACAGAGCTGGCAACATCCAGGAGGCCTCTAAAGTGGATCCATAGCCCAGGTAGAACATCCTGCCCTACCAAAACTTTTAGAAACACTTCTGTCCCACATCTGTGTATTTGGGTTCAGCACAGAAACCTTGGAAGCCCAGTGGAATCAGAGAGAAGAATATTGAGTTTCTACTGATTTCAAAGGAACCCATCTTTCAGGTAGATGAAAGACCTGTAAGTCTCCTGAATCTTGACAAAATGAAGCTGCCCCAAACTCCCTTCTGGGGGTAATAGGGAAGCACAGGACAGCTGTTGGGCAAGCATGGTGTTACGGTGCTGTATCTCCTGTAACTTGGTAAGATTCCTGCCACACGAGTCCTATTGAGATCGTTGCAAAATTATGTGACTAAATCCTCCTGCAAAGGCTTCAGAACTTACTAATTTGATGTCACCTTCATGACGTCTGTTGTGGTTTAACTTGGTGTTTACAGATAATGGGAGAAAGACTGCTTCTTTAAGTCACCCAACCTTTATGAAGTGTTACAGTACAAGGAGAGCTGTCACAATCCTGCTGTGACAAATCAAAGCCTAATGAGTGAACGAAAATATTACAGGTATGTCCCAAACCAGGGTAACTCATTATTATAGCTGTCCAGCTTACACAGTTAGGAGAGCTCTGTCCCTGTTCCTTGGGTTAAAATGACTTTTTTTTCCCATTTCCTTAGAGATGACACTGCGCTCGAACAGTAACATCGATATCTAATCTGCTGCCAGAGTGGGCTGCATTACACTAGATTGTCTGTACCTGCTCTGCTCAGATGGCACTGAAGGCAAGGTGGAATTGCCCTCTGCTGGTTTTCCCTCCCCAGACTGCTGTGAAGATCAGGCTGAGCTGCCCCACAGATGAATGGACTGCAGTGTGGGGGGTAAGTGAACATCAGCCCAGCTGTCCTGGCATGGATGCACATATGCTTGCTGTGACATTGCAACCTCACTTTTTTTCTACTTCTTCAATCCCTCTGAAGTCCATCTGGTTTGAAGGCAGATTATTAAAAAGGACTGGTCTTCCAACAGACCATACCTTTCTGCTACAATTCTCTAGGCAGGAGTTCAGATCCAGTTTTGTTCAAGCAGTCAGTGTAGAGGTAGTCTGGCCTTGCTTGAGGTGTGTGTGCAGTAATGGACTGAGAGGGACATATGCACTCATTGGCAAGAGAGGTGGGGCTGGTGAGGGGCTGTATGTGTTGGAGATACCACACATGCAGTGTGTGGATGATGCTGGGAGGGAAAGTTTTGCCCTTATAGGTCTGAGGTGTTTTCAAAGCCATGCAAAGAGATTGTTGGATAACCTTCTTCATATTACCCAGAACTGTGTATAGTCATCTGCTTCCTAAGACACATTTTTTTGTCTGCTTGTTTGTAACAGCTGTCTTGCAGATTATTCATTCTTTCCCCAGACCATCATTTTCTGTCGTTTAGTGTCTTGTGTAAAAAGTAGAAAGGAGATTCTACCAAATCTTGAAGCATCTCCTTTTCCAACAAGAGAAGAGGAACACTAAGTGCAAAGCCTCACAACTGAAGATGATGTTTCATCTAATCTGAGCCTGAATTTGGAAGCATTGGAGGTTCAACCACTCACCTGTTATTGAGAGACTCAAGGTTTCTGAATTTCTTTAATGCAAAAGACCTAATTGTGGCCTTCCAGTACATGAAAGGAGCCTGCAAGAAAGATGAAAGGGACTTCTGTCAAGTGCTTGTAGTGACAGGACAGGGGAGAATGGATTCAAACTGAAACAGAGCAGGTTTAGATTAGATATTAGAAAGAAATTCTTTACTGTGAGGGTGGTGAGACACTGGAACAGGTTGCCCCGAGAAGCTGTGGATGACCCATCCCTGGGAGTGTTCAAGGAGTCTAGTGGTAGGTGTCCCTGCCCATGGCAGGGGGTTTGGAACTGGAGGGTCTTTAAGGTCCCTTCCAAACCAAACCATTCTATGATTCTATGAAAAAAATTACTTCATTTTAATGATGAAAGGTCAGACTGTGCCATCAGTTTATAAGTGGATTTTGCTGTGGCCACTTTAACCTTCATTAGTAACAGGAAAGGCATATTGAGGCTGATTTTAATAATTCTTAAAACTCGTAAACAGAGGGGAAAAGATATATTTCTTCTATAGGTCAGTGAAAGTGAGGTCCATGATCCAAGGCACAGTTTAAGGAAGACTGCCCCAAAAGCTGTCCCTTTGGGCAGAAAAAGGAAACAAGCTAAGAAAAATATGCCTGATGATTTTGAAGTTCAAAACCTCACTGCTGCAGAAGCTTTTAACTTACTCTTTTGTTTCCAAATGCCAGCAGGCAGCCATAGCTATCAATTTCTTTGCATCCTATACAGTTGCATTACGTATAATTAGAGGAGAGTGGCAGTTAAGGGGTTTGTTCTCCCCTGGGACACTTCAGTGGGAGTACAGGCTCCCCTGATTTGTGTTTCATCCTTAATTGCTTCTGAAATTACTTTGATGTGTGTAAAACTCTCTGTTTCATGTGTCATGGAATCATATTCTTGCTCAGTATATTGCTGCTTATTTTTTGACATAGAGCAGTGAAATTTTGCATACAGAGTTTTCTTGCCAAAAGGAAAAAACAAAAAGAAATCTGTAAAAATTCCTAGGGAATACATTTTTGCAGTTAGCAGCATACAACTGAACTGCCATAGTGAAACAACAAAATAATGATGCTATCATGGCTCTACTGATGGGTAAAAGAAGAAAATAATCTCAGATTTCTGCCTTGCTGTTCCTCAACAGATTTCTTTTAAACTAAAAACAATTAATTGGTAATTATTTCAGTTATTGAGGTATGAAGCAGAGAGACACATTTTGGGAAACTAAACAGTTTAAATAACTCATAGGTTGTCGACACAGTACACCTAAGCTTGCAGGTAATGAATCCCTGGGCACAGTTCCAGGCTTTCAATAGTTTTGGTACAGGAGAGTTTTTCTTGGGGTTAGGCTGTAGTCAGAGGGAATTCAGGACTGGTTCCAGTTGTTCTCCTTTTTGGACACCTGCAGTCCTGCGCTGTTAATTCTTGATATGGGAAGAGGGAGACTGGCATGGATGAGGTAAGGCTACAGCACACTGTTGTGTTCCTCCACCTTGAATGATGTATTTCTAAACAGCCTCTTTCCTGGTGAATTGCCATACTGTAGGAACACTTATATCAGTGCCAAATGGAAAATCCCCACAGGGACAAGAACAGCATGGGAGTAATACCTAATTAAAACTGCAGTGAAGTAGGTCAGCTAATATTTCACAAACAACAGCAAGTGTTCTGATTGTTAATAGTTCAGAGTTCCTGTATTTACTCTGAGCAACAAAAAAATGTATGTTGCCTAGAAATGCAATGAAAGCACAAACGGAAAACACTTGCCACAGAGGATGACAATTCTAAATATTCATGGCCTCCAATGAGTGCTGTATCTTAACTCCCGCCAGTACATTCAGCAGTGGATTAATGTTGTTCCTCCCCTCCTTCCTCAAGATTGCAGGATTGCCAAAGGAGGGTTAAGCAGTGCCAGGTGAAAGATCAGATGAGAAAGTCCTGCTTTCAAGTCACAGAAAATAAGACTATTGTAAGGAAATATAATCCCACTCTCAGATACCACAATTGGTCATAATGTTGTAGGACTACTTTCAGAAGTCCCAAATTCAGACTTCAGCGAAATCCTTTGGGTCTTACTGGTCTGCAAATATAAGTGAGATATGATCCTTTTCTCTGAAATTCATCACCTTTTTGACTTCATCTTAGAGTGGAAGTAGTAAGAAAAGTAGCAGCATTTTCAAATTCAGAGTGATCAAGGGAGTTCAGTGACATGACATGAAAATTTGCAATAATAGTATTCAAGATGTTAATATTTTTAAACTCAGAAAAAAACACTCACTATTTGATTCATTGTGTACTATGATTAACTAAACAAAGAAATGTTTTGAGGCTTCACAGTGGCAGAGGACCCAATTAAGCTACATCATACAAAACACTTTGCATCTGACCGCCTCGGCCCCAAACTCTTGCAACTTACCCATACGGATTTCATATGAAAAGCAGGTTACCTCACTTACACTCACTACCATGAGCCCATGTTTGAGAGAAGAGCCCTATTTGAGCAGAGCACACATCTTTGATGTAAAAAAAATGCCCTGAACTTTTATTTTCATTTATATATACTAACAAATCAATCTAGGACAGGACATATTAAGTTCTATATATCAATTTTTATACTTCTGTATGCATATTCCCAGGAAGCAGACAAGAGGCTTAAGCAGTCTGGGCTAACCTCTGTCTTTTCAGCCGGGTGAATAGCTAACAATTTTGGTGAGTTGTTACATGGAAGAGCAGCTCCCTCAGGCATTTTGAAGAACCTCCTCGTCCTTTTCTTTGCAGGAGGTTTTTAAGCCTCTCTGCAAACCTGGCACTTTGGTTGAAGTATGTCGTTTTGGAGCCTAATGATCCTATCAGCCAACTGATTACGGGCTTGGCTTGAGAAGGTTTTCTGAAACAGAAAAAACAAAACAAAACAAAACAAAAAAAAACCAACAAAAAAAACCCAACCAACCAAACAGACAAACAAATGGAGTTCTCTTTGATAACTTGAAGAAGGTCTGACTTTGTTCTCTCTAATGCTTAGTTCTTGGTTAACCCATTTAAATGATGCAGATTCCCTTTGGAAGTAAAGGGCTATTGAATCTCAAAGAACCCATGGCGTGTTGGAGTTTGTTGTATTCTCAGAGTGAAAGGATCCTACATTTTACCAAACCCATGCCTTACCCTGTAGTGACTCTGCTGATGTGACAGCTCTTGGATGGGGACTGAAACTCCTAACAGGTGGCATGAGGGTGTGTTTTAAGTTAAAAGCAATCAAAACAGCCTGTGCTGAGAGGAGGGGTGGTGTGCTCTTTCCCCTCCTCCCTTGTAGGAGCTGTAGATTTTCAGACTGCTGATCTGATGGGCTGTTCTCTACATCTGGTAGGATGAATGGCACTTTATAACACTAGGTGATGTAATTGAAGTAAATGTGGCATGAGTCATCCAAGTGGTTATATATGCAGAGGAGGAAGGCTTTAAAATTAAATCTGTGAAGGAAAGACCTACAAGGAACACAGGTGATTTCTTACATTGCTTTTCTTTATGCTCAGAAGCCCTTACCAGGGAAAAGGGAATTTTCCTAGAAGTCAGTCAAGGGATTTGCCATCTCCTTCATGACTTCAGGTTACAGGTTTGGTCATTCTCCATTCATGCAATATGTGGCCTATGGAAATAACGAAGTTCCTAATGAAACAGGGGAAAGCAGTGACTTTCAAGTTGGGTTAGATTACCTATCCAAGCAGAAGACTGAAACCTGCCCACATACGTAGGGACCGAGTTGCATTTGCTGTCAGAAAGCACAGGCTGTTTCTTGGGGACTGGCAGAAGTAATTTACTTAATGAACTGTCCCTGACCCTGCAAAACTTTTAAAAGATTGCATATGTGGCAAGAGGCTGGATCAAATACCAGAGGGAACTTCTGCTATAAAAAAAACTATTCTCTGAAATGTGGCCAGGGCAGGCAGGGGGCATAAGCTAAATAGCTCAGAAAGAGCAGTTTCAGGTAGGTACAAACACTGCAAACAGTTGAGTAGGTGGACATCTTGAGAGCATAGGTAGTAGAGATTTTGGCAGCAGTTCAACAGGGATTTTTTGAATCACTGTTTGAATTTAGAAGCCTCCATGCACTTGTGTCCTCTTTTAGAAAATGAAGCCTTACAATGGACTTAGTCCTGAATCCCTCTGAGCTTTGACCCTTCATCTTTAAAGCGATGACTGCACTATGCCTGCTGCCATGGCTGTCGCGTAGCCCAGACAGGTGCTAACGCACAACATCACCAGCATGTTGGAACTTCACATGGCTCACATAAATCTAGTAACAGTTCTTGCAGGGTCTCTGGGCTGAAGGATTTGTATTTAGTTAAAATGACCCACATTAAAAGGGAACAGGACTGAACTGTTCACGCGCTGACGAGAAGAAATTGCCTCGGCCAATCGCAGTGTGCTAGCCATCGTGCCTGTTTTATAAATGAGATTAATGACTCAATTTGCAGCAAATGCTTCAGCAAGGAGAAACTTATTTTGTTATACTAATTGTGTCACATATGTGCCTCAAAACACCAACTGTGCAAAACTGGATTTCCCTGTGGTGCGCGAGATGGCTGGCCTTGGTGGTTTTATTAACGCCGCTGCTCCGATTTCGTTGCTGCAACTGATCATTTTGATCTTTGTGTGCAGTGCTGCAGCATAAATGCCTGTGATGGTAAAAATTATTGTGTACTATAATCCTCCCCATTAGTGAAAGGACAAGAGTCTCTCTCTAATATCAGCTGTTCAACTCTATTTTCCCTTCTATCATGAATAAAACTCTGTCGTTATTTACTTAGGCTTTCAATTAGTTTTTAATTGTAATGAAATGATGAATAATTGCCAAAGCCTTCGATTTGCTCCATAGTTACTGTGATTTTAATGGCTTTTTAAGAAACTCAAATGTTGTCCATTTATAGGTTATATTATATTTCTTTAAAGGAGGAAAATAATTCAGAATTTCATCAAGTTAATCATTACACCTACTTTTGCATTTGTTCCCATGTTCCTAACAGGTTTGTTAATGCAAGTGTGAGAAAACAGGATTTGCTGACAATGGACCAACATCCACAGCAGGTGTAAATTAACCTTGCCACACTGAAATCTATAATTTGCTTTACACCAGCTAAAGTAAGCTCTGCCTCAATTCGGTCATTATGTATCCTGTTATTCTGGTTTTGATATTAAATACAATTATCCTGACATTTTTCATCCTTTTTACACCATTGCAGTTTTGATGTCACTGGAATTACTCAGAACTCAGAGTGGGGCAAATAAGAGAATGGCATCTAAGGATGCCATGAAGTGATTTTCTTTCTAAGGACAAATTTAAAGTTCCCCTCCTGACTTTTGTATACAAATATATTTGGTGAGAGATGTAGCGTAAGTTTTAATAGTTTGGCTGTAGAGTTATCTTTATAAATCTGTTTCTATGCTTCATGCTTTGTTAAATGTGCTTCTTATTTCAGCTGGAACTACTAACATTTGCTTGATAGAGAGAGAAAAGACAGCATTTGTTTAATTTTGTATCTTCACAAAATACTGAAATGAGGAGTACTTCCCCATTGTCTAGGAAGTATGTGCGTTTCCAAGGTAGTCTATAAAAATTCCAAAGTAGACACTTGTACCTTTGAAGCCTACAAAGCAACCTACAGTTCAAGAGCAGCCTCTTTGTTGCCCATTCTGAAAAACATTCTGAAATATTGTCTCAGGTTCTTTATTGAAAGCTGGCGTGCCCCTCAGCTTCATCCTACTCTCCCGTGCTCAGCCTCATAACAGCAGTAAAAATGATTAGTTTCTGCTCTCTTATATTTAGGTGACAGTCTTGGACAATAAACTGTGTGTTACTGAGTTCAGGAGCTTTCACTAAGTGTGATGTATAGCCTACAGATGGCCTTGAAGATGGTGCACGGACAATTCCCTTCTGTACAGTGATTTATGACTGAAACACAACTGTAAGGGTGTACCTGGCTGTGCTCATCACACCTGTGTCACATGCAACCATGGAGCAGTGCTGTTAGTCGTCATGGACAGCATGACGTTCACAGGATGCAGCATGGACCACTGTCAGGGTGATGCAGGGTGTGTCCTCTGCAGCCTCATCGTGGTGATCTCTGAAGCAAAGAGGTTATGGAACTTTAGGATCTGGTGAGTCTCTTTGTGAGTAAAACTTTGGTTGTGATATGTAGTACGTTGCCTTCCTTTATGGAAGAGTTTACACCTCGAATTTGCTATATACTACTGTGCATGGTTAGTAGGCTTCCCCTGCTTAGGAAGCCTGCTGAAGGAAGAGAGAACTATATTAACATGAACCCCCAACCTCCAACACTGTCAGCATGGCATCAGGTGAAAATGTTTCACAGAAATGCCAGTATAATACTCGGACTGCCATCTTAGAGGCAAAGCTGCCCAATGAAAGGTTTTCCTTGTCAGGGTGTGTGTGTTTGTGTTCTGACCTAGCAGCTCGCTGGTGGCTGGAGGGAGCTCTCAGAATATAAAGGTAACTTTAAAAATCATATGATACAGTGATTGCTTTGCACCATCGTTTTGAACTCTAAATTCAAAATGCTTGGTGTGGAGAGAGCTGATTGCCAGTGGTGTGAGATTAAAGAATGTACAAGTAAGGATTTACTAAAGGGATTTGGATACATTCCTCTTAGTATTTTACCTCACTAGCTCCCATCTCCTGCTTCTGTGCCATGGTGTGAGAAGGCCTGAATTCTCCAGATCAGCGTCTGGATTATTGTTCCAGTACTTCTTTCTTATATGTTAACGGCAATGAGATGGAGATAAAATATGATGCTGTGCTGAGCTGAGGAGTGTGTGCTTTGTGCTCTATCTGCTGCCTTCGACAATGGTTTTTTTCTTTCATGTAACCCCATCCTGGAAGAGGTGATTTGATTGCAGCGTGGTTGCAATCACCTACAGAAAGCATCCTGGCCAAGGGTAATCTTAAAACCACACTATTGGAAGGTGCTAGTTAATATAATGCTAAAAGCAATATAAGAACTGAGATACTTGATGAAAAGAGTTTATATATTATTATTACATGGGAAATCTGAAGTCGTACTACTTTTTAAAAAGTGAAGGCTTGACAACTATGACTCTTTTTATTTGCATAGAAATATAGACGCATAGCATAAACAAATACATCAGATTTGTAATACTGAAAAGTCCTCTGGTCCTTGTGTTCTTGTTGTAGACTATCAGAGGAGAAAAAACAAAATCCAGGTGAATTGATCATCTTTTTGTTTTCTTTGAATAATTTCAGTTAAGCACTATGTTATTTTTCCTACCAGGCTTGCAGCCATATCTGGCAGGCTTCTTTCTATTAGTCTCTGTGGTCTGCTCTCCTATTTCCTATACATTTTTTAGCTTCTGGGTGGATGCTATTATGGCTCATCCAACCTTTGGTATAAATAATTTATTCTGAAGGTTCAGTATGTTATAACGTGCATGAAGCATCTTGCATTTATTTTTAATGCTTCTGCTTTCCTGAGAGCTTTCTACATCCAAAGCTACCATCAGAGGGAACTGTCAATCTTCAAGCAGAAGAGAGAAACTTTCAGACCATATCATTCTATTTTTCTAGCTATAAATCATACGCTTCTGGTGAAGAGTGGAGCAAACGGTTATTATTTACCATTTTGAAGAACCTGGCTTGAGTGATGTGAAAATGTCTGTTTGCATTTGGTGTGAAGTCTCCGAAAGCTTCTCCCTGTGCTCATAAGCATGCAAACTGTGCGCCGGTCCCCTGTGGGAGGCCACTGAAATCAGGGAGATACCGGAAGGCAATTGGGTGACTGATAGATGTGAGTGCTAAAAATGTAAAAGGAGATACAGCCAGGGCATCAGTAGCCAGGAGTGGCTTTCTACCAGAGCACATCCAGGGGATGAGCCCAGCCTATACGACAGAGGGAGAGATGGTTCAGTCCAATGGGGAAAAGGGAGCTGATCCCTGCAGGTCATAGCTGTCCATGCAGACAAATGACTATTTGGTCACTTCTTTCCTTCACAAACTTCAGCCACCATCATGGGTTGTTGTAAGTTAGGATTTACAAATGTGGAGGAATTATGTTTTAGAGAGGCATTATTTAATGGAAAGATTAATGGTGATTGCAAGACTGTTCTTTTTGGAGGGGAGGAGGGATAGGGAGACAGGGGTTTAGCAGGCTTTTTGTAGATCTTGGGGGTTTGTTTGCCATATCGTCCTTGAATTTATGCTGATTTAACACTAAAACTATATTCTGATTTAAAACGAAGCAAACCTGCCTCATATGAGATGTGTCAAACATGTTAGTTAAATTAATATCTACCTTGTCTCACACAGCAAAAGGCACAGGAGTGCAGGAGACATGGTCGCTAGTAGCTTCCCCTGAAAATTGGAGCCTGGTGCTCTTTAGTGTTTCTATTGACATGCTAGGCAGTGATATAATCTTGTGATTTGCAGACTTTCTCAGAAAAGAGGACTGCTAATAGAGCGAATAATGTCCAAGAGAGATTGAAAGAGGATGTGAAACTTCTGGAGTGAAATCAATGGACAGATTCAACAATGATAAAAGGAAATGTTCCGTACATGCTCATTTAGCATGTACAGGGACTTAACTATTTGTTAGTCTTTTAAGAGGTTTGTGTAATAGGATGCAGCGAAATTGGAACTGAACCTTTGGCTGGAGCAGCTTATCACAGGCTTTTGAACCATTTGCATGCACAAGTCTCTTCAATGACAACATTTGAAGGAGACTTTATGACTGAAATCAGTCCTAAAACATGGAAAGTGCTATGACAGCAACTGTTACAAGGTATATCACAGTTCAGTAGCTGGAAGGTGAAGTTGAACTAATTCAATTTCAGCATAAGAGGGAGCTTTCCAGGAGGGAGAGGGAACAAAGAAGGCACTTCATAGGAATAGGATAATTAAATACTGAGATAGTTTACCTGATGAGTGGACACAAAGAGTCTTTCAAATTCATTCTACAGAGAATTTTAGTCTGTGCTGACTGCATAGATTAGTGAAGAAGACAAAATTTTCTGCTTCAGTCTCAGTGTATTTCTGTTTTGTGTTCTGCTAGTTATTGTATCATGTAGTTCAGTCAATTGTCTGCAGACCTTAAAGAGCGTATTTTTAAATTTTCTAATTTTTTCCCCCGTCTTAAATGCACAGCTAGAGAGAGGTAATCAGAGCTGGAAAGAGACCAGAACTCCAAATGTGGATGGCTATGGATGGGTGCTGCTCAGTTCATTCTCGTTTCGTAATTCTTCCCTACCTAAGAATGATATTTCTGGTACATGCCCAGGATCAAATTCTAATCTATTTTAATGAGAGTTTTTTGGTCAGTGAATAGGCTGTGCTTTTCAGCAGATCACACTGTATAATGTAATGGTCTTTTCTGGTCTTAGCATTAACAAATAGAGTTAGTTCAGTCCCTACCAAGTACTGCTATGCTTGTGTTGTTAAATTGCATTGGCTTGTACTAATACATTTTATGAAAATGTCAGTGCTGAGCAGTACTATGAACTAATGGGGCTGCATTGAAGTTAAACGTGTTACATCCACTTAAATTATTTGAGAATTTGGTCTGCCACATGTGATATCTAACATGGTATTGTAAAAACTGAAATCCCTCAACAGTGAGTGTTATCAGATCACAGCTGCGTTCCCCCTAAAACAACAAATTTAAGTACTCTGTTGAGACTCCTTAAAAAAATAATTTTATACGCAGAACTTAAAATGTCATTACTTCTACATCTGTTTCTGCCAGTACTGTTCTTGCCTTGGCTTGACTGACCCAGCAAACTGAAGCTGGAATTTTTTTTTCTTAAGCCCTTGAATAGACCAGGTCTAATTCATAGTTTTATTGCTTTGCTTCAAAATCAACTTCAGTTAATTTACTCTGGATTTGTACTGGACTGAGTGGAAACAGAATCAAGTTCATAAACTTGCATTGATTTTTAAATATTTGTAGCTGTTTGCAACAAACTGGGCAAAATTAAGTAGAGAATGCTATTTGAAAATCTGGAATTACTTTCAGGCTTTTTCTTTTTATTTAGCATTGTTTCCAGGAGATAAATCTTTTAATTATGCTGTGCTTTCTTCCCAGTGATGGGAATGGGTAACAGTAAGCCTGACAGCACTGGCTACTGCCTTCTCTACAGCATGTGAATGCTATGAGTTGTGCTGATTCCAATATGTAACACTTTTATTCATTTACTGCATACTTCTCTCAGTGTTTCAGTACTTTCTAAGTACACCATATGACTTACTGCTTGGGAGCCCATTTCCCTGTGCCTGCTCCATTTGTAGAAGTTGATACAAGCAGCAAATGCCACTAGCAGTCTAAGTCTAAAATGAACTATTCTGCTAGGTCTTTGCTTTCTGTGTATTTGCTATGCTTTACTTGCCTCTGGCAAGTTACAAATGAGAGTAAGAAAATGACTTTTGGAGAGAAAACAAGCCACAGCCTTATAAAAAAAAAAGGAATAATAAATAATCTGGGTAAATAGTCCTTGCCATGCTGAATTAAATATACCTACAGTCCTGCACAAGCCAGTTGTACCAGCATATGGGCCTGATTTTTCCTTTGCTGTGGTGCAGTGACTTCATTGAAATCCACGGGTCTGGTTTTGCAGAACACAAATCTCCATGTCTACCTGCTAGCACTGCCTGCTCTCTGAGCCTGTGAGCTGCCTGCCAGCTTTGATTTGGGAGCTGCTTGGACACCAGAGCATCCCAATAGCTGCCAGTGAACAGTCATGCCTAAAATCTCTATCGTTGCGGCAGTATAAAACTTCTTTATATTCTGTCACTGGACAGTGTAGAGTGGTGTGAGCTTCCCTGGTGCCATGACCAGTGAGTTGTACAAGCGTAACTGTGGAGGGACACACTGATAAATCCAAGCCACTCCTTTACAGGCTGCCTGCCTTTATGGTCACCAAAGCTGTTATGGATCCCAAAGTCTTTAAGAGTGACCATATGCAGTGGTACAGAACAAACCTACTGGTTAGGTGCTAGCTCACGTGGTGGGGTTGAGCTTCTGGAAAGAATAACCATTTTAGGAGATAATCAATATTCAACAGACTTGCCTGCATAGCAAGTGTTTCAAGTGCAGAAACTGTGAACATATTGCAGGAACAACCAGGAAGCAAAGTGTTTTTGAAGTAATCTAGCTATGTATCACATGTAGGTAAGTCCTTCTGACATAAGAAAAATCTAGATGCTACAGAAATCCCTAGAGAAAACTATGGTTAAATCAGCAGAATTTACATGTAGATAAAAATTGCTTACCCAGCTGCACCATTCTTCTAGCAGCACCAGCCTGGTCCTTGAAGTTTATTGCCTACTGCTGTGTTTCGAGTTCCAGTTGTCAGATTAATGCAGTTTTAAAACAGTGAAGCTCCTGCATCCCTGCTCAAAAGGAAGGTGGTAGTTTGCCTTTCACAGCTTTTTTGGAAGAGGTGATGCATGTATATGCTGATCAAACTATTGTTGATCCTCTGTACTGTTCATGTAGCACCTTCTGGTATTGTATAGGTTTGCATAAGCTCAGACTTTTACTAGCCTAACTGTTGGCCGAAATATACTGCTGAGGTTCATCCCAAGTGGATTTCCATATACCCCATGGATGAAGATATTTTGAGTGTTAGGTCCTGGTGACGCACATGGCGTGTATCCTTAGCTCTGTGCAGGGAAGGCAACCAGCTCTGCAAGTGTCCTACGACAAGCAATCCAGACTCCAAAACAGACTGTGCTCAGGAGAAGACTGCTTCAGCTGCCTGTTCAGCTATAGCACTTTGTGGATGGAGCTGCAGAACAGCCCCAAGCCTTGTGCTGGTCACCACTGCCAGGCTAGACAGGGCAGAAACTTCAAGGCATTTTCCATATCCAATTCTCATTTAACAGGATGTGAGCCAGATGGCATCTCTCCTCTGTGGCCATGTCAGCAAGCCTCTTGTTCCACCCTGAATCTATTATGGCCCATTTTCCCTTGACTGAGTGTTCAGTTTGTTGCTGCCATTGCTGTGCCTCAGGAACAGCCCTCCTCTGATGTTATGGATAATCTTTTCCTTTGTCCGTGCCCCTGTGAACGTGACATCTGCATCATCCAATGGCTTTTGATGGCAGCAGGCTTTATTTATCATATTATCCCTCACATGATCCAAATTTTAAGTCTTGGACTCCCTTCCTTCTCTGCATACCACTATGGAGCTTTTCTCCCCTGTTACTCGAACTGCTGCTCTTGTTCACTATTTAAAGCCCTATTCACCTTTGACCTCTGAAACTGCTGTCCTTCTGATAATTCCCTCAAACCTAGCGAGATAAAAGTGGGAAGAAGTTTGTCCCAATTTCTTTTTCAAAGAATCCAATCTTGCAGGAACAGAAACTGAGGCCTGTTTACAGGAGTTCCAGAGCCAAACACCTCTGATTGGTAGTAGATCAAGGATCTCACTTGGGGTTTATCCCTTTTCTAATGAGTTTGTTATCGATGAGGGTGTTGATACAGTGAGCATCTAATGTTTTGTGGTCGTCAATCACCCTTCCATAGCTTGCTTTAATTTAGCTTTGGAACAGAAATTCTCTGGACACCAGATGATTCATGGACACCTGTAGCCAGCTAGAAGTGTCAAATGATTTAGAACTGCCATCACTTGCTATTAGGCCCATGATTATCTGTGGGTTTAACACACTACAGCTGGAAAGAGCAGAGCGACCTAAAGGGCAGGCTTTAGGAGTATGAGAGCAATAAGAAAGTAGTTTATGCCTCAGACGGCGACTCTTTGGCTGTACTGATACATCCCCAGCCTCTTATTTAAAGCAGGTGGTGCATGCTCCAGGCAGTAGGTGGGAATGGGGATCCTGAGCAGGGAGCATTTAAATTGTCACAATTCTGTCCTCAGCTGGAGCGTGAGAATCCAGGTAATGAGGGCCAAGCACCTGACCTAGCCAGCCAAGCCTCTCAGTGCCAGAAGCGAGGAGGCAATGAGGCAGCAGCAAGAGCTGTCTGCCCTTTGTCTCTGTTACAGCTAACAGGTTTTATGCCTAAGGAAGGAATGAGAGAGCACATTATTTAAATAATGTATTTTATATCCTTGTGTCTGTATGTTCTTGCCCAGATGTGGGGAGGGCAGCTTTAGGAGGAAGTTATTTTCACCTCTGATGAAAATAACTGCTTGTGTGCCAGGAAGCTTAGCCAATTGCTAACTAAAACAGAAGCCAGTCTATATAGAAGACTAACTGCTAGTATTTAAAAAAAAAAAAGAAATTGTAGCCTTTTGGCAGCCCATCTCATGTACACATGTCTCTGAAGCACAGGACAGGTAAAGCAATTCCCATCTTGCCCTGGTTCATTGCATTGAGGGACCTTGAGAACAGGAAATGGCTTCTAGAAATGTGGAGCTCTCCAAAAGACAGACTTTCCCATTAATGTCAATGAAATGATTTCTAGTTTCATAATAAAGCCCTCTGCATAATTCTTCCACTACTTATACACCTCATAAAGATTGCGCCTGCATGGAATCAAAGACAAAAGGGGAGACAGGAAAAAAAAGACAGGAGGGAGAGAAAAAAAAAAACAACAAAATTAATCAGATTGCTTGTGTGCTGGTAAACTTAGAATGAGCGTACCCTGTCCTAGAAAAGAAATGGTTGAAACCGCATCATATTTATTTCAGTAGTGCAGATGAGGGATGGTGTGTTGTATTGTGTTCTGTACTTCATACGGCATTTTCTCCCTCTGCTGGCAGTTGGATACTGCAAAGTTGTAACTAATAGAAAACAACAAAACTCTCAAAAGGCTGAAGCATTTAGGAATCTCAAAACTCTGCAGTATATGCTGAAAAATTAGGTCGTACCGTACTTGAGTCCAATTAGTGCTGGAAATGGCTGACAGTCATCCCATGTACAGGGCAGAATAATTCCTACAGAAGATCAGCACAACTAAATGCAGCCCTCTTTTCTTTGGAGAGGCAGCTGAGAGTCACGCTTGGTAATGTTATAGTAAATACAGACTGCACAATCAGACTTGGAAGTTAGTTATAGCTTATTCTGAAGAACAACTTCAGGTCTGTAATTTTAGAAATAGTATTTTTTGGCTTTATGTTACAATGACATTCTGTGTACTTCTATGGGTTACTGATTCTTCACTTTGTTGGTTTTCAACTCATTTTTACTTTCTTTTAAAAATATTTCTATGATATACAGACCTAGGGGGAAAACATTGCTAAGGCAGTTGTAAGAAAAAAAAAATGAAAAAGAAAACACAGTACTGTGTAATATTAAAANTCTGTTCAAACTGCTCAGCAAAAAAAAAAAAAAAAAAAAAAAAAAGGATCAATTTTGTTCCAGGGAAGTTCTGTAAAACAATGGGCTTCTAAATAAATTAAAGCATTCTGGCAGTACATATTTATTAAAAATAATACTGCCCTACAGGAGAAAATAAATTTAACAGACTTACTTAAAAGGAATAGCTCAAAAAATAAGAATATAATCTTGACTCTAATGGAGATACTACTTTCTGCTCCATAAGACTGGGGTATTAACCTTGCAAATAATGTTATATTAATGACTACATACCCTAAACTATAAATCTCAGAAATATATATCAACTTGGCATGGAAATGTTTATATATTCCCTGTAGCAAGCCAGAATCACTAGTATTGAATTAATAGCATTAAGCTTTTTAACTATTCTTTGAGCTATTGTAGTAAATAGTATAGCCATTTTATGCTTGAGTAAATAGAGGCAGAAAGGAACTTGTTTAACAGAGTCTAGGAGTGCAGATTTCTAATCCTACTTTTATTGATAAACATATTAAAGACAGGTGGAATTTTTTTTTCTCTTGAAGAGATGCATTTAGAGCAATAGCTGATGAGGCTTAGAGAAGTAAAGTGCATTTAGCAGGAATTTAGCTAGGGGAAAACACCGACAGATGCTAAGGAATATTCAAGTTAAACAAAGACATCTGTGAGGAGTGGCAGTGCTGGGAGAATAATTCTGTAGTCAGCAGTAAAGGAGAACTGAGTTAGAGCTGCCATGGCAGGTGCAGGTTGGGGCTGGGATGTGAGAAGGACTTTTCGGCAGTATTGTGGCTCAGCTAAAGGAGCCAGTCAAAAGCATAAAAAGTGTACAAATAGGGAAAGCTTTAAAACATAGCATTAATAGTGATAGTGACACTAGAAATAGGAACATCTTGAATTTTTTCATACCTTCTCACCGCTGTTCAGTTGTCTGCCCAAACCTGAAACGGCTCAGTCAATGGCTGGTGCTTCTTCAGCACAGGCTACTTTCCTAACAGTTGCAATTGCTCTGTGGAGATTAGCAGAGATTCTTCTCAGTTGCCCTAGAGCAGCACAACATCTTTTATTCATTTGTTAACTAGGCACCAATGCAGAGGTCCACCTGCTTGATTTCATGAACTGTTCTGCGCACAGGAAAGTGAGTATCTTGTTTTGTTATTTTGATGAAGAGGCATCTTTATTATAACACTGAGAGATTAGAGATGTTCTATGCATCCAAACATGTTCCAAACAATGAATGGGAAAGGTTCACACAGAGATTTAATGCCTTTGTGTTATTACAGCTGTGTGCAACAATAATTAATCCCCTTCGCTCTTCCAGAGGCTCTTGCTGTGCACACAGCTTGTCCATAACAGCGCAGGTTGGGGAGTTTATAGAGATACCCGTTCCCTGTTCTTATGGTGCAGTAGCTACCTTAAATCTGCATTTTCCTCTAGCCTAAATGGAAAGACCATTTAAAAAATAATTGCCACCTCCTTTCCTCCCTGTGACTGCATACAGTGAAAGCATATGTAACATGCAAGGCTCTTTCTCCCCCTCTAAAGACACCAAACTACTATTTCTGTTGCCCAAATGGAGAAGCATCTTCCTGACTTTAGTCTTCGGATTTTTTTTCCCAGTTTTTTGAGGATGAACTGGAAAAACATTGTCATACAATGAGAAATATTACCTGCACACCCCTATTCCTAGACTGATTACTGTTTTTTGGGGGAACTTCATGTAAAGCTTGCTGAGGATTTGACAAATGGGGAACTTCCAGAAGTGGTTTTTAGAGTGGACACACACGATAATAGGATATTTTTATGACTTGATACATAAATTCTACACATTGAGGAGTACAACAGTGCCTAAGAAAAGCCTCTTACATAGTGAATGGAGAGTCCTGGGCACATTTCCACAAAGCTTAGAGGAAAGGTTCCTAGTAGAGTGTTTTGGAAAGAGGTGGTTGGATATGACCTGCATTGTGACTGCTGGACGAAAGCGTAAAATAAACCTGTGCTAATAGATCAGTTGTGACTTCTCAAAGAAGGATTTCTTTACGTGCTTTAATACTGTACGTATTAAAGATAATAAATAACAAAGATAAAGACAAACTAGCAAAGATGTTATTTTCTTTTATCTAGGTACTTCAATTAGGTGTGACTAAGTTATTTGTGAACGACTACTATTTTTTGTAGTATGTATTGTTAGTGTTTCCTCTCAAGGGAGCAGGTGTTCCATCCCTATTCTCATTCACTGTAAATGAGCTCCAGTCTATTTTGAATACACAGAACATTTTGGGATGGGTCTGGATTTGGATTTTTAACACTGACCTGACTTTTTCTTTGCAGATGATATGTCTGTTGGCTTCAATGATGTTCCCCTTTCACAGCAGAAGACAAAACCTGGCTGATCAGCAGAGCCAGAGTCTGAGCTCAGAAACCTGAACTCTTACCTCAATATTGTAGGTCTAAATTAATCTTTTTCCTGAATCATCTATTTACCTGTTACCATCTTCAGTTCATTTCTGTAGTTCTTGTGAAGTGTCTTGCAACAGATTGAGTCATTTTCTGTCCTCGTCAAGCTGCTTGTGGAAATGGTGTGCTAAATAGACTCTGAAGTTTGTGTTTAGTAGTTAGCAGTGGTTACTAATACCCTCCAAAATACTACTGTTGCAATTAGCACCAGTTTCTTCTGGGTTCTAGAAGATAAATGCTGACAATAATAAGAGGGCAATGCTGATTTGAATAGTGAAGTAATAGGACCAGATCAAATGGATGCCAAGTGCTTTCAACTTCCATTGGTCTCTGGGATTTTGGAACTCGGTGCTTTTTAACCTCAGGCCTTTAGAAAGGATTTATTTTTCTTTTCATTGTGCTCTTAGAGATGTGGGGTTTGGTGCTTCTTTCCCCCTCCCCCTCTTTCTTCACAGAACTGTATTCTTTTGATTTCCTTGTCATAAAAACAATTCCTTCCTTCTATGCCCTGTACTCAAATGTAACTTCATATGTTGGACAGCTGATTGTAAGGATTTCCTTCACAAAAAGCACAATATGTCCTGTTGCATCCTGCAAAATGTAAGGTGTGTAAAGGACAACAACTAGACGTCCAGTTAAACATGAAGTCATAGAAATTCAGCAAAACAAGTGTGGAAGAGATTCAAGAACATACAGAGCCAGTTTTTATATGGCTTGCAAAGGAACCTCTCATCGGATCAAAAAGACCTTTTACTTCTCTGTGTATGTTTTTGAGGAACACATAAATGTGGCAAAGAGACACTTTGATAGCAAAGTCAAGTGGAAAATAAAGCCAAAAGTATAGAGATATGTGTGTATGACTACTAGATCTGATATGATTATGCCATTAAAAGGAAATATATCCATAGATATAGCTACCAAGCTCCTAAAAGTGCCTTTCATTTTCCTCCTTCTATGTGGATAGTGTCATTCTCCTTCCCTAAATATTATTCTTGCTGGAATAAAGGCCAAATAACACAAAATATATGAAAGATTTGTTTGAGTGGAGCAGGTAGGTAGAGAATTTTTGAAATATTTTTATTCTTCTTGCTTCTTATTATTAAAGACATTGAAATAATTCTGTATTACCTTCAATGTCCATACCAGTCATGCACTATAACCTTTGACATAAGTGCTCAAGTAGATGAGCAGCTAACTTTGGCTACTATCTAGTTTTTCAGGCAAACCCAGGTTTTGATTCTGCATTGAATATGCTGGTTCATGTAGAGGATTCTGTATCCCTTTCAGGCACTTGAAAAAATGGGCCACTAATTCACAGGAGGAATTTTTTTTAGGCCTAGCTTGCTGTTGCTAGCTCCAAAGAATTTAGTTGTTGAAAGGCCAAAAAATAAGGGAAGGTCTGAAAACTACAGTTAAATGTTCATCTTTTTTTCCATTTCTACTTGTATTGCTATATGCTAGTGGTACTTTTTATGGATTATGGTGCTCTGGATGTTCATGCTGACCCAGCAATTCATCTATTGTGTATACCTGACAGCCCAGCCCTAATAGCTTTTTGCTCTATAAGCACGTCACAGTATGGAAAGACACATTAATGTGTTTTTGATGTCTTTTAACTCTTGGGTCCTATTTGGCATATAGGATGTTGTGTCAGAGGGATTTCATGTAAATAAAAAGTATATTTTACCTAAAGAAACAGAAAAATGTCATCTTGCCAGGAACCCTTACTTGAAAGTAGAAGAGCTCTCCCTTGCTTTGCTGGTGCTAGCTGGTCAAGATATTTATGGGAAACAGATTATTTTTTCACATTTTAGTGCCCAGTAATTCAATGTGGCCTTATTCATGCATGTGGGAAGATGTCTCACAATTGACCTTAACAAACAGAAGGTATGATGTGAGAAGGCTAGCAAATGGAGGAAGGAAGTGATGAGAAGAATAGGAGGGAAACACCATGAAATTATTTAAATGATCCCTGCAAAAACAGTCCAGAAAATTATACTAGCTATCACTGGCTGTGTTTTCCTCAGTCATGAAGTGTTTCACTTGTGTTTTAACTCTGTTCCATATATTTTTTGTTTTCTCCTCTGTCAGCTCTACCACGACATAGTTTTGCTCGTGCCCTCCATACAGATGTGCTGCATTACCGGTCCAAATTTGGTGTCTTCCTGCTATGTCAGGTACATTTTTTTCTTGTATGTCATGGAATAGCTTAACTGATGGTAACACTTTAGCGTGTGTGCAATAAAGGCCATGCAATACCACATTTCTTCAGCATTGGGTGTGCTTGCTCTAGTGGGAGTCAGGGAGATTTGAGAAATTGATGTCGTACACTACAAAGCATGCATTATTCAATGAATATTTCTGCTTTCCTTTTTTTGTTTTTCCCCAGAAATTCCTAAGCCATGCCAAATACTATCAGCTAGTCAATATGTTTTTAATTCAAATTCGTTGTTTATTTTTGCAGAAATGTGTAAGCAACTGAAGTTTTATTGAGAAATGTTTACCAAAAAAAGCCTTGTGGTTTCCCACTGCTTTCAGTCATGTCCAGAAACTGTATTGCAGCAGGTGGTAAAACACAGCGTGTGATGTGGTTTCTGTCTTCTGTCAGGAAGGATCATGAATAACCAGTGAATTTGAAAGTCAGGATCTGAAAATAAATTATAAGCTGAAAATAATAGATTTATGTGAAGTAAAGGATTGCTTATATACTTCTGCAAACATGAGCATAAAAATACTGATTTTTCTGTTTAGTTCTTTCTAAGTAGTTGCACAATGCAGAGTTATTATTTATTGGCTTAGAATAAGTAAATGCAATGAGTTCGTCTCCTAAGCCAAACTGCAACTCTGTCAGAGTCCTACAGGGAAAAGTAGAACAAATGAAGGAAAAAGCTGGTGTTCTCAGTGTGTGAAGAAAGGAAAACAGAAGAATACTATGTTTTTTTTCTGGAATTTATATATGTACATACTTTTAAAATGAACTTAATTTTCAAAAGAAATTAAGGTGCTCTGACTCTCCAAAGTTGTGGAAAAGAAACTCAGGCTTTGCACTGAATTTATACTGTAAGATTCATCATACAGTAATTACAGCATTATCTATCATGGTGTTTCTATACTAAGTATGCTATACATTCAGCATTTTATATTACTTCTTCTGTCAATCCACTCAGCCAATTGCTCAATTCATTTGAAAATCTAGATAATCTTGCCTATTTTGCATCTATGAAAAGTGCTAAATGCTCTGGTGTTCATATTAGAAGTAATTACATTCTCTACTTGGGTCTTTACCCTTGATTACAGTCATTGCCAATCTTAGTATTTCAAATATTTTGTTAAGCTGCCCGACATCAATTTTTCCACTGTATTTGTAATACTGGTTTTTGGGATTTTTTTCAAGTTCTGTGGGACAAAAGGTGCTGCACAAGGGACACTGTGTTGCAAGTGTTATTGTTCTGGATAAAGGGTTGCTTACTATGGCTAGGACTCTCCACCAGGACAAAACCTCTGTGGGAAAGGAAATCTGGATTAAGCAGGGGACGCTCTGTGCTTCTGCAAGCTTGCATCCTGGAAGCTTCCTTTGCCTGGGACTGCCTGTGGCACTGAAGTGAGAAGAAACATTAAAGAGCTGAGGGGAAATAAAAAAAAGCAAAACAAAAAACTAGAACAAAAAGAACAAGTGGGAAGGCAGGGGTTTAATTCCCAACGCTGCACTTAATGGACACAAAAATGGAAGAAGGGTCAAACCAGGGTCCTGTGTTTCAAACACGTTTCATTAACTTCTCCTGAAGGCAGCAATGTTTGTTTTATCTGTAATTCAGCTCAGGCCTCCAAACAGTCAAAGCTTGTAGAAAATGATCCATGTTTTGTGATTTGTTACAGTCTTTATCCTTACTGTAAATTAGGGGCGTTGAATTGTCCGGTGGAGGTTAGTGTCTCTTTCCACTGACAGTGTAAGGAGTCTAGAAAGATAAGTCTTCCAAGGAAGGTGTCGAAAAAGCTCATTCATAGCTGAAGATTATCCCGTTCCCCCAGTACACCTTCTTTGTAAACCATCTTCCACTGTGGCAGTTTGGAACAGAAGTATTTTGTCTGGTTTCTCCCTTAAAGTTATATTTGGAGGCTGCTGTACAAGAAAAAAATCTCTGCAAACTGATGCACGGTATTATTATTTTTTACCCTCATTATTTTTTACTTGCCTTGTCTTATTTTTATAGTTCTGCCTTTCTTCCTCCTCACCAGATTGTTTATAGTTTAAAAGAAATAAGCCTTCTGCTTGTTGCATAGTCAGTTCTCTTTACATTTTTCTTAAGTTAATGTTGGTTTCTGTTGTCCTTTTCCGTGTTTAGACATAGCCAGGATAAATTTCAATGACAGCCTTTCCAACTGTTTCTAAATATTTCTCATTTTTCTTGCAGACCAATTTCCATATGTTACAGAATTTGAATCCAAATTCCATCAGGCATTCTCTCCATCCCTCCAGCCATCATCCCAGAAGTGGAGGGGCTCAGTTTGTTCAGGTGGAGCTTGCTTTCTACGCCCCCAGCCCCAGCAAATCTGTCGGGAGTAGGAGGACAGAGGAGCGCGCCGCCCACAGCCACCTGCTCTGCCAGGGAGCCCAGAGCCCTGCCAGAGCCGTGCCAAGGCACCAGCTCGGGGTAGGAGTCTGGCGTGGATCAGCCAGGAGATGTGCTGCTTCATGTTTCTCTTGCTTGCTCTCTCCTGGGTAACCTTTGCTGACAAAGATAAAGCCCGGTGTTAATTTTTTTTAAATTTTTGATGGGGTTTATTTGGGTTTTTTTAAAGTCTCCTTCCGGGCAAATTGCTTGCTCATGTTACCTATAGACATTTAGTCAGTTGTAAAAAGTACAGCCTTAGTTTTCTAGCTAATATGAAAATTGTGTAACACAGGTGGAGTATAATTACTTCCTTAGCAGTGTGCACAACCTTGCTATGGGAACAATAGCATCTCTTTTGGAGCTGGGACTGTCAGGGGAGGAGGATTCATCTCTTCTACTTGGACATTACTTATATGTAGACAAGGCCTTCAGCAAAGTCTTAATAGGTACCTTTCTTAAGGAAAAAACCCCAAAACAACCACAAATGGCATCAAACCAAAAAACAACCCACCAAAAAAAAAAAAAATCACCAAAAGGCCCCTAAAGCAACCCCCCTCCATAAAAAAAACCAAAAAAGCCAAACCCACCCTTCAAGTCTCATGTATGAAAAATAGAAGCTGCAGGCTCATTTTGCCATATAAGCACCTAAGTAGCATCAGCAGGTGAATGTGACTATTCAGCTGTACTGCCTGCAGATGCTGCATCTTTGCTGGAGTCCAACCTCTCTGATGTCTTATCAGAGACTCAGTGGGAGAAAGAGAGAGATGCCAATTCAGCTCCAGCTTGGCATTAGGAAATCTTGCAGTGCATTATTGCAACTGTGGCGTTTCAAACTGGAAATCATGAATAGTCCTCAAAGAGTTGTCCTGTCATCCCTGCTTACTCACTGGGAATTGTGTATTCTCTCATGAAAGACAGTGAGACTCATAAAATAGAAATTAGGTCGCTGATTACTGTTGTTTTAATATAAGCTGAGCACTTCCCAGTTATCTGTTAATTACAATTCCCTGAATTAAGTCCCCTATAATGGAATTATTATTGATTTGTCAAAACTACGGTACACTAGAATGCCAGAATCTAATCCAATATACGTTGGCTAGATACAGGCTGCCCCATATTGCCTCCTGTCTATACTGGGAGAAAGCAGGACAGTTTCCAGTGCATCTTCCCCAGCACATTGGATTGTGGACACCTAAACTTGCTCAGGGGTTCAGAGCGGTCTCAAACATATTGAGAGTGCACTGTGGGCTTGGGCTAAGTACTAAGCTCAGTTCTCCTGCAGTTATCTCAAAAAGCCCACCTGATACCCTCTTTGTCCCTTTAATTCTTTTCCCCTCCACTAGTTTTAAAAACATCTGCTTTGAATCTTCAGAGCTTTGAGTGTTGTCTGGTGTGGGCCATGTCTGCTATCTCTGCGACAGCTCTTCTAGTCTTGAAGCTCCCAGCTGTACTTGTGCTCTTTGGGTAAAATCACATGCCTGGAGATGACTTAGCACAGAGTCTAACTTTCATGTAAGCCTGAGACTTTTTCAGCATCAGAGAGCATTGGGTGCAGGGCAGTGAGGCGAGGAGCACATCAAACACCTGACTGAGCCTGGGCCTGGGGAGGTAACTCCTGACTTTCAGGTGTTTCTGCAGCATGGACCTGATCTCTTTGGAATCCTGGGCTGTGGGGAAAGAGGTGGGGCACCATGTGGTGGGCAGGACACACATACATTTTGCCATGTGGACATGGTGTCTTTAGGGGTAACAGCATGGTGGATGTATTGTGGAACAGCCAGTACTAACAGTCACTCTAAAGGTACTTTGGCATGACCAGGTGTGGGGACACAGCCACTGAGGTTCAAACAGGTTCTTACCATCAACTTCAAGAGCAAGGCCATTATTCTCTTATTCTCTTGGTGGAGAAGAGATGTCAGTAATAATAACCCTTAGCTTGATATTCACAAATTTTTATTTCTTGTCTGTATTTCTTTACAAGTTAGCTAAAAGAGGGTTGTGATTAAAAAAAAAAAACAAACAAAACTAATAAATATTCTTTAAGAGCTTCTTAAATATTTGTATTTAAAAACATCAAAAGAAATAGTGAGCAGATAATTGTCTTTCTGGTGAGAGATGCAGAAACTTAGCATAAGAGATACAGTACCTAAAGAATAATAAGAATTTATGTTAGGCTGTAAAGATAATGTTGAGGGGTTTGCAATTCCTCAGTTTCTCAAGGATATCTGGTAATAATGTGGCCATTTTATATTATAGTGCCTTCTATTTTCTTTACTTTTGTAGTCACATAAATAAGGAGTCAAAGGTTTAATACTTTGTGAATAGTATTCTCTAAGTTATAGTAATGTTTGACCTTTTCAATATTGTGTGATTTGGTTAGTTGGTCTCTACTTATAGCTGTGCTGGGTGGTAGGCATGAGTAAGTGGATACCAGCTAATGAAAATATAAAATACAGGAGAAGCCAAGTGAATATACAAAATGTGTAGCATTAAGTATTGAAATTCTGATAAATCATTCTTGTGACAAAAGGTATAATGAGATTAGAAATTGCAACAAAAAATTAATCTTTTTTAATGACATAAATTGTGCCTAGGCGGGTAAATGGTATGAATTTAACTTGATCTCATTATACTCCTAAATTTGTAATCTCATTTTCCTCCTCAGATGCTTCACTTAAAGAAGGCAGCAGTGTGTGTGTATGACTGGGTGTGATACATTCTATATTTGGGAAAAGTTACTTAATCCTTCAACCTCAGTGCACCGGGAAGCGAGAAATACTTGATGCAGAGGGAAACTTCCCTCCTAAGATTCAAATAGTCTTTTGTTTCTTATTCAAAATTCTGCAGAATGCAACCAGTGTTGACTGACTCCATAAATCTTCCCCATTCTAGTGGTCTCAGCCCTTAGGAAACCTGTTCCAGGCTGGGAAGAGAGACACATGAAGAATAATTAGAGCAGAGAACTCCACCACCAGAAAATAGATTACAAAGATGAGGTTTCAGCTGTCAGCGCTGAGCAAGAGCTATGGTTCGAACCGTAGCGTGCCTGCAGTGGACCTGGGAGCCTCTCTGAGCAGCCTTACCCTCTGGATCATGATTTTTTACTCACTTGCTCCATGAAGCGGATGACTGAGGGGGAGGTGGGAGGGAAATGAAGAATGTTATTTCTTGGGAGCAAGTTATGTCTTTCTTCTTTCCGTATTTACCATATTCTTTCAGATATGCTGTGTAAGTACTAAATGATTGCACTCAAGGCTCTGACAGCTTTTAGCTGTTCTCATTTGTCCTGAGAGGATAAAGGACATAAGAGGAACCTGTTTATTCCTGTGCATGCATAACCAGAACTGTGAGCACATGCAGGAGCATCTTTCCCAACACGTGTGTGCATAGCTGAAGTCACAGCCCGAGGTCTCCTGCCTCCTCACTGAGAAAGAAAGAAATAATGTAGAATCCAGGTTTTAAGTTGCTGTCAGGGCTGGATATGCAGTGATTTCTTTCTCAACCTTGGACTGAGAATATGCATGAGCAAGTAATGAGACATTTAGGAGCCCAAATTAGTCTTTTCTCTTAGCAACTTCCTTCTTCCCACACCTCAAAACACTTTAACCAGTACTTCCCTCTTTATAATCCACCTCCAGCATCTGAGCAACATAAAAGCCTCAAAAATGTAAGTGATTTCCACAGGAATCCATCTAACATAAGCGTCTGAGCAGAGAGGGAAGATGTAGGGGAGCTGGATGGCAGAAGCAAGCTTCTGACCCTTAGATCAGACCCCAGGACCTGGAAGCAGCTGCCACCACGAAGCTGTGTGCACTGCACACAGACTGCAGCCTCCTGGCTGTGCCACCTTATCTGTGTAGTTAACAGCTGTGGTACAGCTGCAATGCACGATTCAATCCTGGTTTTATTTCTATTTCTGTCTCTGTCAGTTCATGTCTTGCATACTGCTCACTGGAGGATCTCTGTGCTGTGGGAGGCCCATGCAAAACATACTGCAAATGTGCCCATGCCTTTGTTCTCAGTCCTGCCAAGCAGAGCCCTCTCTCGTGGGCTCCATCCCCTTTCTCATTTCAATTTATCCACCAGCCGTTTGCTTCCAGCTATCCTGCTCATTCCTGTTTTCCATTTCTTTCCCAATCTCTCTTGATGGCCACTGAACAACCTGTCACATCTTTCCTCCACTCTCCTCGTTCCTCTTTCTTCCCAGTTGTCAGTTGTAAGGCTCTACTTCCCAAATTGTTCCCTGTGTCCCCAGGGCCAGCCCCTGCCTGCCTGCTTTGTTCCTGCTGACACTGGGATCTCCCTGTTGTCCTCCTTTCCGCTGCCCCAGTCCAACAGAAATCTAAGCAGAAGAGCACAAGATGAAATCTCCCCTGCTGATTTTGTGCCCACAGGCTAAGATGCAGTATCCCATCTCTGAGACTTGAGGTGCTAAACTGTAAGTAGCTTTTCCTAAGAATAAGCATGTTGATAGGGACGGTAAGGGAAATATACAAAATCTTTTAAGGTGGTTGATGTGGCACAGACTTTTGCAACAATAGTAATGAGTGCATTTTTAACACAAAAACTGCATCCTGCCATGTTTCAGATCTCCTCATCAAAGCATGACATGGATAACTGAAATGTTTTCAATTCATCATTTACAATTTCTTCTAATCTGGGCAAAGCTCTGTAGGTGAGTGGTATGTTCTATTTTTATTATATATTCTACAGAACTAATTAACTTGAGGCAGACAGTGGCATAGAACACAGGTGCAGCTAAAAACATCCAAAATGGAAAGTGTTTGGCAACCTTGGTGTTACGTAGCATTAACAGTCATTGCTGCAGTAAATAATATATTAACAGACAGAGTGGCTGGAAACAGCATTCAGGAATCTGTATGATTGTGGGTTATGCAGGGTCAGAAAACTTTTTGCTCAGTGAAAATTGCTACCTTGTACAGTTCTCTGTGCCTGCAAAGTTACCAAATGTGGAGAGATTATGCTCTGTTGTTACAAGTGACATGAAGGTGGCAGATTTCCCCAGTTTCTGGAAACTTCAGTTTTTAAGTGTTAATGAGGGGCAAATCGGTAATAACATTTTATTTTTTTTTTCTGTTACAGATATTTTTGGATTAAAATAGAAATGTTGCCACAGTGTCTCATCATCACCTGGTTAAATGATAAGTCTATGAAGAAAAAAAGTCTTCTGTGAAGGTGAAGAGTGGCTGCATCATGGGAATTTGTATTGTCTGTATCAGGCAAAAAAATGTAGTCTGGCTTTTTTAATAAGCCACTGGGGAAATAGAAGCAAGTGACTCCTGTGAGGAAATTGAGGAAATAAGGTTTTTTTCTCCCTTGTTCTTCCACATTTGCAAAGCTATTGGATGTGGGCTGCTCAGTTCCTACTGCTGACTGATCCAGGAACCTTAAGGTACCTCCAGAGTGGCTTCCTGAGCCAGGGCACTGGGATGGACCTTCTACTGCCAAAATACCATCCCTTCAAGCTAGCAATAGTGGAAGTATTTGCATTTTTCAGGTTTTGTTTTATAAAACCTCAAAGGAGAACAAAGTAGCTTTAAAAGCAAAGATCATCTTTTTGAGGACAGATCTTCTTTTAAGGTGCCTTATGTTTTGCTTTTTACTTCACCCTTTGCAAGGTGAACCCTTTTTTCCTGTCTTGTAGTAAAGTTGGTTGAACAGAGTGAAGCTCGGAAATCCACCGTGACCTGGCACAGTGTGTTCAAGCCCTTACCAAAAGATGCCCCATTTCCACCTGGAAGAGCTTATCCTGCAAGAGTCTGTGCTCTGGTTGCTGTTGTGGTGCTGGAGTTGAAATAACAAGCCCTGCTTGCTTAATTCTCTCCCTTCTGTCTCTTTGAACCCCAGTAATTCTCCCACTGCCAAACCTACCTTTTTCCATCACAGGTGCCAGAAGGTCACCTTTTGGTAAGGGTTTGTGAAGCAAGCACACGTATAGCTTGTATGCAGTCTTCCACCTCGTCTTAAACACATGAGGAAATCCCATAGTTACTATTCTTGATTGTAGTGTCTTTCTACAAGACGAGGTGGAATCCTAAAAAGATATCCAGAAACTCCACAATTACCATGTATGTGTATGTCTCATACTGTGTTATAGAAAGATAAAACTGAAAGGTATCAATTTTTCTGAAAAAAAGTTTCTGTATTAAGGAAGACTGGTGGTGATGTGGGGAACAGGGTGGGGTTTAGCTTGAATTGGATGGAAACTGAATGAATACTGTGCTGAAGGTCTGTCTCGAGCTGGAAGCATACCGTCAGTATTCCCCAGGGTGCATTCACAGTTATCTCTGCATTCAAAGAAGAGAAACTTGCTTTTTGCAACAAAGCTATCATTTAACACACTCAAAAATAGAACATTATGAGTTTTATATTATTATATATTGTTATCTTTCCTTTTTTCTCCATTTATGGCATTAGTGATGGCTTGTCTGATTTCTCTTCCTTACTGCCCCATTTCCACATCCTTTATTTGATCCATTATGGTAATATTCATACCTAAATGGATAAATGTCCTCACAGCTTTTGTTTCAATGTACGTTCGTGTGCTGATTAAGTAGTTTTGTCTGGTTAAATATGTATATTTCTAAATTTACTGCACCAAAATAGAAAGCAATTAACAGTGCAAAATGACTTTTTGAACCATTATCATTGTATAAAAATACTGAAGTAAAATTTTGAACTGTCTGCAAAATCCTTACAAGATGTAAATGTCTCTTGCTTTGCAAGACTTCTAAAATATTAGACCAAATCCAATACCTGCACTGACATATGACAATGATCTGGTGGACTAAAAGCAATGAGCCTGCTTTTCTCTGCTCTGAAAGCTTGTGCAACAGGCAATATATAAATCCCTCTCTTCTGTCGGATTGTTTTACTGCCTTAATGATGTTTGAATGTAGCATATACTCTTGAACTGAAGTCCTTCCTAATTTGTCACATGCCTGAGCAGTGAATATGTATGCAATGACTGAACTCGTTTTGTGGCAGTCACCTTGAACTGTTGGGAGAGGTCTGAAAGCACTACCTGATACTCCTCACCCTAAGACCTGTTGAAATACTGCCCCTCAAACCTCTAGTGTATCATGAAGTTTTTATGTGACGTAAATCAGAAATGTTCACCTCACTTAGCCTGGACAGTGCAGTCCTTCATCCTCTGTTTCAGAAGCAAAGATGACCTGCTCAGTTATCCAAGTTCATATTCAATTAGTGGTTAAGGATTCCTAATTTAAATACCTCTAGGGAAAACATAAGCTCTTTAGAAGAGATACTTGGACAAGTTAAGTGTGATTCATATTAGCAGCAATTTGTAAAGCTTGGTCTCACTGAAGATTACATCTGTTGTTAAGAAGTGTTAACTTGAATAGGCAGAGGCTGTGGTGATTACATGTATTATCTACACCCTGGGGGAGCTGCTCTGTGTTGTTGTTATTTGAGGCAAGTTCATGCCATAGTACTGAATTTGGATGGAAAAAATTCCATATGTATGGCAGCTTTTACACTGAGTGCCAGAGTTTTGACCATTTCCGAATCACGTTCTAAGTGGTTTGTAGAAAATGCTATGGGGCCACTGGTCCCTCCTCTTCTAGGGAGAGGTTTTATGGATAATTTAAATAAAAACTGCTAAACACAGAACATACCCTAAATTAAACTTAAACTTGTTAGCTTGTAAAATATTCTGCACTGAGGCATGGCAGTGATTTTTAAAATATCTTTTTTTGCACCTGTGCTTGAAAGAGCACGTCTTTCAAAACCTGGGAATTGGTGTTGATGTAAAACTTTAGGATCTAAGCCAACGGCAAGTGTCTGTGTAGGTGCCAGGAAGGCAACCTGCTGCCATAATGCTTCACCTACCTCAGTGTCTCATCTTCCTCCTGGAATCACACTGCGGCAGTGGCTGCCGAGGAGACGGGACATTGGGAAACTGCTGATCTGTAACAGACTGAATGGGGGACTGATCTCTGGTAGGTTTTCAGTTTGTGAATATTTGTATCTTTTCCAGGTACAGATCCTATCGCCCCACCTGTGGTGCAGGGCTCCTCACCACCACAGAAATAGAAGAAGAATGACCAGGACTGACCCAGGTTCACTATGCCTGCAACCGTTAGAAAATGCTTCTTTTTGCCACTGGCCTCTTTAAGAAGAAAGTAAAGTAGAATTATGCAAAATTTGAGCCTCGAAAGTTTTCCATGGTACCTTGAAGTGTTATAGTTCTGATGTGGGGTTCATTATTTTTCCTTGGACCACAGGACTCTGACTGGAATTCTTGCAGCCCAGGGAGCCACCACAGACTCCCATGTGTATCTAAAATGCAACTTATATGAGGTGTTGTGTTGCAATAACTTGCATTTCAAAAATCCTTTCTTTTTGTTTGTTTTTGTTTTTTTTTTTGTTTCACCATTGCACATTTATATTTTTCAGTATAGAATGAAATCCACTCTCTTCCACAGAAAGCAAAAACTTGTAAGAGAAAGGGTTAGTTTGATAGTTTTCTTGCGAAGTTTCAAGACAAACTTTTCAGCCATACACAGTGTTAGCAATTCCAAATTTTTCTAATCCTCCATTTTACCAAAATCTGCTTTATCATTTGTTAATAAATAAAAAGGATCAACATGAGCAACAATACAGTAACAAAATAAAATTAGTTTAAGTAAACTACTTTCTTATTTTTCCATTATTTCCATTGTTATGTGTATATTATCCTGTGCTATCTCTTATCAATTTGAGCCTGTGCTGGGAAATTACATCAATAACCACTGTGCCAAAATTGAACTCTAAGGGGTAAGAGAACCAACACCTCACACTATTATTTTTTCTTTCATTTCTTATTTATTTTGCCTTGTCTTTGGGTAGTAATCTATGCTTATTTCGAATGAGCACTGCTGGATATAAAACACTTCCCATAATTATGTGACGCTGTACAGCTACTTTGCACTTAGAAGGTACTCTTGGAAAAGTTGAAAGAATTTCAAGTGATTGAAAATTTGCATCTTTTTTCATCAAAAACTACAAACTCTGACTGTAACATGATTTTTTGCGAGGATAAAAGTTGTGGTTGTGGTGAATGTTTAAGAAAAAAAAACACATCAGATTTTCCTTGTTTGTGTCCTTACCTTATTTTTCAGGACATGGACAGTTGTAAAATTTTGAAAAGAAAAAGAAACCTTGAGGCCAAGGGCATTTGCACCGTCAGTGGCGTCCCAAGCGAGGTCTGAGGTGAGCAAGCTCTGGAGTGAATGAGCTGGGTTTGCCCACAGACTGATGAAGTGCAGCTGCAGTTCGCAGAGGGGTTTCCTATGCCCAGGGTTTGAAGTGCCCATTTCAGTGCCCAATCTCAGAAGGCAGGAATGCTCAGCAGACTGGACGTGTCCTGGCTACAGTATATCCTGCACATGCCAACTTCTCCACAGTCACATTGTCCTTGTTTGCTATCAAGAGCATTTTTCACTCACAAAAACCTCGAGACTTGCTTTGACAAAAATTCAGTTGGACAGGAACACATGTAAAACAAAACAACAATAAGGAAAACCTCATAAACTACTGTGTCTGCTGTATATCATGTTCCAAAACATTAAAGACTCCACAGGAACAGGAGTTCACAGCACACACGGTGGTGTTCTGGGTTTTGGTTTTTCTTCATGGTCTTTTGTTATTTATTTCTTTTGGAAGTTTTTCTGAAACTGAGTGAAATGAATTATTAAGCAACCTTGAGTAACTGCTGTTTATGCATTGAATTTATAAACTGTTGTGATTTTTGAGTGTGTTTACATTGCTTATTAATACAATTAATAAGAAAATAATAATAAAAATAATTATCGCTATGAGTTTACACTGCGCAGAAACTGACTTTTTTTTATCTTCTCCCCCTTTTCCTTGCATTCCTGACCTGGGCTTTATCCCCCTGATTTTTCTGTTGGCAAACACTGAAGAAGGAGCTAGGTTGAAGGGACAGTGCTGCCCTGCTCTAGGATCTTGCTGCAGGTGGGCCATTGCAGCAGGCAGCCAGCGCTCGCCCAGTGTGCTCCAGCGTGCTCAGTGCACGTTCCAGGCGCCTCCTGTCCTGCTCCTGCACTGACACTCACCTCTGCATCCTGTTTGTGTTCCAGATGTGGGCACCTGCATATCAGGGCATTTTCATTCTGATGCTGTGGTGCCTCTGCACAGCTGGTGCATCAGGGACATGGAGGGAGTTAAATAATTGCATGTCAGCGGGTAAGGTTCCAGTCTTGCTTTCAGTGAAATGAGCTCCTGCTGTGTCTATTCAAAATGATACCTTTTGGGGGTTTTATTTATTGTTAGTAGGAAAGAAGAACAGCAAAAACTAAACTGCAGCAGTCTGTCTCCCTGAATCTAGTTTGTCCTAGACCTGCGTTTATGCTCTGGAGGTCAGGCACCCTATACCCTCTTAACCAGGGCACTACAAATTTACTTTGCTCAGCTTTGTGTTGCCCTTTCAGCGTACACTGAACACCAAAAATAGGCTAAAACATGCAAAACATTTAGTTCAGGTAGCTGGACTGAGGAGTGTCTGCATTTGCAGTTGCATTGATGCGCCCCATGGCACCCTCAAGAACAGTGAAAAACAGCAGGGAAGGAGGGGGGACAAATACATCTGTGGCAGCAGAAACAGGAACATCTACAGCCTTCCTCCATAAACTGTCTCAACTTCAGTTTGACTTTTTATTTTGACTTATGAGCCCCACTCTGTAGTAAAGGTTAAGCTTTTTGAAAATCTCCGAGGACAGAGATCTTCCAACCTCCCAGGGCACTTGCTTCAGTGGTGGACCAGCTTCACAGTGAAGAATGTTTTTCTTTGCATCCACTTATAACTGCCCTTGCTCCAGGGCATTAACCCCTCATTCTTTCAGTGTGAGATACTGAGAAGTCTGGTTCTCTCTTAAATATAACCCCTAAAGGTAGCTGAGGACAAGAACTGGCTCACCCAACCCTTTGCTTCTCCAGGCTGGAAAACCCAGCTCCTTCTATCTAACGTTCACATTTAGTACACATGCTCTCCAATCTGCAATAATTATTTTTGCATGATAACTAATTTTAAATAATTGGTGAGTATTTAAAATGCTTTTTTTTTTACTGGATTTGATCACTTTCTCCAGCCCTGTTGTTCCTGAGGCCAAAGAGTGGCCTCACTCAGTCAAGTCTATTCTCATGGCTCTCTGTCTAAGCAAACCTGAAATGTAACCAGGAGAAGAAATGTAAAGGCCATTTTCTGTGGTTAACTGATGTCCTCCTGCTGAGTCTAAGCTTAAATAGGCTGAGCTTAATGGACAAACGTCAAAGGTTCCATGAGCTTCCTTTTTCTCTTTTTTCCGCCTTTCTACAGGCTTTCAAAGACTTTCTGCCAGACCCACTGCCTGCAGCCCTGCCTGGGACTGCTGATGCCTGGCCATAAAAACCTAGGAGCTCTGCTAATTCATCTGCTGCTCCTTGAGGAACCTGACCTCAGGCCTTGGAGGATGCTCTCCTGGTGAGCAGTGGATTGGTTTTAGTCATTCTGTGCTCCTCCTGCCCTGGGTGCATGCTGGTTACAGATATATCAAGCACCACTCCCAGTGTTCTCTTCTCCTTGCCATAACTACAAGGTTGGATTTCACCTTCTTCTTTAGATACTAAAGATACTTAGAAATATTTTAAAAGTTGGTATCTTTATGCATTATTTTTCATAAATTACGCATTATTTTTCATAACTGTCAGGCTTCAGCTCAAGTCACTTGCTAAGTGTTACAGTCTGAGTAAAGATTCCTGTTCTGTGCAATACGGATGGACATCACAAGTTGTGAATGTGGCTGAACATCATGGGTGTCTTTCTGTCATTTCTTTAGGCTGAGTGAAAATAAAATGTAAGGCAGTGCAAGCAGTGAGAGCTGAAAAAGAAGCTGCTGCACAAGACAGTAATTAGTAGTTAGCCTGGCAACCTTTGGCAAAAATTGAATCTTATGGCCCAGTGGTCTTTTTAGTGACAAACACAAAAGTTAGGTCACAGGCTTGATACTGCTGTGTGGGCTTCGGGGCAGAACACAGTCAGGAATTGGAGAGAGGCAGCAGACTGAGACAAAGGTTATCTTTAAGAGGAAGCAGGAGGAGCATACCTCCAGGTGCTGGACTCAATAAAGGCAGGTCTGAAAACTGTAGTCAGACAACTTGCTTCTGTAGTTGTCTCTCAAGACAACACCGTTTTGTGTACACTGTCTACAAACACACATGGTTGCGCCAAAGGAATACTGAACTTTCTGAATTTCTGCACAGAGTATTCTGGCAGTGCCTGTAATAGTTGCTAAATTCTCCAAACTGATTCCAGCACACCTGTCTTTCTGCTATAATCTTGTAGTGCAACTTGCCTGTGAACTGAGACAGAACTTTACCCCAAGTCTTATGTTCTTTTAAGAGCCAGGGCAACAGGCTTTATATGGAAAAGCTGTTGCTAGTGGGGCCACATGAGGCTCCAGCTGGTCTCCAGGATGGATAAGCACATGTCCTGTTTTAGGAATGGTATTCCTCAATCTAGTGTTCCCACTGAAACACCCCAGACCACGTGCAGCTCGCTCACTGCCCTCCTCCCCTCCTCCCCCTGTGGCAGGATGGAGAGGAGAGTTAGAATCACAGTAAGGTAAAGATCCTGGGTTGAAATGAGAACAATTTACTGTAAACAGTAATGAGACAAGAAAATAAAGAGTAACAACAAGAATACTAATATCAAAGTGTGCTACAGGTGAACGATTCATGCGTGATTGCTCCCCACACGGAACAGGGGCTAACAAACCACATGCTCTGCAAAACCAGACAAATGCCACCACCCTCATCCCCCCCCATGCAGGGTGTGAGGTGGGAATAGTGGGAATAACCCCAGGGTCCTGGCTCTGCCTCTCCTGGCTGCTGCAAAAGTTAACTCTGTCCTGGCCAGAACCAGAGAAAAACTATGCCCTGGTTCTTCATGGCCATGCAGAAAGCTGACCATAGGGAGGAAGTTTTTGGGGCTGGATTTCTGTGCTCATAATGAAGTTGAGAGATGAATCTGGGCTTGAATTTCACACATAGTGTATGTGCTTAGGTTTTGTGCTTTATAAATTAAATTAATGAAATTAAATTAATTTAAATTAGTAACATTTATTAAGTTAATTTAAAAGTTTCCAGCTTTAGGCATTAGAATTGACATTTTCCTATTGAAATTTCCAATAAAAATGTATTTATTTCCACCTCTGTCTGCTTTTTAAACCTGTCTCTTCATTTGACTGTTGTCTTAGATCTGGAGTGTGTACAGTGCCTCTTCTGTGCTTTTCCTGTTCTCTTTCTTTCGAGAAACAATCTGGCTTTTATTGTGTTCACATCAAAGTCTTAGAAATGTTTCCTCAGTGAGAATTACAGGTCATCAGGACTGTAGTAACTGGTCTAAGTATATTATTATTTATGACGTGTATCATGAATAGGAGTATAGCAGGTACGGCAAGTCTGGACTGCATTACAGTGAAATCAATAGGAAATGATCCTTAATTAATTGGGCTTCTGTTCCTAAAGTAATTCAGCACTTCCACTGAGAATTAACTCATCAGCTTCTCTTGCTAAGCAAACATCGCAATAAATAATATAAATTGTTGCTTTCAGAATGTTTTGTTTTCTTACAACTCAAAAGGAGCTTTTGTTTAAAGTTTAAAATTTTTATGGAGCTATGCCTCTGGGCATTTTAGATGTAAGATGAATAAGAAATGATCTAGGGTTTTATTTAGAAAACTATTCCTATGCATATATAGGCTTGTCATTTTGAAATGAAATTTTCATACAAACTTTCAGCCCAAGGGACCAAGTGGGATCTTCAGATTTAACAATTTATAAGTAGTCTGCCACTCAATGGATCCCTGAGCAGTACATCCACACCAAACCATCCCTGCGCACTTTGAGTGTTTCATATTTACCAGGAGTTAGCAAAGTGTGTCTTTACATGGTACTATCTGCAATGCAATTAATCTAACAAAACTAGGCAACTTCACTGTCTGCTAAAAGCTACTAATTAATCCTAACTTCAAACATCCATAAAGAAATGCTACATCTGACCACAAGGAATCTTATAGCTAGCATTGCTATTTGTCAGAGGAAAAACATCTTCCAAATTGTCACATCTTTCCAACAATGTGATTTCTTCCTAAATCGTCAGAGCAGTGCTCTTTTCAGGCTGCCAGGTAGGAGCAAATGAGCTGGCTCAGATGCACAAACCCAGCCTGTTTCATCCTTGCATCCCAGCCCTCGAAAGCCAACGTGGTTGTGTAAGGATCTGTGATCGTTCAGCATCTGAGAGGCAGTTTATTTTCACCTGCCTCCTTCATCCCTTTCCTCCAGGTCCTGCTTTTTCATTGGTGACAACGTGCTCAGGTTGTGTGGGATGCCGGAGGCGGGGGAAGAGGCCCGGAGTGAAATCCCAGCGCTAACTTGGCACCTCGGCTGCCACCCCATGAGCACCATCTAGCTGACTCCTAATACAACAGCACGGGAGGCTGAGCAGGGGCAGCCACTGAAATCCAATGAAGCGAGTTTGCCATGCTACAGCTGGGTGATGTAAGCTATAAAAATACTGTGAGGCACCTGGGAGCCTGATATTCATATGAACTGTTTGCCACAAACACGTCTGGTTGTTGTCACGGCGCAGTGACGTGGCAGAAGTATCTTCTGCTCTGGGGTGTCTGCACGAAGCAAGTTTCACAGTCTGAGGATCAGAGGTTTTCACCTTTTGTATTTTATAAATATCAAGGGTATTGCATTGCATTTGTTTTCAGCTGATCAATTCTCTGTAAAAACAGGACTTGGCTGAGGGAGAAGCACTGAACTGAAGCCTGGAAGCCTTCCTTTGCCTGAATACACTTCTTCATCTGAGAAACAGGATTGAGAAACTATTTATATCATTTTTCTTCAAAAGCATTCTGTAAAGATGACTTAATTACTTCTTGCATAATAATTTGAAAATGAAAAATTCTTTCATGTTCAGAATTAGAAAGGGTTTTTACTCCCTTTTGAAGGAAAACAGTGGTTCCCTGGGACATATTAACGTCTTTTTTTTTTTTTTTTTTTTGAGTGGGGAGGTGCTTTGATAAGGTTTTTGACTTATTGCTCTTACAGATTCTACCTTTCCAATCCTGATGCAAAAAGTCTTGCTGAAGAATTTCCCTGGAATGATGACAGCCTACCATTAGAGAAGCACTGCATGTTGTACCATTGAACAGATACATAGTGGGGATGATTTGCATTGCTGCAATGGAGAGATCAGGGATCCACTGCTCTGAGTGTGACTGTTTTCTGTATGTCTTTCAGTTGAAGTAGGCATCTGTTCATTCTTTCCTTTTTATCCACAGCTCATGGGTTCACCTCTTCTCAGGCAAAGGCAAAGACAAAATACTGGCTTTCTTTATATGCATTCCACTTAGCAATATTCAGTGCAGAATGGTGTTGTGAGGAAAGATGCTGAGTGAGAATTGGGGAAAAATTGCAAGGAGGTATGGAAGGATTCTATTTGTTATTCAGTATATGAAGAGCAGCTTCCAGTCTGACTGCTGTCCATCGTATTAGAAAAATTCTGAACACATTATACATTTCCCTATGAAAGTTCATTTTTTCAATGAACAAAAAATATTGTGCAGTGTAGCAGACACCCAGTTGTATGGATGTTTGCTACATAAAATTAAATAATTACTTATATGATCTACGTTGCTGGGGTCTGTGGGCAGCGCAGCTTGAAAATGTTTTTGTTATTAAACCTAGGAAGAGATTGAACCACCTGAAAAAGTACACAGTGTCGGCTCACACAACCTTCAGGTGCACAAATGTCAATCTCTAAAGCTAGTTGGAAGCTGAGTGTGAGGAGATGGTGATAGACTACACCACCAGCAGCCACATTATGTGAAGTTTTTTAGGCTCTCTCAGTGTTTTTGAAGGAAGGTTGACAAAATGTCTCAGAAAAATTGATATCTTTTCAAATGATGGGACTAACTTTCATCTGATAGGGAAACATGGCTGTGCCTTTGATGATGCAGAGAAAGGTTGTCTGTCCCGACTAGCCACACACTGGGTATGGCTGTTTCGCTTTCTGATCTCTGCATGGTGCTGCTGGTGAGTTTATGGCTTGCTCACTGCCTGCAGTCAGCCTAAACTGTTAGTGTGTTCTCTGCCCTATCAAAATCAATTTGGCTGGTAGTGCTTCATTTTGAGGCTTGCTCTCGTTCATGTAGCAGTGGCTCTCTGCCTGCTGGTTTGAAATGATTTTGGCAATCGTCTCCTTGTACTGGCCAGTACCATTGAAGCCGTAGGAGCTGGGTGGGAATCAGTAGACTCACCTGCTATGCCAGACTCCAGCAGACTCTTTAATTTAAACCAAACAAAATTCTTCAGAGCTAAGTAGCGTCAGTAACACCAGCAAATCCATGTAGTTTGTGTTATACCTTCATTATCCAAAAAAACATGTTAGCAAAGCAGGCTTCTTGATAACTGGCTGACTCCTTCCATTAGTAAGAATGTGATTCTGCAGCCTGCAGGAGAATTACTACAGGGTTGCCAAAGCAGGTTAGAAAAACTTTTCTTTAAAGGTAATAAATGATAATTTATAGGTATATTCATGGTGGACTTGATGTCTTGTTTCTTTGAGAAATATGAATGGTGTTTCTTCCTTTACCGCTTTTTCCAAACACCTAGTTTAAAAATGGATTCCTTCACTGCCAGCCATCCCTTATGTTTTCTTTTAAACAGAGTTGTTGTAAGCATAAAAAACTGTGTGAAAGCCTGCAGGTGATCCTCCTATTGAAAGACTGATGTGATTTTTATATTCTGGAATGCTCTCCCCAAATACCTCACCTGCAGTGTTGAATTTTTCCATGCAGGGAAAAAGAAGCAGCAGTCCTTTATAAATTGTTCTGCCTTCAGTGATTTGAAAATGCTACAAAAAGCCGCAGACACTCAAGTATGGTGTACCCAAAAATGTAAATAAATGCCTACATGCTTAAGACAACAGATCTTCTGCCTTAATTTTCTTTTGTGTTGATCTGGGAGTTAGCAGTCTTTTCCTAGTCTCCCTATCCTTGCACGATGTTCCATCCCCTGTGAAGGGACTGGGAGCTACTAAAGGACTAGTGCAGAAGACCTGCATTTTCCCTCCCCATCTACGTGTCACGGTCCCAGTCTGGCCTTTGGCCAGTCTCATGATTTCTCCTGACTCTGTGCTTGATTAGAGATAGAGCAGTAATGCTGCCTCTCTTCCTCCCTCAGCTATTGTGAGAAGAAATTTATTGATATTTGTAAGGTAGACAAATACAATTACTGGGGCCTATACATATTCTTTTCTCCTCGGGGAGTAGTCAGTTATACGCATGCAGGGCACAAAGACTTGGTAAAATATGAAACCTCTGTGAATTTATTCCTCTTAATTGTATTCCATATTGTATTTTTGAGTACCTTCTTGTAAAATGGTGCATAATCTTTAATGAATACAAGACTAAAGGTCTCCTTTGGATTTAAAATCTAAGTATTTGCATAAATTTAGCTCCATAAAATTATTTTATTGGCAAATCAAAATACATGCGCAGATGTACCTTTCAGAGCTTAATTTTGTAAACAAGGCATCATATTCTGCTCTCAGTGAAGCTGGCATAACTCTATGGTAACATCAATAGATTTACTTGAGATTTATATTTGGGTAACTGAGAGCTGCATTTGGCCCAAAGACTCTGGAGTGAGAAGCATGTAATTAGTCACCTGCCAAGAGAGTGCAATCTACTCAGAATATGTACAACTAGAGTAAAAATTTTGTGCCGGTCAATTTTTAGTCTGCTTTAACATCCACATTTTTCCTCCCTATCTCATTCTTTTGTTACTTAAATAAGATTTTTTTTTTCTTGCATGCACATGAGGGAGCTAAGTCTTGCTTTTTCCAGATAAAAAGTTTTAGTTCTATTTTTATGTGGACAAAGCACCTTCTATTTGGTTTAGTAAGAGATTATCTACAGGCAGACCAATGGTCTAATCAGGGTCTCCAGGGCTTTGAAATCTTAGACTAGATTTCTGTTGCAAGTTATTCTGTTATCTACTTTTCTGATGAGAACATGCTGAGTAAAAGGAATACCTTATAAACTACTTCACTGTTTTAAGATTACTACAAAAATTCCCAGATGATAAATAGTGTATTTTGACTGTCAGTCAACTCCAAGTGAGTATACACACATATCCTACATTACCCTCACCTTAAAATACGATGAGTGGTTAGTTTCCTTTGTGCACTGCAGAGAGATTTCTGTTGTTCAAGCTGCAGCATGCAGTCACATGCCACAGACTGGAGCTGTTACCTACCACTCTAATCATTTGGTAGCTCTGGCTGCCCAGACCTTTGATTTTTTTTTTACAACAGCATATGCCGGGACTTTCATTTTTAATTTCTTTCACTCACTGAAACAAATATACCCATGGGACTCAAAATTTTAAATTTCAGAAAATATATATAGGCTAAAGGTAAAATCATAAAAACCTCTGTTTTGAAAACTCCAAGACGAAATACTATGAGCAGTTTGTTAAAATATACAGAGGCTACTACAGGGGAATGAAAACATGCCTTAAATGCCTGCTAAGAATCCTAGGTGGAATAAGTATAATGGCCTCATCTTCTGAAATATAATGTTGATATAGAGCTATTATAAATACAGTGCATTAGCACATCCAGAACTAATGGTGACCTTTGCTTTAAACACTACTTGCTGAATTTGAAATAACATTTCTGCCAGGAAGCAGATTGCATTTTCCCAGGGAGGAAGGACGTTCAGGTAGAAGGTAGGTGCCAACATTTGCTGCCAGGGCAGGCTGTAGAAAAGGCAACAGGTCCTGAGAGTTAAGCCAGGGTCATAGCTGGGGCAGATGTTTATTCATGATTTCGTTAGTATTTTTCATCAATAAGACTTCAAAAAAAGTTTAAGGAAAAAAAAAAGGGAAAAAGTATTGGCAAAAGGAGAAGAGCATTATGCATGGATCAGGCACTGTCTGAATTTACAGTTGATATCTTTAACACATTTTGGATTCAACGTTGTTCTTCATAGTCTTTGTATGGGGGTTTGAGACTGTGTTCAGAGTCAGCCTGAAGCATTTCCCATCCTCAGCACTGGGGGTTTACTCTGGAGAATGTTGGTACTAAACTCAGCATCCCAATGGATTCCTTTCCTTTTTTTTTTTTTTTTTCTTTTTTTAATTACGTTTACTATAACACCCCAGGTTGGGCACTTCCAGGAAAGTGCATCAGAGTGAGAGCTCTGGAGTCAGCTGGGATCTCATAGTAAGTCAGAGATCAGTGCTGAAACTAAGATCTCAAGGATCCCTCTCTCCTACAATACACAGTCTGTCCCTGCCTGCTCCTGGTTAAACCAAGGAGAAGCTGTAGAGGATGAACATTCAGCATATCTACTGCATTGTCTCAAAATGAGCTTCTCTTTCCAGTGCTTCCAGCTGTCTCAGCCTGCAGGCTTTTCACTTGTCTTAGTCCCACAGCACTTCCCCGGCATCAAAACTCAATGGCAGATGCTGTCTTATTTCTTGTTTATGCAGGGCCTGACTTCTTCCCCTGGTTAATTAATCTGTGGCATCAGCAGAAGTCCATGGCAGGGATAACTCCTGTTTTGGGGGCTGGTTGAAGCCTGAAAGAACCACACAGGCTGTGACCTGAGAGCAGACTGGGAAGTTAGAATGGGATTAGTCTAGGTTTCTTGAGAAATAATAATACTTTGGTCACCATTAGCATACTGCACACCTTTGGTTCGAAAAATAAATAAAAAAAAAAGCCAGCCGGGGAGGGAGAGGAAAAGAGGGAATGTTTCACTGCTGCATGTAAGCTGTGGAATGATGGCTCAGCTTTCAATCTCTTCTGTGATAATAACCTCAGAAATGGAGAAAAACACCATAAAAATGAATTGGACAAAGCGTGTGCATTGCTTGTTACACAAAGGGCTATTATTCCTCACTGCATGTGTACTTACCATTACAAAAGTTTTAAGGATAATATAAAAAAAGAAATGACAGCTGCCAAAGGCATTTTAAGATTAACTAGCATAATTGCACTTCCAGATGGAGGGAAGTTCAGAAACAACTTGCTATTTACGGACCTTAGGGTGGTGGAGGTGATGTGTTCAGTCTCTAGAAGAAGCATTTACTTCTTCATTCAGTAACTGTACCTTTGTTCCTTCCCCACTTGCTAGTTTATTGCCACAGCAGTGGCATTGGCATGGCATCTGGAGGGAGCTGTTTGTCTGTTTTGTGAAGATAAGGTTGCATCTTGGAGGATGCTGAGCAAGGACAGGGGAATTGAAGCAAGGGAATGGGGCAGCAAGCAGCAGGTACAAATGAAGTGAGATGAGCGCAAGCACCTGCTTCTCAAGTGAATCCTTATGTTTGCAAACTGATTAAAAGCTGAGCAGTTTTCTTTATTGAGGTGAAGAACAGGGCAAACTGGGACTCCACTAAAGATGATAAGGAGCAATACCTTTTTGGATAGCTAGGAGTTTAGATATGATTATTCTGTTGGGAGAAGCTTTTTGGGTAATTGTGGGAAGGTGAAAGCTTATTCTCAAAAATCCCTCCTGTGTTGCCTGTTTATTCTTTCCGATAAAAAGCTCTTCTTCCTTTCCAAAGAAAGCTCATGTGCCCCCTTGACATATAATTATACTGCTTGCTTGCAAGTAGCCTGCTTTTAGGGACACCATACACCAGTACTTCAATCAGTACTGGGTGAGCAGCTCAAAGATTAAATTAATTGATGGCCACTTAGCACCAGATATTAAGGTATTTTTCAGATGAAGTAGTGCTGGTACCTCAATGTCCTTCATGCATTTATTCCTCCCTGCCTTTTGCCTTCAAGGAGTGCAGTACGAGCTGCTGTCTTGCAGTTGTTCACAGCATCAGGTACCACGGGTGAACAGGTGCAGGCACAAGGTGCAATGTGAGCCCAGGGCTACCCTGTGTGGCAGCAAGGCTCAGGCTGTGCTGTCATTCACCCAAGCTTCCCTCAAGATGATGCAGCCCATCATCTTGATGGCCTTTTAGGTCAGGGCTGTAGCAGTCCCTCATCATTGCATTTAAAGGTAAACTAGGATTTACCTCCCAGTTATGGTGGGCATAATTCCTACTGAGACCAGTATGTCTTCTGCAGTGATAGGTTTTGAAAGAAGTCTTATTTGTGGATATCCTGCTGCATTTTTAAAGGTTATAATATATCAGTGCCCCAGTTCTCTGCAAATGTAATTATTTAGGATTTAAAGAGATCTGCACTCATTAGGTCTGCACCCCTGGCAGTCAGAGAAATCTGTAGAGAATGTACATTCACGTACATGGCTGCTAAATGGCACATATTTGTCATCAGTGTGTTGTGGAAACTGCTCTGCTGACTAGACTTCCTGCTCTGGTCTCTGTATCTCATGGACAAAAGGGAGTGTGTCTTTGGATGTTCTCAGATAACTAGGGAACAGAAACATAAAAATCTAATTAGACTACAGTAATTAATGATCAAAAATGGAAATTTTTTTTAGTAGTATAACATTGGAAAAAAAATATACATTTCAAGAACAAAGCCAACCCCACGGTAATACCATTTTTTCAATATTAGTTTTGTTTTTAAAGAATTACAACTGATTATACAGTGTAAAGCAATGCTAAAGGCAAATAGCTTGAAAACAGTGCAAGAAGTCTTGGAGCTTCCTGTAATCATTGCAGGGTATTAGGCCATAGAAGCATAATAGCAGTCCTTTGAAGGAGTCCATATTTACAAATATATAAAATTTTAACGCATATTGACATTATTTTAGACTTTGTGCCACCACCAATAAGACACAGTCATATTTTGTTCTAATATTTAGATACCTTGAATATTAAAACAGGAAACAGAAACAAAAATGAAGTTATAATTTTGAGCTGATATTCAGATCTTCCACTAAGGCAAATGCACTTTATTCTGAGTTGTATGGTCTTTTTGCAAACTTGCAAAGTTTTTGATGAAAAGAGCACAGACACCTTTAAACTACAAAATTTTGGTGCAAGGTAGACTCAGCATCACCTCTGGCTGCTCTAAAGTGGGCCACTCTTAAGGACTCTTAGTGTGATTCTGTAAGAAACTTATTAGGTGGTGTGGACATCTGAAGGATACCTGAAGGATACTACATAAAACATTAGTAACAACAGCCATTTTCAGTTTAAGAAAAAACTTCTCACTGTTCTTGTGCTATACTCTGATTTTGATTTTTTGATGCTGATGCATATCTTTATAGTTATGTTGTGGATATATTTAATCACGAACTACAATGTTTTCAAACATTAAAAGAGTTTCTAAATCCTTTATAAAGCACCTTTGAAAAAAGGCATCAACGAACTGTACGAATAGTGAGTGTTTAAATCTACAATGCATTTCTAAAAATCGCAATACAATTATAGTACTGGTATTTTTGACAAGGCATAAGAGAAATCTGAAGAGTATTTTAACATAATTTTATTCTTCAATTAAAATATTCATGATCACCTTTCATTATTTAAACTCCTTGATCATTAGGGAAAATGCAAATTATTTCAATTCACTTATTCAGATTACAAATAGAAAAGAAAAAGTATGGAATCTTACTGTGTTCTGAGTGACCACAAACAATTTTCATAAGAGTGTAGCCCCAGCCAGGGTTCTAAATTTGGCTTCAGAATTTTAATTAAAACATTCAGACTTTTCCCTACAACAAAATGACAAGGGCCAGAATCCTAGCGTATGGCTTATCTTGAAAATGAGAATTGCTGTGATGGTGTTCCACAATTCATTTGTGCACTTATTCCATTATATTACAACCCCCACAAATCTACATCCCATTTTTATGAAGTTTTATGTACTGTATCATATAGATGACCCTAGATTTCATTCCCTAGGTATTCTCACTGCTTTTAGAGAAATGCTAGTAAATTATATAAGCAGGACTGGTGGGGCTGATAAAGCCTCTTTGGACTACTGATATACATGGGGCTTGCTCACTGTAAATGGTTTTGCTTTCTGCTCTTGGGACCATTGCTCATTCATTTTCAATTTCCATCCTTTCCAGCTCTCTTCTACCCAACCCAACCATCTACCTCTAGGCTTATTCCTTTCCTCTGCCTTTTGAGGACTTGTTACTGTCACTAGCTTTTTTAGCCTCCAAAGAGACTTTCCTGACTCCATTGATCTGCATTGTCCCGCTTATTTCTCTTAATTTTGCTCATGTGCTTTCTCTTTCTTCTGATGATTCATGACTACCTGATAAACCTGAACATACCTCAGGCTGTGGGACCTGATGAGAGGCATCCCAAAGTCCTGAAGAAGTTGACTGATGTAGTTGCCAAGCCACTCTCGATGTATTTTAAAAGTCATGACAGTCAGTTGAAATCCTTGGTTGCAACAACACTCATCAGAAGGAGCAGTAGGAGCTGTCATGGCACAAATCAATGCTGGGACAAGGTGTAGTGAGCACAGTGCTGCCCCACCTCTGCAGCGCCCTCTCTTCCAATCCCAACTTTCCTGCAGCAACAGTCACAAGGTTTGAGACAAATCAGGCTTATGCCTGGTCCTCCACAACATGCGTGATTTATCTCCCTAACTCCTAAAACACGCATTGTGTCACTCAAGATAGAATATGCCACTTGAGCAACCTGAACAGGCCTGAGTCTATGGAACCTGACAAGGTGTATCCCAGAGTCCCAAGGGAGTTGGCTGATGGAGTTGCCAAGCCACTCGGGGGAAGCTCCTGCCACTGGTGCCAGCCCATGATTGCAGATAATCTGCTGTCTAACAAGCTGGGCTGCATGCTCTCTAGCATTGTAGGTGAGAGTCCAGATCCATCCCATGGACACATCACATCAGTCCTCTGAAGAGCTGTGACACCCAAATGGAAACATGGGACAGACTGAACACCTTTTAAGAGCTTGCAGGAAGAACAAGGGAAACAAT